>OX637584.1:14552314-14999140 GCA_951800085.1 Comarum palustre | reverse complement strand
TATCTTGAAAGTTAAAGATGCACCATTGATTTCTTATTTTATATGTAATTATCTATGTAGAGTGGGGCTCTGGTGAGGACCTTTAAAGTTTGGGCTTTTAATTCAACCGTTGGACTTTTAGAGTTTTTCTGAGGTAAATTTTCTGTCTCTTTTGTGTTTGGGTTCTGATCTTTTATCTTTGTCCATACAACTTGTTTCATTTTGAACCAGGAAATGGGTCTTATGTGGTCCTCTTCTGTGAACTTGAACTTATAATGATTAGTTGGGCAAAAATCAGTTTGATTTCAATATTTGGATAAGTTTCTGCTATGACTGATATCCCCCCTTTTTTTCCCTCTCTTCCCTGATCTTGCATTTGTTTCTCATCTTGCAGCAATTAGTTTTTTATTTGAGGAAACCTATTGGTAAGTCCGTAAATTGTTTTCATTTTGTTTTTGTCGTTAAGGCGGAGAACTTGAACTAGAATATAATCTGTTAAGAGAAGTATGAAGAATTTCACAGGAGTTTAATGTGTGTGGGAGCTCTGTTTGATAAAATTTGTTTATGGGCTTTGGTTTGATTTCTATGAAGTCTAGTATGTGTTTATATATATGGAGATTTCTTTCGCTAAATCTTCTACTTTTAAATAACTACAAGGTCCGTTTGAAAATTTGATACTTAAATTTCATTTCCTGTTCGATTTTAATGGTACTTAATCTTATATAAGTTCATTTGGGTATTTTTGTCTTTCTCCACTTTTGGCAGACAGTATAGATAGTGTTGGTATTATCAACATGGCATTTTGAGTTTTTGACTCTTAAACCCATCATGGGTTGTTTTGCTATGCATACTCTTATATATCATATCCGAACAATGTTAATTGTTCATCAAGAAACATCTATATTGTTGCACTTTATTTATATTGTCATGTTTGCTTTCCATTGGCATGCAGGGAGAGACCTTGATTGTAGCAGTTGATGAGGATGGATGCTTTACTGAAAAACCTACGGACTTCAGCAAGTGTTATGTCAAAAATGCAGATAAAGATATTATTGAAGCAGTGAAGGTATGCCAGTAGAGGGTTATGTCAAAAATGCAGATAAAGATATTATTGAAGCAGTGAAGGTATGCCCGTAGAGGTAACTTTAGATACATATACAACATGTAGACGTCTTTTACTTACAATACATAACTCTGAAACTCCTCAGGTGTTGACCCATGCATTCAATGCTCTGCAATGATCATTGATGTTTGTACAATCTACTATTGTCTTATCAATGCATGCCAACTCTAAACTAGGACCAAAAAAGGAAAACAATGGCATTCTAATTTCTTAAAGAAAATGTAGAAGAAAGTCAGAAATTTTTAGAAATTTCATGTGCTAAGCCTGGGTTTTGATTTTCAAACATATGCAGATCTGTGTCCTTGTTCTTGTCCTGTGCTTTTGTTTCAATAAAAGTTTATTTCTTCTAAAAAAACGTATGCAGAATTGTGTGTTTTTCTGTTATTTAGTATTAGTTCTCTTTCTATTGTTGTCATAAGAATATTTCAGGAAAAATAAATAAAGGGTAGAAATCAGAATTTTGTTCATGATTGGATATCTTTCTGGTCTTATTGTAATCTATTTAGTCAATTAATTTTTACTTATTCTACGTCTGTTTGTTGTTTGTCTCCCTTGTTCTGATGCCATTTCATATATGCTCAGCGGAAAGGAAGGCTTGTAAAATCTGGAACCATTATGCATTCTTATCCTCATTGCCCAAGATCTAAGACTCCGCTTATTCAAAGAGCTGTTCCAAGTTGGTAAGTGCTGATTGAAGTAGGAATTGCGTAGTTGAGTTTTATAGACTGATAACAAACTCAATCACATGTCAATTGATTTCAGTTATGTCCTTTTTTTTCAAAATCTTAAATCAAGCTCAATAGCTAAATGGTTAAACCTATAAGTCGAACCACTTTTTCTACTTCAAATGCCAATATACAATCTAATCCTAAGTAAGTGTTATGTTTACTTGCAGGTTTATCCGGGTGGAGCAGTTGAAAGAACAATTGTTAGAAAACAACAAGCAGACATACTGGGTTCCTGATTTTGTGAAGGTTGATTTTTAATTTTTACAGTTTAACATTTATGGTTTTGTTTCTTTTTTTTAAATGATCTAGCATCCACTTTTTTGGTTAGAGACCAACCGACTTTTGGCTAATTTAATGTTCTTATTTGGACAAGATATTTAGGCTTACCTCCAAATTCGAGGAATATACATCGGTCTGTTGAATATGGGTACAAAGGTGCTCATATTTGAATTCTACTGAGAACTCACTTCTGGAAACCATAGGAAGGATAACAATTAATTTAAACAATAAAATGTTCATATGTTTGAATGAAACCGGAATAAAAATCAAATGTGGTTCATATGTTCCAAGGTTTACCTTGACTACATTTCCTTTTTGAGACTGTGTTTGCAGTTTTTTGCACCAAGATTGAAGACCAATAAGATGATTTTCCAGATCTCACTATTTTCTTTATTCTCAAAATAAGCTTGAATATAATTATGTGCTTGTGGTACTATAAAATTTAATACTTCTGTCCTAAACTAGTATGGTGTTTCTGTTGAAGTAATTAATTTCTTATGCATTCTTCATTGTTGCACTTCAATATATGATGCTTTTAAGTGAAAAGTTTGTGTTGCTACATTTGTTTTATTGCACTTATTGATTGATTTTTTTTTTTTTTCTGCAAATGGAATTCTATCCTATGCTGTTCAAATTGAATCGAGGCACATATCTCATTAGATGGGACATGTTGATGACCTTTTGGACTGATGTAGTCATAAGTCCCTGATCTGATCTGTATTGCCATTGTTTCAGGAAAAACGATTCCACAATTGGCTGGAAAATGCAAGAGATTGGGTGGGCAGTTAGTCGAAGTAGATTCTGGGGCACTCCTCTTCCTGTGTGGATTAGTGAGAATGGTGAGGAAATAGTAGTTATGGATTCCATTGAGAAGCTCGAAAAGCTTTCTGGTGTCAAGGTTTGATTTCTCTTCTCTCTGTTTATAATAACGTAGTTGGCGGGTTTTTAGGATGTCATTTTTCTTCAAAATTCACAGCAATTAAGGAGCTATTTCAGTTTGATTTTCTCACTCCAAGTAATTTGCTTGTATTTGTCTTCTACATGTCTCACCACCACCATAAGAGCTTATGGACATCAAGAAAATTCTGGATAGAAAATATTTTGATTGGAGAATTATCCATTTTCGTCTTAATCACCAAGCTAGGAAAGCGGTTAAAACATATTATCCGTCGTTTATTCGCAAATAGGAATGTGGGCAACATTATCATGTTAAAATTTGAGTTATTTTGCTATTAAAAAAGAGTTATTTTGCTGTTATTGATGCATGGGCTTGAAATGTTCTGTGATGTTGGACCTCTGGCTGCTTTGCTGGGCACCATTCTTCTTATCTCTACGTTGTCCTTTTAGACTTAATTTCGCTGCTGTTTTTTTCTATGCTCCTTTTCTGAAGTTTTTTTTGGCCATTGGGTTCTTGGTACTATCTGTAAACTGTGTTTAGCTTATTTGGGTTGGTTTTGGTAACAAAAGGAAAAAGAGTAGTTTTCTCTTGATTTTTCTTTTACTGCATACACATTTTTAATATTTTCTGCTGATTCCAACAGGTTTTTGATCTTCACCGGCACAATATAGATCATATCACTATTCCAGCTAAAAGTGGTGGCGTTCTTCGACGTGTTGATATTGTAAGCCTATGGAATCAAGGCTAGCACTAGTCGCGTTTTTTCATACTTTTAAATTAAAATTAGTCATGCATTAATGATTCATAATCTGCAACTCGTATGCATTTCTAATGGATCATAAGATTAAATTCAGTTTACCTCCTCAAGTTTTGGGTTAACTTCATTTCATTCCCTGTTAATTTATTTACCCCCTAAATTTTCTAATTTCATCAGCTTTGAGTATCTGTTAAGATTCCACTCACTTTAAGGCCTAAGACAGTCATTAAAAATCACACTTCAAAGCCCATTTTCTAAGATTAGATGTTGGCATTTAATGTCTAAATTGGATGAAATCATAGCAAATAGGCATGATTTTTGAAAATTAGAAACTTCAGGGGGTAAGTATTCAAAGTTAACCCTAAATCTCAGGAGGGTAAACTGAATTTAACCCATTCTTGGATTAATTCTTAATTTTCAACTATGCATCCAATGTTCTTGCAGTACATTCCAATTAGTATTTTTATTATGGTAACTCGGATTTCTTTCAATTACTAGGAGTATCCTGGTTATTATGTCAATTATGTTCATGAGATCCATTAATTCAATTGGACAATTTACTTAAATCTCTCAGTTGGATTAAACTGTGGTACCTTTTGTTTTTTGATAACTAAATTTTTATATTCTCAAATAACTCGAAGGAAACCTTGTTAGTTCTGGATTTCTATTTGTGGTGGTAGAAAGTAAGGGTCTTAAATTGGAATATAGGAATTGTGAGTGTGATCGTCTTTCGTCTGAGTTTAAAGTAGAAACATTTTTGTGATCTGACCTCCTAGTCTCATGTTATTGTACCCTTGAAGTATACTGAAACTTGTGTGCTTGTTGAATAAAAATGAAAGAATAGGTACTGTGAATGCTGTGGATTTTCAAAGTATTCTGTAGCGAAACAATTTTCTCAAGCACTGATGTCTGCCTTATGATATAAATGTTTGACTGGTATAATTATCTTTTCAGGTGTTTGATTGTTGGTTCGAGAGTGGTTCCATGCCTTGTGCTTATATCCACTATCCTTTTGAGAATGTTGAACTTTTTGAGAAAAACTTTCCTGGAAATTTTCTGGATGAAGGGCTGGATCAGACTCGTGGATGGTGAGTTTATTGTATTTGGGGTTTCCATTTTCAGATTTGATTGTTCCTTTCAGTGATCTAGAACTTCCTAATGTTTCCATAATCATTTTTGAAGATTGTATGTCAATTATGTATGTACATGTGTGGCAATTATACTTCTTTCCACTTGGATTCTAGTGTTCGATGAAGACTCCAAAAACTATGAAGTACAGTTGGAATCATAATAGGGAGTTTATTTTGGTAACTAATAAAAAAACCCCTTTGCCTGTTCGTTAGTTTTTTTAATGCATATAATGACTGGACTTAGTGTCGGCTTCCTATTGTATGATTAGATTCCTTTGTCAATTTTTATCCTAACTTGGGCACCTGTTTCTAATGTCTAAGCTAGGCCTAATTGTTTCCTTCCAATTATGCAGGTTCTACACTCTTATGGTGTTATCTACTGCATTATTTGGTAAAGCTGCCTTTCAGAATCTCATTTGTAATGGACTTGTACTTGCTGAGGATGGAAAAAAAATGAGTAAAAGTCTGAAAAATTATCCTCCACCAATTGATGTTATCGATCAGTATGGAGCTGTATGTGTTTTATAATGTCTGAGTGTTCAAATTATAGTTTAATTTACCTGGTTTCTGTCAAATGATGGGAAGATGATATATTTCACAAAAATCATGTCTAATCAAATTTCTGTTGTGCAGGATGCAGTACCATTATACATAATTAACTCTCCTGTTGTGCGCACGGAACCATTACGTTTCAAGAAGGAAGGAGTTTATGGGGTTGTAAGTGTTATTTATCTGTTACTGTATTATTTTTTTTATGATGGAGTGCTATTTGTTGATCTTTGTTAATTGAATTGATCCTGTGGTACCTTTATCTTTGTTTTTTTTTCAGGTGAAGGACGTATTTCTGCCATGGTACAATGCATATAGGTTCTTTGTCCAGAATGCGAAGAGACTTGAGGTTGAAGGGTTTACTCCTTTTGTCCCTATTGATCAAGCCACTCTACAAAGGTCATCTAATGTGCTTGACCAGTGGATCAACTCGGCCACACATAGTCTTGTGCATTTTGTCTGTCGGGAGATGAATGGTTACCGACTTTATACGGTTAGCTGTCTATGAACTATTCCTTTCGATAACATTATGTAATTCTTGCCAAGTCCATGTCAGTTAGGATGATTATATCACACAACCAAATAAGGAATTGGGTTGTGGAGACTAGAATATGACCATATTGAAAATTCCTAGAGGATTCAGACTGGTTTTATTATAATTAATAGTTAATTTATTTTTTTATTTTTTACACATCCTATTTTAGGTGTATTATTCTATGTTAATTATTGAAATGTGTATTGTCTCTCTCTCTCTCTCTCTGTGTATATATATATATTATTGGTTGTACAAATGGTGCAATTATCAATGATTGGGGGAACATGACTTGCAAAACGCAGTTTGGTTGTGTGGTTTGTATGTTCTCTTGCTAAAGCTTTTCAGTTTATCGATAACATTCTGTAATTCTTGCCAAGTCCATGTCAGTTGGGATGATTATATCAACCAAATGAGGAATTGGGATGTGTAGACTAGAATATGACTATATTGAAAATTCCTAGAGGAATCAGACTAGTTTTGTTATGATTAATAGTTAATTTATTTTTTTATTTTTTACACTTCATATTCTAGGTGTATTATTCTATGTTAATTATTCAAATGTGTATTCTCTCTCTCTCTCTCTATATATATAGACCCTTCCAATGAGGGATCCCTTTTATGACATATATGAGGGATTGAAGTTTAAACCAATTTTTCGATCACATATCAATATCTCCACCGTTCAATACTTAGATTCATATATGTAGATCATTTCTAAAAATTTTCATCCAATTTGGTGATCGTTAAGGCTTTGAAATCAATTGACGCATCACATCTGCCAAACATGAACCGTTCGTGCTTATAATTTAATTCGCAGTTTGAGCATCTTATCAATCACTAAATTGGAGATGATCTACATATATAAATCTATATATTTGACGGTGAAGATGTGATTTGGTGATCAAAAAGTTGGTGTAATCTATATGTCAAGAAAAGGGATCCCTCATTGGAAGGGGGCTGTATATATATATATATATATATATATATATATATTATTGGTTGTACAAATGGTGCAATTATCAATGATTGAGGGAACATGACTTGCAAAACTCAGTTTGGTTGTGTGGTTTGTATGTTCTCTTGCTAAAATTATTGTATCCAATACATGTCTACTTTATAGGTGGTTCCATATCTTTTGAAGTTTCTCGACAACTTGACAAATATCTCTATGTGAGGTTCAATCGCAAGAGGTTGAAGGGTCGTACAGGTGAAGAAGATTGTAGGGTGGCACTCAACACTTCACAATGTATGGTGGTGATAACTTTCTAAATTATCGTGGTACTTCTATTTATGTTGTTTTTTCTTATGTGCCAAGTAGCTGGTTCTGAGAGTCAGATGTATGCATATGCATGGTCAATTTGAGTATTCATCAATGTTGATTGTGCTTCTTGGTATGTCGATTTCATTGTTCATTCTTGAGCTATATCTGGCAATGCCCATCAATACATACGGCTCTGTAGTTGTATGCATGTCTTAATATTTTTTGGTAAGTGTTTAAGATGTCCATGATAGTATAGCTAAAGTCCAATCACAGTTGAACTCTTGAATGTAGTCCAGTAAAGGTCTAGGACTTGATATCTACTGAAAAGAAGTAGAAGTCGTTAGGACTTGTTAAAGTAACAATTACACATAACCAAAACTTGACCAAATTTGATGCTATGACTTTCAATCACAGTGCTATTTAGACCTCGTTTTATCCTGAATTCATCAGGATTTTTTGTGATCCTTGGCACTTTTGTTAATATGCTTCATAAATATGCAGTTCTTGATATATTTTCTTTGTCAATCTTCAGTCTAACATTTGTATATTTTTTATTGATTTTTGTGTCTAGGTCCTTTTGGTATCATGTAAAGCAATGGCCCCATTAACACCATTTTTCACTGAGGTCCTTTTTCAAAATATGAGGAAAGTTTCCAACACAGCAGAGGAAAGCATTCATCATTGCAGCTTTCCTGAAGCAGAAGGCAAGGTATTGGTGGTGCTCATTCTGCTCTTTAAGAACTTTTGAAATCAGTGCAACATGTTCATGCCTCTAGCTTAACATGTGTGAGACCAAAAAGTCGTTATAGTTATGTTTAGTTTGGACTGAGGTCGACTTATTCTTCTGGGGAAGCTTTCAGGGTTTAAGCTTGAATTGTCGATCCTCATGCTTTTTTTGCAACTTTCGGTATTCCTCTTTAAGCTTTCACATGGTTTTACAACTGTCATTTTTATTACAGAGGGATGAACGTATTGAGCAAAGTGTTGCAAGGATGACGACGATAATTGATCTTGCCCGTAATATCCGTGAGAGACATAACAAACCTCTCAAAACACCCCTCAGGTGTGCTTTTAGCATATTGTTTGATGTTTTATTCTAGTTTTACTTGAGCCTCAGCCTTTGTCTGCTTTCTCGATTTTATCTGATAATTTTCCTTTTATTCTTTTAGGGAGATGGTTATTGTTCATCCTGATATGGACTTTCTTGATGATATTGCTGGAAAGCTAAAAGAGGTACATGAACCATAGTGGAAGTTCTTTTTCATACATTCTTCACTTTCTTGTGCTATGAACTGATGCTATTTACTTGAAAGTATCTATTATCTAGACCTTTGTACGTCTAATTAAGCCAACAGTTTTACATTGGAAACTAATAGGTTCATTTGTATTGTATAAGTGGCTCTCTTAAGCAGTTATTATGAATCATCAACTATTGATATTGTTTTCCTTTGGTGGATCCATTTGCATGTTAATGCCATTATGTTTATAGGGGCAACACCGAAATGGTCATTGGATGGAATGGAGAAAGAGATTGTATTGGGAAGAGACATGCTCAGTTTCCTCATTTATACCATTTTATGCTCTTATCATTAGACTTGTTTATAAAGAAACTTTATTCTCAGATTATCCAGTCATTAAGTTACTCTGTTCTAAAATAGATCATCAGGGGAGCGGTTTGTTGGTTTCTGTATATATATATATATATATATATATATTTTTTTCCCTGGTGTTTCAGGGACCAGTTTTTTTTAATGTTCTTTTTTTATGTTTCCCAAGAAGTATTTTTTAACTATGGCCTGAGTAGTGTAATGTGGAGCACTAGTTGTTTCTTAGTCTGTGCTTCAGTTCCCAAATTTGAATATTAAATACCACCTTCTGAATCGCAGTATGTGCTGGAGGAACTTAACGTGCGATCTCTTGTTCCATGTAATGATACATTGAAGTAGGCCTCAGTATGTGCAGAGCCCGATTTCAGGTATGGATAATATTGTTGGGGGATGAAATTGAAGTATTCCTGATCTCTGTTTATTGGGGAATTTATCCGTAATTCATGTTTAATGACATTGTTGGTTGTATTTCATAGCGTTCTGGGTAAGCGACTTGGGAAACATATGGGAATTGTTGCCAAAGAAGTCAAGGCAATGTCGCAAGAAAGCATTTTAGCATTTGAGAAATCTGGAGAAGTTACTTTTTCTTCTCATTGCTTAAAGCTGACTGATATTAAGGTGCTCATGCTTTATTGCTAATAGAGTACTTATCTCTATACTGCACATGCTATAATATTCCATATCCACTCCTTTCCAGGCTTTGCTTTCCTATTTTTTCACATTGCTGTGATGTGTTTTGGATCATGCAAACCGTTTGAAATAATAGCAACATGAGATAACCATTTAAAAGGAACTTAATTTATAGTAGATATGGTTGTAATTTCGAAAAGAACTTTGCTGTGTTATAATTGAGTTCCATATTATATATTGGGTAACATCTTTGTATGGTCTGGTTTATGGAACATCCTAATAAATTTTTTGTTCTTAAAGAAAGCATTTGGCAATGTGTAGAACAATGGAAGTCATCTGTAAAAACTAGCACTACAAATTATGTTTCGATTTGTTTTCATTTCTAGGTTAGGGATTTCAAACGTCCTGATGGCACTGCAGAAACCGAAGTTGATGCAACAGGAGATGGTGAGGATCTTTTACATCCTGATATGATATTTTATTACTTGCAAATTTTGTGTCTTATCTTTGTGTTATTTGTTTCAGGTGATGTTTTGGTGATTTTGGATTTACGTCTGGATGAGTCGTTGTTTGATGCAGGTGTTGCTCGAGAGGTAATGTTGCTATATATTATGGGCTTTATGGAGTTTATACAACTCCCTTGAGTATTCAGACAATAGTGGTGTAGTTTACTTTTTGCAACTTTAATTCAGCATAAGATGAAAACAGTTAACAAAGTTTATAGGTTAAGTTTTTAGACCTTCACTTTACAAGCCAGGAAGGCATAAAAGAAACTGATTTCTGTCGGTTATTTTTCCCTGTTCCTTTGCAGTATTCTGTTTAAAGATAGCTTGATTCTGTACTTTTTACTGCTGGTCTACCAATCTTTCGTTACTGCTGTTTTGAACCTTTCTTTCGCTGTTGGCACTGTGTCTATGCCACTTGCATTTCTTTTTATTGTTCAGTTGCAGTTTGCGTGTGCAATTTATAATTCTATGTCAAAAGGCAGCATTTTATGTGTTCATTTTTTAATTCTATCTTAAAGGCAGCATTCTCTTCCTAAGGTAACAGCATAAACAGTTAGTTGGATAGTGGACATACTTCTGAATAAGAGACCGATTTCCCCCCACCTGTATCAACAGAATCCAGAAGTTAAGAAAGAAATCTGCTCTAGAACCTACTGACTTGGTGGAGGTCTACTTTGACTCTGGATAAAGAGGACAAAGATAAAGCAGTTTTCGAACGGGTTTTGCAATCACAGGTAATGTTGTTTTCCAATCTTCGTGTAGAGTACTGAATTTTTGAAACTCAATTATCTGGGCTGATCACATATTAATTTGCAGGAACAATACATTAGGGATGCCATTGGTTTGCCATTGCTTCCTTCAAGGGTGTTGCCATCACATGCTGCAAGTTCTACTCATATTAGGAGTTATAAATAAAGGCCACTCAGTTGAGAGTCTATTAAAGAGATCAAATCTTCTGTCATTTGTTTCTCCACCCGAATCTTCATTTTAGTATTCGATTTCAAGGTTTTTTTGCCTATTAATAATATTTTTTGGGTACATATGAGACCTTAAAACCAGCATTTTTGGCCTTAAACATCTATAAGCTGTAGTAACCCCACCAATATCATCCAACAAATTTTCTTAGCTAAGATTTCTGCTAACATTATCATCCAACAAATTTTTTGTGACCGAAGCATGCGGGTCATACGAAATGCATATACCTTTGTCATGGACACTGTTTAGGGCCCTAGGATAACTAGCAGTAGCACTATGGAGAATAACAACTTGATTACAAGTATTTATTGAAATTCCTATGCTAATCTCCAACTCCCTGTTAGATCTCTCTATCACCCATGGTTCTGGGTTTTCTGTGCTATCTTCGCCTTAGAAAACACCCTCCTTATCTCTACTTCTAGGATCTGTTGTGCAACCTTTAGATCCTTTTTGATTTCCCTGTTTTAACTTCAGAATTCTAGATACATCCTGACATGTAGTTAACACGTCACCTGATAGTAAAACCATACTATCTTTGAACACATGATGATAAATGCATCTCTCTGCTGGTGAGATTTGGTCATAATCGACCTCTTCTTTATGAGAATACTTCTTGGCCAATACCCGAGCTTTGAATCTCATGGCTTCCTTATCATGCATTCCATACTTTTTCTTATAAACCCATTCACAGCCACCTGAGCTTGTATTTGTGACTGTTGTTGCTGCTCCAAGACTTCTTCCTCAATAACCCTTTTTTCATGCCCCACCTGCTCAATTTGCTCCACCTGCTGGAGTCTCTTCCATGATCCCTTTGATTAGAGGAACTTGCTTCATCTACAACATCAACATCATTCTTCTTCACCTCACTTGTCTTTACTTCATTAAATGGCTTGGTCTTCACATCACTGATGGCATATCTTCCAGCTGACAATATTCCAAAACTTGCAGCCAGAAAATTTGCCTTGAGTTTGATTTGCTCTTTGCTTGAAATATGAGCATGTTAACTGCTATCAAACATCCTTAAGTTAGAATAGTGAGCTGGTTCTTTAGACCGTACATCCTTTGCACACTTGAAGTTTAAGACCTTTGATGGTGACCGATTAACCAGATAACACGCATGGTTAACTACTTTCCAAAACATGTCCAGTAATCCTGTATGCAGCCGCATGCCTCTTTCTCTCTCCAAGAGAGCTTTCTTCATCCTTCTAGCAGCCTCGTTTCCTGGAGATTATCTTTCTCCATGATACATCTTTGATTCTATCCATGTAAAACTGTAAGAAGCCCTTCATCCTAAATTCATTGTTGTCGTTACTTCTCAAATACTTGATTTTTCAGCTTGTTAGATTTCCTACTTTTCTTTTCCCTTCCTTGACCTTGAAGAGAACCTCAGATTTCTCCTTCATAAAGTAAGCCCAAATCTTCCTCGAAAAATCACCTAGAAAAGTAACAAAGTACTGGAAGCCGCCTCCTGTACACCTTACTTGTACACCTTAGGTGTCCGCTCCATACTTTTGAGTGAATATGATCCAGCAAACCTTTTCTTTTATTCTCACAATCTACCGACTTGAATGCCGCCTTTTCCTTTCCAAGTGCACCATCCTTACCGAAGTCTAGTTTGCAAACCTTTTGAGTGAATATGATCCAGCAAACCTTCTGCCTTGTTTTCCTTGTAGAGTTCCTGCAATTTTCTTTGACTCATGCGGATTTGGCCTTTATGCCAATGCTCAGTCTTGTCATTTACTTCAGCTAATATTGCAACTCCACCTATTATGGTTGTCCCTTGAAGCTTGTACACGTTAGGTTGAATTTCGCCCTTCATCACAACCAATGATCAAGTTGGTCTTCCTTCTTTAGAGCTATACCTATATTCGGCCTTGTCCAAAGTACCTAAAGATATCAAGTTCTTCCTTAACTTAGGAATATATCTGACATTCTCTAGCTTTCTAACAACTCCGTCATGCATTTTATTTTCACTAATCCAATACCTAGGATCGATCCTACACGCTGAGTCATCTCCCCTCAAAACTTCGCTGCTACTCTCAAATGTATCAAACCATTCTCTGATTGCACATATGTGGAATGTAAAACCGGTATCCAAATTCCAATATCTGAAAGCATTGGAGCTGGACGTTACCGCAAGTTCACAATCATCTTAATCTTTTTTGATGACTTTGTTGTCTGTGCTTGAACTTCCTGCCGCCACCTCTGCTTCCATTCTCCCTTCTTTGCAGTTTCTTTTCAAGTGATCTGCAACACCACATATGAAGCAACCTTCCTTAGACTTTTTCTTGGATTTTGTTGTACCCTTGTCACCAGATTTATCCTCCTTACTCGTCAACTGATCTGCCTCCTTGCCCTTAACTTGAAGACCTCCTTGAGAACTCTCGGTCTCGCTACTCGTCTTAATATAAGATTGAATAGCTTCGGTAATCTCATCGTACTTGAGAGAATCCTTACCGGAAGCAAGTGTGGTGATGAACTTCTCGTATAAAGCTGGTAAAGATAAGTTCTTTGTCCTTTTCTTCAAATTGCACAGCCACCTTTGATAAACTGGCAACACAAATCTGAAACTTATTTAGATGTTCCTGCAGATCCCTGCCTTCTTCCATCTGAAGACTGTAGAGCTCATCTTTCAATGAGAGTTTGCCTGTGTCAACCTCCTTGACATGGTCTACGTCAGCCTCCTTGCCATCGCCCAATGCCTTGCTACTGTCCATGTGAGACCCCGAAATTTTAATTTAATTTTCCGACACACTTAGGGTTTAATTCCGATTACTTTTCAGTACGTCGTCAATTTCGTCTAACGTTTTTACGTTATGACATACGTCGCCACATGCGTGGAAGTATTTACGGAATATTTTCCGGCACTTCACGTATTTTTCGTACAACTTTTACGTTTAAATTTGACGTTTGGTTATTTGAAATGAATTTTCGAAAATGGTTTTGGTTTTGAATTTTATTTTGGGAATTGGGATTAAATCGTGGCCGTTGATTCGATCGACGAATCGTGGCCACTCGTTTTTCTTTTTATACCCTATCTCCTTACCCTCTTCCCTCACCACTCCTTTATCTTTCCCTTTCTCCTTATCTTTCCGCTTCGGTCCTTTCCTTTTTCCACTTTCCTCTTTTTCTGCTTTCCATTTCGAGCAGTCTGCTCTCTCCTCCCTCTCTCTTCGACAGCAGCCACCACCTCCTCCACCGGCAGCGCGTCTCCACTCACCTCCGCCCTCATTGGCTTCGCACAGCCCCGGCGACCCCAGCCAGGCCACCAGCGACGCCAGCGCCGCCGCCAGCGCCGCCCAACCGAGGAGAGAAGCTCGGGTTTTACTGTGCCCAACAGATCGGAGCAAACCAGAAGGTTTGAGGAGCCAAGCCACTCCCAGGCGCCACCAGGAGCTGCCCAGGAGCTAGGAGGAAGGAGGAGAGAACCAGCGGAGCTCCGCCGGAGGTGTTTCGCCGGAGAAACAGTGGAGGAGACTTCTAGGTATAAAACTCGATCTTTCTTGATGTTTGTGGTGTTGTTGGTTAGCCTAGGATGTTTAGAAGGAGTTAGGGGGAGTCAGAAGACTCGATTTGGCCGGAAAACCAGCCAAATCCGGCGAAGAAACCGGTCGGGAACCGGCACGGTAAAAACCCTGGTTTTTACCGTGTCAGTTTAACTTTTACTATTTACCCAAGGGCAGAGTTACCAATTTGCTCCTGACTGTTTGAAATATTTACAGTTACAGTATTTACTATTTACAGTTACTGTTTTACTGTTTACTTTTACTGTTTTACTTTTACAGTTTTACTTTTACTGTTTACTTTTTACTGTTGACTTTGACCGATTGACTATTTGACTTTGACTTTTTGACTTTGACAGGTTGACTTTTGACCGTTGACTTTTTTGACCGTTGACTTTACTGTTGACCGTTGACTTTTACTATTCCAAAGTTGACTTTTAACTTATGCCGTAGAACACCTATTTTACGTTTTCGAACACTACGGTTAAACGTTTTAAAGACTTTTAGCTTGTAAACATGGCAAAAACGACGTAAGTACTGAATAAGAAATAATTCCGACTTCTCGCCAGTTCGAGAATCGGAGTGTCAAACAAGTCAAACCCTAATGTCAGAAAGATAAACAAAGAGTGTTTATCAAGTCTTAGTCGTAGATAGTAGATCCTCGAATTACTTATACCTGACTATCACTGTTGTCTCACCCACAGACTCAGGAGCTTGTCTACACAGACTTCAGGAGGACCAGGAGTTAGAGCGCAGCCAGCTGTACCATCATACCAGGTAGGGGGAGCACGCCCAATGGGTGAGCCGAAACCCTCTTGGGTCGGCGGCTCTTTCACTTTATATTTATTAAATAAAGATGCATTGTTTTAAGCTTGACCACATGCTTCTTATAGCACTTGGTGTGTGTGTGTGTGTGAGTTTTGGATCGAAAAGTAGTACCGTCGTCCTGATTTCCGGTGGTTGGCCTGAGAGCGACGGGACCTAGTATTCTAGCACTCCTACGGTGTCGATGACCGTTAACCTCCGGAGGGGCTATGCCCTGTTTATTTTATTCATTTATCCCGCTTACGCTCGTCTCGTACAGAGTAAAACGTGACGTAAGTGTGGCCTGCTATTTGTTGGGCGTTAGCTGGAAATGGACGCTCTCGCTATTCTGCGCACTCGGGCGCTTAGGTAGTTGGCCCCGGTTTGCAGTGAAGACAAACCCGGGATTCGGCCGCTCAGATCCAGAGAGTTCTTTCATATGTGGTCATATGTTTTACCGAGCTTTGTGTGCGTGGCGTGCATTTACATTTCCACATGCTCTTTCGTACTTACGAGTACCTACCTATACATATATACGAAATGTTTTCTCATGGGTTTTAAACCCCGACTTGGATGGCTTTGGCCCCATTTGGGTTAGCGAGGACGAGTTGCTCACCTCTACATCTTTTCAGGTCTACATCACCCGTCACTAGAGGAGCTGGACTAGATCGCGGAGCGTCGGTTATCGTGCACTTCACTTTTCGAGGACTCCCATTCTGGTGTGGTTTCCATGTATCTTGATTTCCGTATCTTTGTTGTTGTTATCTGTTGGATACTCTGAGACATTATTCGGGCCCAGTGTTTCGAGACTTTTTCATGTACTATTTCAGTCTCGGGTATTTTCTATTATCTTCCGCGTGTAAAACTTTTGTATGCTACTCTGATCATTTGTCATTCAGTATTTGACATTCATATTATCATTCATGTATTGTTTATTTCATTTATAGCCTTGTGGTTTCGGTCCGGTGGGTCATCAATACGTCGAAAGACGTATTGATTACTTGCTAGATCGGGATTACGGCGGTTACCGTCGTGTTCCGGGACCGAGAATAGTCCCCGGGATGCGACAGTCCATATTCTTACCAATAGGAACCTTACCCGCATAAAAGCCTTCTCAAAGATAATCTCAGGTCTCTTTGCAGCTCATATTGGCATCTCCACTAGCCAATACACGAACCAGTACATGATCTACATGATGTAACTCTATTGTACTCCTTGCCTTGCCCATCTTCTACCTAACCTTATCTGCCATGTCACCTGCCTTATTCTCTAACCCGAGAACAACCTCGTACAAATCTTGTTGAATCAAGACATTCTTCATCCTCCTTCGCCAAAGCGTGAAGGCTTCTTTGCCACTTAAGGGCTTAATGAACGATTTCACATCTTCTGCTTCGACCATGGCTTTGCTATCTTCTATCGCAAAGTACCAGAGCCAAAGCTCTGATACCACTTATAGTGGTTTAGCGGCCTAGAATCTTTTCTGGTCTTTTACTGGTACCTTACAACTTGAGCAAAATAGAAAGATGAACTGAAACACAGCACACCAATTTTTAGTGGTTCGGTCAAAACTCTGGCTTACGTCCACTTATGTGATCTCTCTTGAGAGATCACTAGCACTATGGAGAATAACAATTTGATTACAAATATTTATTGAAATCTCAATGCTAATCCCCAACTCATTGCTAGATCTCTATCACCCTTGGCTCCCGGTTTTCTGTGCTATATGTCTTCGCCTTATATTTATATTGAATATGGGCTGCTGATACAATTTAGTGTAGGATTCCTAAATCTAAAGTCTATTACAAATCCTAATAGAATCTGGAAAGACTTAACTTTCCTAAAACTTATAGAAAAGCTACAGCTCTGTCTCCTTTCCATTTTTGGATTTACTTACTGAATCCTAACTCTCCAGATTATATCAACGAGCCAAAAACACAACATTTCTTATGCGCTACCATGTATATGCTTCTGAATAATCTCAAATTCATATTCAGAGTCCCCGAGGGATGAAGATCAATAGTCATTGTGAATGAGATGATTGATAAGAATTGGAGAATCAGACTCAATTTGGTGATTTTTAAACTCAAGCAAGTTGCATTCCATGGAAGAGACCCGTAGACTACCTGTCACACCTCACTAGCACCTACATTGATCACAAAACCATCACACCAGCATCCAGTCATCTCTTATAGCACCACCTGTTCCAGTAGCACCATTACTGACTCTTGAGCCATCAACATTAAGTTTTTGATTACCAGCATCATGTTTTTGCCAAGAAATCATTTCCACATGTCTATTAATATTAAAAGTAGGCTCAGCAGCAGCTTCGGACCATTCGTAGACTCTACCTGTCACAACTCACTAGCACCTACATTGATCACAAAACCACCGCACCAGCATTAAGTTTTTGATTACCAGCATCAGGTTTTAGCCAAGAAATCATTTCCGCATGGGCTTAGCAGCAGCTTCGGACCATTCATTAGCATAGCTAAAAACAAATCTAGGGGCTATAAGGATAATGGAAGTTCACATAAAAAAAACACTTGCATCTTTAGTTACATAAAAACCAACAGCAGAATATGAAGATATTCCAGCATAGATTATCCATATGATAGCCTTATTGTAGCAGATTAGCAAAGATCCAATCATCCCAAATTAAGGTAAAAGTAGTCAACGTAGTAGGCGCAGAAATAGCTAGAACTGAATGCGGAAAGTATGGAAAAACATCTCGTAATGTATTCTCGTTATGGAATCTTAGGTGTCAAAGTGTGGATTTCATATAGTAGCATGAATATCAAAAGAATCCCACACCTGTTTAGCCTGGGACGATCACAAAAGAGATGAAGGGTAGGTTCTGGAGCATTTGTGCAGAACTGGCAAGTAGAATTAGAAGTGAGCCTTCGTTTAAACACTGCTCATTAGTTAACAGCTTACTCGAAATAGTTATATACTTTAGTTAAACAGGCATCAACCTTTTCTCCTCCGTATTATTTGAATAAATGAACAACTATCTTGTTTAGTTTTAATACTTGATCAGGGTTTGCATATTGATAACTCTACACTTTAGTATACTTGATCAGGGTTCTTTGCATATCCAATGTTTATTTTAACAAGAGTAAGGAAAACAAAAGGGGGAATACAATATTATGGCAGCGTATATATCTGGGTTTCTTGTCTCATGCTGAATAACAGTCACTTCATACATTTGGTCACATCAAATTGAAACAAGTTTTTCATTGCAGGTCCTTGTTGGGGAAGAGAGATTCCATGGGATTTCTGGCATTTCATTTGATATCAAACTAGCCAGGCCTGTCTTAATTTTTAACGTGGATGCAATTGTTGCTTTATATTCAGGTTTGTATTTTTTCCGTATTAAATAATAATATTGATACTGATAAACAAAAAGAGAACTGAATATATGCACATTGCACATTCAAATTTGGCAAGGTCAATGAATTTTTATCTGGTATTATTCCCTCTGATGGATTGGTCCTCAATGGTAGCAGGAAACTCAGAATTCGCAAGGTGTCTGCAAACCTGTTGTCTAGGGATCATTCAAGTCTGAAGACTGAGTTTCAACATGGAAATGGAAAGGTGTGTTTCACTTTGTGTTGTGCGAAACTGCGAACCAGTTTCTGTTGACGTAATGCCCTAACCATGCTTATTGTATATTCTTATCCAGATAACTGTTGATTGCATTGAAAATGTGCCCGCCGTGAGTTTGGTGTTGAGGGAACATGTGTATTTGACTGTTGGGGAGTTCGAATGTAGAACAAGCTCTGTGTAGACAGTTCTCTAGGTATTTTTTGTTAAATTATGTTACCCTTCTTTGATGGGAGAAAATGGGCTGGCTATTGCCCTTTGCTGTGTATTGATATAATCTCAACATCACAAACTGAAACTTTCCGAAAAGTTATTTTCCTTGAAATTTTATATGCATATGCCCCAAACTATATTTTTCAGATTTTGTCCAACCTTTTCTGTAAACTTTCATCATGTCCCTCTTGATTTTATGACTGTAAAATCTGTCACATTGGGCTGCTGACGATTGCAGCCAAAATGATTCCGAAATCAAACCAGATCATATGAGATTAGTTTGATGCAGCTGTGAAATTTGAAAAAGAAACCGACGATTCAGATAATTTGAAAGTTGTTTATTTCCTGCTTTTGGGAACATGGTCCTTCAACAACACGAACCTTCTTCACCTTGCTTATCCGACACCTTGTTCCAACCTGAAGTGGACAACGCCATTTCAGAAGCCAAGACTCGCCCCGGCGGTTCTGTTAGGTTTCAGATGAGGATGTTGGTATCATAGAACAACTGATGATTGGTTCGGTACTCGAGGGTTCAGATCTTCCGAGGTCCTCTGCGCTCTGCTCGAGTTCGGGACTTTAACGGTTAATTCCAGGAGGAACGTCCTAGGTTCTATCATTATTAATCTAGTTAGCTAGGAATCCTTCTGGCTACATGCATGTGTCTTATTCATGTCCATCTGTTTATCTGTCTTATTCCTTCTACTTCTCCTCTAAGAAATCAAAATGCACTTTAGACTTGCACTGGCAGAGGTTATGAGTTTGACTTGTTGCGTGGTTAGTATGACGAGTTTTTTGTCTTAGTGCAACATATATATATAGTGCTTCTAGGCTACGGACGTCCATCAAAGGGTTTGGTGCGGATGTGTGATTTTGCCCCACATTTCGATTTTAGTTTCAGATCTTAACCGTTTAAAATCTAGGTATATATGTATAGATTATCTCTGTAAAATTTCATCTCATTTGGTGATCGTTAAAACATTCACATATGTGATTTACCATGAAGAAAACTGACGGTTCCGGTTAAACCGTTCAGGAACCGTCCGTTTTATTTATGGTAAATCACAAATTCGAATGCCTTAACGATCACCAAATGAGATGAAATTTTACAGAGATGATCTATACATATATACCTAGATATTGAACGGTTAAGATCTGAAACTAAGATTGAAATGTGGGGCAAAATCACACATCCACACCAAAGGGTTTGGTGCGGATATATATATATATATATATATATATATATATATATATATATATATATATATATATAGTCCTTATCCAGAGCAAACCTTCATTCTGAAATTAAAGTGTGAAGGTCCATATTTCGCTCACTTTTCGGTCAACTTTTTCGATCATAGCTAGTCAGTATCTAGATATGTATGTCATGATCATCACTGTAAAGTTTCGTCCAATTTGATAATCGTTTGGATACCGAATTAGATTAAATAAGTCGATAGAACAAAATTTGGCAATGTCATCTGATAAAGGGCTACTTCTAGCTTACAGATCGATGTTATATAGAGAAATAGAAACATTTTCCTCTTCTGTGGCTTCTCCCGGCCTCTATTTGTGGTTTAAATATTTTTCTTTTGTATATATATAGATTATTTAATCTAGAGTGTTTCTGGAAGCTATAGATAGGTGCTGTTTGCCGCATAGCGAGGCAAAACGCCGGCCGTGCAGTGTGAGAGAAGTTGATTAGTATTTGAAGTTCATATACTGTTATTTTTCAACCAGCTAGGTAGGACTTTGCATTACCTGTATCCGCCACTGCTGAGCTAATACTCAATACTAAGTGCTCTATTAAAATACATCTATTATCTTGATCTTTTGTATTTCTTGTACTGAATTTCATCCTTTATCATTCTGTACTTCATGTAAATCCTCCATTAAAACTCCTGCCTAGGTGTTGATAATTTATTAATTTGTTGATAATTTATTTTGTACTCCAGTTACTAACCACACTATTAATGCTACAAAAAATTGAATGAATGAAAATATTGATATCTTGAACTACTCCACAATTTGCATCAATTCAACACAAAATGAAAATATTACACTTGTAATCAATTAATATTTGATGCCCTTTTTTATTCGTTTTGCATCCAATAGGTCAATACAATCAACTGAATGCAACACTCAGGTATCTGTAATGAGGCTAAAGATGTAATCAAAAGATCACAGTTCAACTCCGAGTATTGCAATATCATCTCACTCAGAAAAAGTTCGCAGGTCAACTGTTCCTTCTATCAATTTGACACCTGATATACCACATATGACAGCAATAAAATCAGTTTAATTTATGGGGGGCAAATTGAGAACAAACCTATTTTAAGTGAGTGATACATGTATCACATACTCCCTATTGCAATATAAAAATGAAAACATCAAAATTCACCCAAAAATACTTTAAAACAGTGCTGCATATCAATGCAATGACATTTGTCAAGATAAGTGAGAAGACATAAGTAATGGATCATCCTCTGAAAAGTAGCATCAGGGTAGCAGAACTATCAATGACAACGTTAAATAAAAATTACTCAAATCAGATTACTATGGTTTCTCGTTTTGTTCAGTTTTAATAGATTTGATTTTGCTTGTAGATTACAAAGAAACATGCCAAGGAGAAAATAAGTTTCCTATACAATAGAGCATACTTCAAAAATAATTAACCAACCAACATACTACAACTTAAGGCTCAGTAACCATTCTTGCATCTTGCATCAAAACCTTTAGATGAGTTTCCTCATCCGAGCTATTCAACCATCTTTTTCAACGCGGCAGTCACAATGATCTGAGACGATTTATTCCCCTTACGCCCCATGGGCTCATTTCTCTCACCTCCCCTTAATTGGGCAGTGGCTGAACCAACTTGAAGACACAGCAGCAACCTCAGGAGATACCACCATACTAAGTTAACGATATGGTTTCCCAAAGAGATACCTACATTTTAACCGATCCTCTCTTTCTAGGAAAAGGAAAGCGAATTCAAGCTTGCTCTTGTCCCTGAACCAAGTGGATGACTTTCAGGCAGAGAATTACGAGTCTGGACATCAAGAACCCAAGGCCGGCAGCGTGCCAGTTGGTGCACCAAATTTCAGCACATGATTCAGTAGGGGTGGCTGTGGTGCACATGTGGAACTAGCGGTCAAGCATTATGCACAACCAACCTCGGAGGAAAGTGTGCACTGAGAGGCGCCAACAATGGAGGCACACTAGGCCACTTAGCACTAGACTAAGCAACCCATGATGATGAGACCAAGAGAGGAGCATTGGATTTCAAAGGGGTCCTAAGCAGTAGTAGCACAAGCAAATCCCATCAACATTCGAAGCTGACAGCTTTGCCAGTTCTAGATTAGAGCCTGATAACCTTGAATTTTGTTGCAAAGGATGAAGTGCTCACGGACATCCATAGCAACCAAAACCTGAACAGTTACATCGTGCTCCAAGCAGCCTTAACCAATTAAAGGTAGCAGCCAAGTAATCCTCCGTAATTCAATCTCACTACTCTTATGTGTTCAGTTCCTTCTCCCACCACTTCTACATCTGAATGCTCCCTGCTTTCCTTAACACAGTTCAACCTTCTGATTGCAAAATCAGATCAGAAGTCCATATCTGCAGTTTGTAAGCACTTTAATGTCGCTAAAAAAAATTTCAATCCTTCATTGATTCATGTACAGAAAACCTGCTGAGAGAGGAGATCGGAACTGAGATGGAATAGGGATTTGGGTTGTTCATATATGTTTTGGGATACCTTCAGCACAGAGGATAAACCTGAATACCTTGATGTCAAACTACCCAAGACATCAGCTTAAAATACCGGCTAAAGTTACTTACAGATTCTAATCCTTACCTAACTATGCACCATAAGGATAAAATTACATATACATAGACATCGAAGGAAGAAACTATAGAACTAAAAATGAAGCAATACAATTAATATTTAATAAACTCTAAGAACATCATCCCTCGTAGAGATAAACTCGAACTTGAATCAGAGAAAAAATAATAAAAATCAAATTAAAAAAAAACTCTACGCATATCACCCCATACATATCATGGGACAACCATAGCTACATTGCACCATACCGAAATCTGATGCTTTAAAGATTGACAAGAGGAAAAAGAATCACACCTTCATTTACAGAATTAGCAGGTTCACCATGCATCCAGTTTGAGAAGAAAGAGGCTAAGCGTCAATCAGCGGTTTCTTCCTTTATTGCAACTTTATTTTTATTATTCTTTCGTGCAGCTCTTCGTTTGGATTGAATTTGGCGTACATATTCTGCCACTATCACATGGAACTTGGGAGCAAGCTTACTAGAGGAGTTAACATTAACCCCTGCCTTCTTCAAGGCTCTGGTTAAATGCTTCTGAGCCTTCTGGAAGTGGACAGTACAAAGAGGAGTAGTGGATCTTAGTATTGGCTTTCCACATGTTATAGGTCCTGCCTGCGCACAACAACAAAAATAAAAATGAACAAAATTATCAGTAAAAAAAATTCAACATCTGCACAATGATGGAAGAGTATGTTATGAGCAAGCTTATTTGATTGAAATGAAATATCAGATGACAGTTTCACAGTTCCCTATCTTTTCTAAAGCAAAAATCTCCAAATGCAACCAAACCATATAAAAGGATTACTTTGATAATAGTTTCACACCTAACTGCTTGGGTTCATTTACTACATCCCTATGCCAGATTTGGGAGTGGTAGTAGTTGCCCGTAAAGAGTTGAGAAACAGATCACCAACAAATAATAGCCACTAGTTCTTATGATAAGAGTACAACTCAATTCATATACTGAGATCCAGTAGTTCACATGAGTGTATACGCAAACAGCCTTATTAATGACCCCTTTCCATTCTATAATGGAAGGTAGTAGTTTCCCTCAGTTTCCTTTGTTTTGGTTTTCTGTTTTTCATTTACCTGCTCCATTTTCTTCTTTTTCCCCATAAATAAAACAAAATCCTTCAACACTGACGAACAGAAACTGCAAACATGTCACTTAAGAACAAACATTCCATATTACTGGATTATGTCCTGGAAGAAAATATATTTCTGTAGTCTTAAATGTAATTCAGAAACTCCCCTTTTTAGGTTTCCACAGTCTTGGTTCAAAGTTCTCAAGGATTGAGTTTCATCCAAATGTGAGCAGCAGAAGAGCATGTTGAATACGATTTGGCCAATCAGTAAAGCTTAACTACAAATAATAATGCCTTCTAAGTGACATGAATGAGCAAGAGAATACATTCTAATAGTAAACCTTAGGATTAGGGGCATGGAACGCACTTCTGATAAGAGCATAAAATGCTACGTTTTTAATGTGTTTTTATCCCTATTTATACTTTGTTTAACTCTTAATTTGGTAGATTCGAGTCGTTAGATAGAGTCATGATTGTTTGGTGGAGAACAAGTGAAAACGTGCTTAAATAGAAGAAACTGTGGAGTTTTGCAGAATCCTAATCAAATTAGGAATCCTAATCACACTAGGAAACTAAGTTGAACTAGGAATCCTTATTGAACTAGGATTGCTAAGCTCTATATATACTCTTGTTGCTGACTAACAATTATTAATTTTCTCTCATTTGCAGAAAGATTCCTAAAGCATCAAGGAAAGAAGAGATTGCAGCCGAATCAAAGTCCTAAAGCATCAAGGAAAGAAGCATTCCTAAACCTAAATGGAGAAGGAAGCCAACTCAGCAAACCTAAACCTAAATGGAGAAGGATTGCAGCTGCCAAGAGTCCAGCCCAAAAAGGGATTTGAGCAAACCCTACTTCTTCCCTCTATATATAGGACGACAGCTGCAAACAAAAGGGGGATCGGCCCCTCACACAAAGCATCCGCCCCTCACCACAAAAGCAGCCGCACTACACAATTCTCAAGAGAAAAAAGTCAGTCCAAGAATCCTCCACCGAATCATCCTTTGCTAAACTTTGTTTCAAGGTTCTTCAAAGTGTGATTTTATCTTCATTCATGGTTGTTTTAGTTTCTGTATACATACAATATTTTCTCTATGAAATTTGTAATGATTTGTGGATGTTCATCTGTTTTATGAAGTATTCCTTGGATTTCTGAAATTCTATTATGTGTTTTGGTTGTCTCTTGGTTTAATTCTCGATCTATGCATGTAATGAGTTGAATTTAGGTCCTTAGGGCAGTAGTTAATCACTTGAATTCATGATGTAATTTGGTTTATTTTCTGAATTTGTATGCACAAAAGTCATATGCACAAGGGCAGCCTTGGCCATGGTTGTTCCTTGTGTGTTGATTTCATATGCTGCTTGAACATAAGTTGAATAATACGCGAAGTTGGTTTAATTTGTGTTTATTCTAAGAGCTAGAATAATTCTAAAAATTTACATGTCGATGTGAGATGAGGTGACGCCATACTTGCTAACATGTTTCCAATTCGACTTACTGTGCTTATGTGTTTTTTGTGTTTAATTTCTACGCGAAGTGTCTTTGAACCAATTAGTACCATGTTTAGGATTATACGCGAAGTTAATTCTAAATACTTGTGAAGTCTTGAATGATTAGAATAATCGCGAAGGCTCTAATTAAATTGGAACTAAATATGATTTTGAAATCGGTTTTTAACCTGCTGCCCTATTCCTTTATTTGAGTTTGTTACATGTTTAGAGAGTTTTGTGTTATGTGTTTTGTGTGGAGTGGTTGATCAACTGTATATAATTTTTAAGGTTTCTGTTAAGTATTAGTGTTTTTAGATGATAAACTCTTGCATCCCCCCTATGTTTACTTAATTATGTTAACATTTTCTGTTTTCGATTACCCTTCAATATCCCCGGACTGAACGATCCCTACTTATTCGTACAAACGATGACATTTTGCAGGGTTATAATGTTGTGAGGTTTGATTCGGTCACGCGTTTATATGCGCGTGACGTGAAAAACTCTTACCAATTTCTGGCACCGTTGTCGGGGATGTTGAGAAACATCGTTTATTGAAGTGTTAACTTTGTAGATTTGTGAAAACTTACGTTTCTGTTTTGTATAAATTGTAAAGTACCGTTTTTTTGTTTTGTTTCTGTTTCGTTTATGTAAGTAAATAGAATTGTCGATTCTGGTTTCTTTGTGTTTCTAATTGTTAGCGATAGTCTCTCTCTCACTCCCATAAATCACTCAACTGACAAACAAGATTGATTGAAGATTCTAGCATCATTCTTTCCTCTAAATCAGCAAGGCATTAGTGTTGATTATTCCCTAGCATCATTCTTTTCTCTAAATCAGCAAGTCTTTAGTATAGATTATTTCCTTTCTAATCATTTAGTTTCTGTATAAAACTGTATCAATTACACAAAGGAAAGACAAGAAATACAACTTCAATATGGTATCAGCCTAGTTTCGGTCCTTACCTGTTCCTCCTCCCTTCTGTTCTTTTCTTCTTCTTTCCTGCACATTGTTCTTCCTCTCCTCTTCGTGTCTTCATCTTCTTCACTCTGATTCCCACTTTGATCTTTCTCTCCAATGGCTTCCACCCAACATACCACTCAGTTTGAGAAATTGTCTGAAACCAACTACCTCGATTGGACTCGTCAGATCCGATCACACCTCAATGGCCAGGAAATTTGGGGCTACGTTGATGGTTCTATTCCTGAGCCTCCTCTCACCATCTTGTCTACAGCCACTCAAACCACTCCTTCAGATTCTATACCAAACCCAGCCTACAAACAGTGGTTCACCATTGATCAACAAATTGTTAGTCTTCTGATTAGTACACTGACTAGCAAAGTCAAAAAGCTTACTGTCGGATTTGATACCTCCAAAGGCATCTGGGACTGCCTAGCTCGCCATTTCTCCCAAAAATCCACTGCTAGTGCATCGAGTCTCAAACTCCAATTACTTGAGTTGCAGAAGGGTTCTCAATCTGTTGATGACTATCTTCAACAGGCCAAGGGAATTGCTGACAACTTGGCTGCCATTGATAAACCCGTTTCTGGTGAAGATCTGGTACTTGCAACTCTCCATGGTCTCGGACAGGATTACATGATGCTGCGTACAGCCCTCACACAACAGTCCTCTTTGACTGATTTCACTGACCTCCGCGCTCGACTCCTGGCTTTCGAAGCACAGCAACCTCGACACCCAGACACTCACCCACCCACTGCTCTCATCCATCACAGCGCCCAAATCAATCCTCTCCCTCATCGCCGAGAGTCTCTGATCCAGACTCATCGCCTTCCTTTTTCGGGCCGGAATTCCAATTACAACGGCAGACAGCACAGTGGAGGTCGTCAGAACTATGGTGCGCGACCACGGGGGCGCCATTCTGAATCGAGATATAATTCTCACCAACAGGCTTATTACCCACCGAATGGACAATTCAGTCCTTCTGCATGGGCACCCCGTACACCCGGTTTACTGGGCTCGGCACCCTAATGGTGTCACAACTGCCATTCATATAATCATGGCCCAACCCAATGTCCTCACACATTTCATGGGCCTGCAACAATACCTCCTTTTGCTGGATCACATATTTCTAGTGATCCAAACTGGTACCCAGACACCGGAGCTACCCATCACATGACATCCATGCCTGTATTCAATCCTCAACCCTATGGTGGCCCACACAATGTTTTTATGGGTGATGGTAGTTCTATGCCTATATCCCATACTGGTAACCTCCCATTTTCTTTAGGGTCTTCTGCCTTCTCTCTTGCTAATGTCTTTCAAATTCCTTCCATTCGTAAAAATCTTTTATCTGTTGCTCGTTTCACAAAAGATAATCATGTTTTCTTCCTATTTGCTCCTGAGTACTATCAAATTTATTGCTCACGTACTGGTGCATTACTATTTCAAGGCCCATGTAAGGATGGTCTTTATCCTATTCAACCTCTTCCAAACTCTACTGTCCCTCATGCACTTACCTCTGTCCACTCCCTCCTTTGGCACAATCGTTTGGGTCACCCATCCAATCCTGTTCTAGCTCGTTTACAGAATAAAATTGGCACAAAAATTTCTACTCATTCCTTTTGTAATAATTGTGCTTGTAGTAAGTCTCATAAACTTCCATTTTCTTCCAATAATAATTTTGCAACATCTCTTTTCTCTATCATTCATAATGATGTTTGGCAATCTCCCACTTTCTCTATTACCGGTTACAAGTATTATGTGTTATTCACTGATGAGTATTCAAGATACACATGGGTTTATCCAATGCGCAGGAAAAATGAAGTTTTCAATCACTTTCAAACTCTTGTTGCACTGATCAAAAATGTTTTTCAGGGTCATGTCCAGTTCCTTCAAAGTGACAATGGCACCGAATATGTCAATCATGCATTCTCACATTATTGTGCATCCTTGGGCATTCAACAACGTTTTTCATGTCCATACACTCCTCAACAAAATAGTCTTGCAGAACGGAAACATCGTCACATTGCCACAACTACCCGCACTTTACTGTTGACATCTGGTGTACCACAAAATCTCTGGGTTGAAGCCGTACTCACTTCTGTTTATCTTATTAATCTCCTTCCTACCTCTACACTCAATTGGGACACTCCTTATTTTCGTCTCTATGGCACTTCCCCATCTTATTCTGCTCTTAGAGTTTTTGGGTGTTCATGTTTTCCTTATCTTGGTCACGACAACTCTAACAAACTTTCCAGACGTAGTATAGAGTGTGTCTTTATCGGATATAGCCCCCACCATAAAGGCTACAAGTGTCTTGATCCTAAGTCTAGTCGTGTATACATCTCCTGTCATGTTTTGTTTAACGAGAATAGTTTTCCATACATAGATTTGCAGGCAACATCACCAACCAGCTTGGAATACATGGAATTCACTCCATTAAGCACAACAAATCCAGATCCACCTTCACCATCTGCTTCCATCTCAGCACCATCACCTCTGTCACCACCACAACCCAACCAGTCATCACCAGCATCATCTACATCCTCTTATCATCCTGACCATCCTCCACTCCTCACCTACACTCGCCGCCATCGCCTTATTCCACCAACCGATACAGTGAGGCACACATCACAGTCAGTTACCGCACCAGCTTCTATATCACTCGATCCGCCCGCTCCAACCTCTGGCCCACAAAGCGATCCTATCTCTGTCTCCACTACCTCTGGTTCTATCTCTCCCACTTCATCTGCTGTCCCTCAGGCGCTGCCACCCTCCACCCACACAATGACGACACGACTGAAAGATGGCATCACAAAGCCTTTTACTCGACAGGATGGAACTGTTCGGTACCCTATTCCTCGTGCTCTTCTCTCCGTCATTGATAATACTGAACCTACTTATTATTCTCAGGCAAACAAGGATGCAAAGTGGCGCACAGCCATGACTACTGAAATCAATGCTTTACTGACAAACAACACATGGTCTCTGGTTCCACCAAGTCCTACACAGCATACTGTGGGATGCAAATGAGTTTTTCGAGTGAAGAAGAAATCAGATGGTTCAGTGGAACGCTACAAAGCACGTCTTGTAGCGAAAGGCTTTCATCAACACGGCGTGGATTATGCCGAAACTTACAGTCCAGATATCAAACCGGCAACATTGCGCACAGTGTTATCTCTAGCCGTATCTCGTAGTTGGCCGCTAAGACAACTTGATGTAACCAACGCTTTTCTCCACGGCTATCTGCAAGAGGATGTGTATATGAGCCAACCTCCTGGCTTTGTTGATCCAGCACGCCCTAACCATGTTTGCAAGCTTCACAAAGCTCTATATGGCCTCAAACAGGCACCTCGGGCCTGGTTTCACAGAATGAGTAGCTTCCTCTTATCTGTTGGTTTTCGTCACAGCAAGGCTGACTCTTCACTATTCATTTACCAAAATGGTACCCATACAATATTCTTCCTCCTATATGTTGATGATATAGTGGTAACCGGCAGCAGTAATCAGCTTCTACAGTCTTCCATCGACGCTCTAAGTCGTGGCTTTAATTTAAAAGATCTTGGCACCCTTCATTACTTTCTTGGCTTGCAGGTAGCAGCTCATCCAAATGGGATTCATGTCCATCAACTCAAGTATGCACATGACATTCTCAAGAAGTATGATCTGTTACATTCCAAACCAGCTTCTACCCCTATGTCTACAAAGGCTTTGCTCACTCCCATTGATGGTGACCTACTTGCTAATCCCACAATATTCCGAGAAATGGTTGGCTCACTGCAATATCTTACCATCACTCGTCCTGACATATCATTTGCTGTCAATTCCATCTCGCAATTTATGTGTCAGCCCAGAGTTCCTCAATTAACTGCTGTCAAGCGTATTCTCCGCTATATCAAGGGAACACTCGGTCACGGTCTACTGTTCAGCCCTCAGAGACAACCGGTTCATCTATCCGCCTATTCAGATGCTGATTGGGCAGGCTGCCTTCATACTCGTCGCTCAACATCTGGATATCTCATCTATCTTGGTTCGAATCTCATAAGCTGGTGCTCCAAAAAGCAGCCTACTATTGCACGCTCCAGTGCTGAATCTGAGTATCGCTCTCTTGCTCATGCAAGCGCCGAAACCACATGGTTAGCCTACTTACTACATGAACTTGGGGCCCATATTCACTTCCCAATTATGCTTTACTGTGACAATCTAAGTGCAACATACATGGCTTCCAATCCGGTTTTTCACGCCCGTACCAAACACATAGAATTAGACTACCACTTTGTTCGGGAAAAGGTGTCTCTCGGCAGCCACCATGTTAGCTTCATTCCAACCCAAGATCAACCAGCAGACTTACTAACCAAACCTCTTCACAAGCCACGTCATGATCTCCTTGCTGGCAAACTTATCCGTGCAGGCTCGTCAAGTTTGAAGGGGGGTGTTAGCGATAGTTCTCTCTCACTCCCATAAATCACTCAACTGACAAACAAGATTTATTGAAGATTCTAGCATCATTCTTTCCTCTAAATCAGCAAGGCATTAGTGTTGATTATTCCCCAGCATCATTCTTTCCTCTAAATCAGCAAGTCTTTAGTATAGATTATTTCCTTTCTAATCATTTAGTTTCTGTATAAAACTGTATCAATTACACAAAGGAAAGACAAGAAATACAACTTCAATACTAATGCATGTTGTAATTTAGTTTAAATTGTTAGGAAGTTAAAGATTTATTTGTGTAGTGTTTATTTGTGTAATCTGAAGCAAACAGAATAGGTAAAGTCTCATTTGTTAATATCAGCCTAAACCCTTCATGTAATCGCATGAAGTTGAGGGCGGCTCTTATTAACACTTGAAGAACTGTCTAACACGTAAGCTTGTTCTCAACTGAGTAAGGGGCACATTGGTGCGTGTATAACCAACCCTGGTCTAAAGGTTTGTGAAATTAGATCTCAGAGGTCCACAGACTGATAACCTTCTCGGTGAAGGGATCGATAGGGAGTTCGCTCTCCGTGGTAACCCACAAATGAGTCTTGCCTTAGATTAATTTGGAATGCACATACTAGCCTTCTGAAAACACGGAATAAGTTTATGTCTAGACGACCATACTTAGGCCGCACGTCCGTCATGCTTTAGAATATACAAGATAAACTCTGTATAAATAGATTTACATAACTTCAAAAGAAAACTTTATTTTTAACTTTTGAGGTATATCGGATAAAGCAAGACCGAACCGTGGGCTGTACAAGTCCATTGCACAGTTTGCTCCACTGCTCCACGTACCTTGAATGTTAAAATTGTGTGAATAAAAACAATTAGAACTTCAGGAGAAATCAGATTTCGTGATTACATGTTTGTATATATTTCGTGTTTTTGTGTATATTTTTGTGTTTACTCTTATGTAAATTCGTCACATATTGCTAACAAAAATTTCATGTGTGTTTCATAAGTGTTAGTTAGGAGATTTTTGTGTTATCAGAAGCGATTATGTAAAATTTGTGTAAAGTGATGAAAATGTTAAATAATTTAATTGCTAACGTAACTTGTTTTTAACGTTCTAACTTAACAATATTTTCTGTGTTTTCATCATTGTTTGTTTTCTAACATTTTGATCTTTGCGTTTCAGATCAATGAATGTCTGACTTTAACGTTTGGACTCAAAACATTAAAGGACAACTCAAACGAATTATAGAAGCCGAAGATCTTGACGTGAAAATTTCAAATCCGCAAGTCGACGTTGAATTTGCAAGTCCACCGTACACAGCAAGGATTGTTACACCAAGATCATCACCATACTTTCCATCATCATCAACCGCACAAGAGTCTGAAGAAACATCTCACGAGCTACATCCGTCATTGTTAGACGAGCCTGAATTTGAGTTATAAGCAAGTCCATTTCTGCGCGGTTGTTTGAATTTCAACTTACCAAAGATGCCAACAATCAGAGAAGAAAACGGACATGTGACCGGATATGAAGGTGGAGCCGCACCGTCCAACATTACTTTTCCAGCCGCAGCTGAAGGCAAAACAAGTGAATTTGAGCTCAAAAGCGGATTTCTGCATCAATTGCCGAAATTCCATGGACTGTCGGGTGAAGATCTGAATCATCATCTCCAGCAATTTCAATGTGTCTAAGAGGAGCTGATTTGCAATATGTGAAGATGAAGGAATTTCCGTTTTCTCTTGAAGATCAAGCGAGAAGATGGTTATTTGAGCTTCCAACCAACCGCATAACCTCATGGGAAACTATGGTTCATGAGTTTCTGTTGAAATATTTTCCATCATCAAAGGTGACAAATTTGAGGAAGCAAATCACCGGAATTAAACAAGGAGCGAACGAAACTTTCTGTTTATATTATGAGAGGTTTAAATCTCTTTTTGCTTCTTGTCCGGCTCATGAAATTCGTGAGGGATTGTTGTTGCAATACTTCTATGAAGGGTTTCGAATCGCAGAGAGAGTTACTTGATTCGGCCGCTGGCGGTGCATTTTTGGATAGAGAGCGTGCAGACGCCAAACTGCTTCTGAATACTAGAGCACTTAATAATCAGCAATTTGGAACATCTCAAGGTTCCACAAGACATGTGAATGAGGCTAGTTCGAACTTGGCTCTTGAAGAGAAAATGGAGAAAATGTCAAACATGATGACACAGCTAATGAGATTGCAAGGAGCGCAAGTGTGTGGATTATGCACCGAGGGACACTTCACTGATCAATGTCCACAAATTGCTCCAAATGGAGGTTTTGAAGAAGCCAACGCCGTTGGATATCAAGGAGGGCATAGATATAATCAATTCTCGAATACTTATAACTCTGGCTTTCGTAATCATCCTAACTTTCGGTGGTCCAACAATGACAATGTGATTAGACCTCCTATGCCGAATGCCACTCAAGCTCAGCTGAATGCCATGACATTTCCACCTCAGCCGCAAGGACAATTTATGCTAAGGCCGCAAGCTCCCTACATTCTGCCAATGCCAAGCAACCAAACCGTGTCAAATTCTCCAAATTATGATGAGTTGCTGAAATCGCTTGCTATGGGACAAAGTCAATTGAACACCGCTACTCAAGCGTTGTTAGTTGGGCAGCAAACAAATTCCAAAGACATAGCCGAGCTCAAGACACAAATGGGGCAAGTTGTGGACTTCATGGGGCAATTCAGTGAGCAAGGGAAACTGCCGGGTGGTGTAATCAAGAACCCAAGGAAGGAGCAAATTCAAGCCATCACCACAAGGAGTGGAAAGGTGCTACAAGAGCCATCAAAAGTGTCAAAGAAGAATCTCAGCAAAGATGAAGGAGCTGACACCGTGCGGGCTGAAACCACAACCAGAGAAAAAGAAACGGAGCATGAAGATGTCAAAAATGATGAGTTGGAAACGATGAAGAACCAAGAGTTGGAAAACGATCCAGCAACTTCCAAGAAGGAAAATGTGCCAATTCCAGAGGCACCGAAGGTATTAAACTCTAACGCTAATGGTTTAGTTAATACTAACCAATCTTCGTGTTTACCTTTTCCTTCTAGATTTGCAAAGTCCAAGAAGGACAAATCAGATGAGGAAGTGCTGTAAGTTTTCAAGAAAGTTCAAGTGAACATCCCTTTGTTGGAATGCATCAAGCAAATTCCAAAATATGCCAAGTTTTTTAAAGAACTGTGCACAACAGAAAGGCTTACAAGGGAAGCGCAGATAGTGAAGATGAGCGAAATGGTATCGGCCGTTATTAAAAGGACACTACCACCAAAGTTGAAGGATCCAGGAAGTTTTACTGTTTCATGTGTCATTGGTGATTCACTCCTTAAAAATGTCATGCTAGACTTAGGTGCTTCGATTAATGTTATGCCTTATAATGTGTATCAATCACTAAGTTTAGGACCGCTTAAGAAAGACAATGTGATTATTCAATTGGCAGATCATTCTACCAAATATCCTGAGGGGTACGTTGAAGATGTTCTTGTGCAGGTGAATCATCTAATATTTCCTACGGATTTCTATGTGCTACAAATGGAGGAATCGCCAATAAATTTAACTCAGTTACTTTTGGGGCGGCCATTTATGTGAACAGCAAGAACGAAAATTGACGTTGCTGAAGGCAACCTCAACATGGAGTTTGATGGTGAAGTTATCAGCTTCAATGTGTTTGAAGCAATGAGGTATCCAGTTTCTGATTTAAAACCTTGCTATGATATTGATGTGCTTAATTCTTGCCAGGTTCTATTGGAAACTAGGAATCAATAGCAATTAGCTATTGAGCAAGGGGCCGGATTTGACAAGAAATGAGACTGTTTCCGGGGATGCTCATGGCCCCTTTAACGGGTTGCACGGTTCCAGAAATAGCGAACTTCCTTGTACTCCCGAGTTTTCCTGTGTAAAGAACAAACACGTCAAAGGGCGTCCCCGGGATTACCGAGGGAAGCCACTCCGATGCTTAAGTCAGACACTGTCAGATAAGCAGAAAACTCAAGAGTAGTTAAGGTATTGTCCGTCCCCTTACCGGGAGGTCCTCACCGGTATTTATAGTAGCATTAAAGGCTGCACTTTGTCTTTTTCCAATGTGGGAATGAACTCCCTTGCTTTGCCTCAAACTTACAATGAACTGGGCCCTGACAAAGGACCCAGAGTGGCTTCTCCAGTCTGACTGGCCTTTGGCCCTGTAAACAGTAGTTCAAGCATAATAAACGATGCATATTTAATAATTGACCATACTTGGTGTTATTTCTTGAATTGTAACCCGGTAAAGGAGAAATATTAGGTTCCACATATAAACAAGTCCCCCAAGTCCTCAGTCAAGGGGTACGCTTGGGTGGGGACTTGAAACCATTTCTTTACCGGGTTACAAGGGTATCATCCAGACCCGGTGTACCCAGTCCCCCAAGTCCGTACGCAAGGGTGCCCCGCAGACACGTTGACTATGGGAACTGAAAATGACATCTCCGTATTGTAGTGGGGGAATATGAAAAGTTTTCGGTTTGAAGTGGGGGAAAACGAAAAGTTTTCGGTTTTAAAGTGGGGGAAACAGAAAAGTTTTTCGGTTTTGGGACGCGGCATGCGCGACACGTGTCGATTTTCTCGAAAAACCGAAACGTCCTTTCTGTGTACGTCTCTCAAACGTCGCTTCAGTGTACGTCTCTTAACAGTATAAATAGGGGTTGAGGGTGACAGTTTTGTCGTACCTTCGAAATCGAAAACTTTTTCGTGCCTTTGCTCTCGTCCTCTGTTGTCGCTGTGCTTGTTGGATTTCCAAACGCAAATCGACATCCAAATCCTTTGAAACCCTTACAAGTAAGGTACTGTTCTCTGTTACGATGTTTTTGAATGTTTTGGGTCGATATTGTGTACTGTTTTCTGGGATCCAAACTGGGTTGCTGCGTTAGTGTGTGCGTTCATCGTTGTGGTCGCCGGGTTTATCTGGGGTTTGGACGATGTCCCCGTGTTTCTTGTTTTGCAGATGACAAACCCCGCAATGGATGCTCACGTCCCCGAGTTTGCCTCAGTTACCTTCACTGATGGTACCGCTCTTGACCCTCCCGGGTACTCGCTGACCGCGGAGGAGATTGTGGAGCTAAGGAGCAACTGGAAGATTCCCGAGTCTGTTGAAATTCGGACTTTAGAACCCGAGGATCAGTTCTTCGCTCCCGGGGATGGGTGGACGCTATGCCACGAGTACCAGCTACGTTGTGGTCTGTCACTCCCGCTAAAGGTGGAGGTGCAGTATCTCCTGGCTGCGAGCAACTTCGCCATCGGGCAAGTTGGCCCGAATATGTGGAGGCAGCTGCTGGGATTGTGCGTGATGTACAAGGTGTTGAAGCAGCAGATGCCGAGTTACCACGAGTTACACGCCATGTACCGGGCCGAGTACTCCCGGAAGGCGGGTTTCAGTGGGACCATCCAACTGAAGTCCAAAGGGGTCTTCAAGAAGATCGTGGAGGACCTGCCTACCTCCGTGAGCCGGACCTGGAGGGAAAAGAGTTTCTTGATAAGAAACTTTCAAGACCCGGGACACGCGTTTCAAGTACCGGGTGACTTCCAGCCACTGATGAGTAAGTCCTTTCTCTCCGGATTTTTCTTTCCTTTATCTTTCCCGGGTTATAATTATATTGTACGTGTTGCAGATGTTCCCGACATTCCTCTGGAGCCGGTGATGGAGAAGAGGATCCGGAGGATGCTATGGGCCTTCAGAGGTCAAGATGACCGGAGCTCGTACCGGCTTTGCAGGCTGTATGTGTACAGCCGTTGCCGATTGATGGAGCTTCCAGGTTTGTCTCGTTTCCTTTACAATTTTTGTTTACATGCCCCGGTCTAACAGGTTAGATCTTTTGTTGCAGCTCTTCTCCCGATGGAGTTCACGAAGCGAAAGAACCCGGGAATATACGACGGGTTCGAGGACAAGGCTGTATGGGCCGGGATCCGGGCGCAAGGCACCGAGGGGCTGGCGTACGATATCGACCTGACATCGAAGGCGGCTTTTCTGCGCCCAGACGCCGAGCAAGGGGAAACTCGGCAGTTCCACGTTGACGTCTCCTACTACAACGAGGTTCCCGCGTACTTGGCTGAGATTCTCGGGCCGGAAGTCTACCCAGAAGGAGAGGAGGTTGAAGGGAGTCCCTCGGAGGCGGACGACAACCCGGTATTTGCAGAACCGTTTGCCGATGAGACTGAAGAACCGGTGATGAGCGCGGTTCCCTCGTCTGTGTTCCCGGGCGAGGAAGAATTTACCGAGGAGGATGACGAAGGGGGTGAAGAGGTCGGAGGGTTGGAAAGGGAAATAGGTAGTGAGAACCCGGAGGGGAGTGAGGGGAGTGACGAGGTTCTTGAAGTGGAGCCCGTGCCTTCTCGCAAGCGTACCCGGGAGGCATCCAGCTCGGGGAGGTCCGAAAGGAGGAAGAGAAGGAAGGAGAGGAAGGAGAGGAGGGAGAGAAAGCAGCAGCGGGACACTACTGAGATAATGGAGGAGTTGGCGAGTGCAGGAATGGCGGACGCGGCCATCCAAAGGATGGTAGCGGATTTGAAGAATTGCGCCGCTGACTCCTATGTCCTGGAGCACGAGGACCCGTTGACTGTAGCCCGGAGGGCGCAGGAGAAGCTGATGCGGGTAAGTTAGTCTTCTGCTGTAACTCGTTATCTTTTTGTTTTTGGTTCCTTGTACTAACCCGTTGTTTTATTTGTGTAGGCTGTCAGGTTGTCGTACTTGGCGACTGACCGGCTCATAACCGAAGGCATCCCCGAGCGAGAGAGAGTCCTCAGGGATGATCTCCGGGCCGCCCGGGACCAGGTGACGGCAAGCGAAGAAAACCTGGCTCGGGTCCGGGAATTCGCAAGCGCATCAGCGATCGCGTGGAGTGCGAAGTTGGCCGAGGCGGAAGAACACATAGCAGACCTGGTGGCCAAGAACTCTGAACTGGAGAATGTTATCGAAGGTCACCGGGAGGACCGGTGTGCTCAAGACGCCGCGATAGCCCAGCTGACCGAGCAAAACCAGGGGCTGCAGCAACAGGTCACCTCCCTGGAGCAACAAAAAGGAGACTTGCTCCAGGCAGTTTCCCGGGCCAAGGACTTAGCGGTCTCCGAGTTTCTGGCGAGCGCAGAGTTTGACCTGAAGCTGCGGTCGGCCAGGGCCGAGGCTCGTGCCGAAATAGTTAGCGCTGGTATTCGCCAAGGCTGGCTGGACAAGGCGGGTTATGACGGTCATCAAGGTCATGTTAGACCCGACGAGGCTGCAGGCACCTCCCGGTCGACTCCTGCCGTGGCTGCGAACCCTAGGGCTCCTGCGAACCCGGCTCGGAGTCCCCCAGTTCGTTCTTCAGCAGCCGGGAGAGGTGCTTCCCGTGGTGGGATTGTGGGTGGTCCTAGGAACCGGCCACCTCTGCGTAGGGGTCAGTTCATCATACAGCCCCGGGGAGGTCGTGGCGGTTCTAGCACTGGCCGGGGTAGGGGGTCGTCAACGGAGCCTTAGGATATTTTTCATTTCTGTAAGATTAGTCTACCTGTAGCGGTTTGCTACTTTTTTGTAATCGATATTTTTGAAGTAATAAAATTTTTCCTTCTCGCAATCCTTCCTGTGCCAAAACACGGTAACCTGATAAGTACAAAAATGTACATATAACGCCGGTTTTCTGTGTGAATAAAGATAGTGTCGCTAAGGCTTTAAAGGTCTAGGGCTTTATGGATCCGTTAGGAATTCCAACCCGATGCATAACCTGCAAGTGTTGATAAAATTCACACATATAATGCCGGTTTGTGGGAAATAAAAATAGTCCCGCTAGGGCTTTACGGGTTCATAAGGACTTTCAACCCGATGCATAACCTGCAAGTGTTGACAACTTCACACGTAGTGCCGGGTTGGCATATTAACATTATAAAGTGAAAGTAGGGGCAGTAAGGCTTTACGGGTCCGTTAGGACTTCCAAGGGCGTCTTTGCCAAACAACACGGTAATCTGATGCAAAATATGCAAGTGTGAAAATTTACACATATAATGCCGGTTTAGCATGTAAGTAAAAATAATGCCGCTAGGGCTGTATGGGTTCGTTAAGACTTTCAAAGACTGAAACAAGGCCGTGATAGGCTTGCAATATTTCAAGTTATGGAGATTACCAGAGATTATTTAGAGATCTATCGGAGCTTGCCGAGTTTTGATCATGAAATAAGGCCGTGAAAGGCTTGCAATATTTCATGTCATGGAGATTATCGGAGATTATCGGAGCTTGGCGAGTTTTGACCATGAAATAAGGCCGTGAAAGGCTTGCAATATTTCATGTCATGGAGATTATCGGAGATTATCGGAGCTTGGCGAGTTTTGACCATGAAATAAGGCCGTGAAAGGCTTGCAATATTTCATGTCATGGAGATTATCGGAGCTTGGCGAGTTTTGACCATGAAATAAGGCCGTGAAAGGCTTGCAATATTTCATGTCATGGAGATTATCGGAGCTTGGCGAGTTTTGACCATGAAATAAGGCCGTGAAAGGCTTGCAATATTTCATGTCATGGAGATTATCGGAGCTTGGCGAGTTTTGACCATGAAATAAGGCCGTGAAAGGCTTGCAATATTTCATGTCATGGAGATTATCGGAGCTTGGCGAGTTTTGACCATGAAATAAGGCCGTGAAAGGCTTGCAATATTTCATGTCATGAAGATTATCGGAGCTTGGCGGAGCTTGGCGATTAAGGCATACAAGTAGGGCCGCTAAAGGCTGCATTCACTTCAACAAACTCTTTAATAAAACATAACCCGGTAGGGTAATTCATGCATTGTGGGCCTGAAAGGCCTTATATACAACATCATAAACAATAAAATTGGACATTCATAGATAACTCGGTACCTATTTGGGGAAGAGATGCAGATGTTGGGCGTTCCATGGTCGCGGAAGCGTAACTCCATCTGTACCCCGGATGTAAAACGTTGCCGGGCCCACGACTTCAACGATTTCATATGGACCCTCCCATGGAGCTTTAAACCCCGTTGGCTTAGGGATAACCTCCTTCATTACCCAATCCCCGAGTTTGAGTGGGCGGTTGATAACCCGGGAATTGTAGTGTTTAGCCACCTTTTGCTTCTTGTTGATATTTCGGAGATGTGCACGCTCCCGGCGTTCCTCCAGGAGGTCCATGTTAAGGCGGATGCCTTCATCGTTGGTTTCCCTGTCAAACAGTTGTACCCGGTCACTCGGGACTTCCATCTCTACCGGGATCACTGCTTCAGATCCAAAAGTCATAAGAAATGGGCTCTCCCCATTGGCTTCTGTTGGAGTTGTCCTTAGTGCCCACAAAACCTCTGGAAGTTTCTCAGCCCATAAACCCTTTGCGTCCTCCAGCTTCTTCTTCAGAACTTGCTTGATGAGCTTGTTAACGGCTTCAGTTTGTCCATTAGTCTGCGGGTGTGCAGGGGAGGCATATAGGACCTTTGTCCCATTAGAGTGTAAGAATTCCCGGAACTCATCGTTGTCAAACTGCGTCCCGTTATCTGTGATAAACGTCTCCGGGATTCCAAACCGGCAAAAGACATTGTTCCAAAGGAATTTCTTAACATTTGCGGTCGTGATCCGTGCCAGGGGTTGAGCTTCTATCCACTTGGAATTATAGTCCACTGAGACAATGGCATGTTTGAGCTGTCCCGGAGCTGTGGGTAGCGGTCCGATGAAATCGATCCCCCACATGCAAAATGGATATGGAGAAATTATTACTGATAGTGGGACTGATGGTGCACGTGGAAAGCTTGCAAATCGGTGACATTGAAGACAGGAATCTACGACAATTCTGGCATCGTGTTCCAAAGAAGGCCAGTAATATCCCATTCTTAGGGTTTTGAAAGCCAGGTTACGGGCTCCAAAGTGATTTCCACATACCCCGCTATGAAGCGACTGCAAAACCCGGTCTCCTTCCTCGGGTGTAATACACTTCAAATCAGGAAAAGTTTGTCCTCGTCTGTACAGTTTCCCATCACGGATACTATACCGAGCCGCTCGAACCCGTAGTCGTTTGGCCGCTACCGGGTCCTCAGGTAGGGTTCCATGTTGGATGAAGTTGATGAACTCATCCATCCAAGACGGTGGCGGGTTTGCCTCTACCGCGAAAATCTCAGAAAAGGAGAGTGAGATGCTTGGTTTCTCCAATGTCTCGACCAGTAAGCTTTTAAACTCGGTATTGGAATCGTCCCCTGTTGCAATCCTAGCCAGGGTATCTGCTCTCACATTCTGCTGCCTCGGTATCTGAGTAACCTCAAAGCTATCAAATTTCTCCAGCAAGAAAGCCGCTAACTTTTGATAGGACGAAAGATGTGCTTCCTTTGCCTGAAATCCGCCGTTAACCTGCTGCACTACCAGCTGTGAATCACTTAGTATGCGGAGATGCCGGGCGCCCATATCTTTAGCGAGTTGGAGCCCTTTGATTAGAGCTTCGTACTCAGCCGTGTTGTTTGATGCTTTGAAGTTAAAGCGTAAGGCATAGTCAAACATATTACCCTCCGGGTCTACCAACGTAATGCCTGCTCCACATTGTCTCTGATTGACTGATCCATCTACAAATATTTGCCAACTCTCCGGTTCAGCTTGTGTAGGAAGAGTTTCAGCAAATGTTGAATCTGCTGGGATTAACTCGGCAATGAAGTCTGCTGCTGCTTGCCCTTTGATTGCCGTTCGCGGTTTAAAGTGCAAATCATGCTCCCCCAACTCAATTGCCCATTTGACCAGTCTGCCCGAAGTCGCCGGGTTTTGCAGAACCTGCCGTAGCGGTTGGTTGGTGAGTACATGGATGGAATGTGCTTGAAAATAGGGTCTTAACTTCCTTGCTGCTACAACCAAGGCCAGGGCCAGTTTTTCAATATCTGGATAACGAGTTTCAGGATCATTGAATCCTTTCCCAGTATAGTAGACCGGCAGTTCTTCAGAGTCTGGCTTTCTTATCAAGGCACAACTGACAGCTGTTTGAGACACCGCCAGGTACAGATAGAGTATATCCCCAGGGTTTGGTCTGGATAAAGAAGGGACTGACGCCAAGTATTCCTTCAACTTTTCAAAAGCTTAATTGTGCTCTTCCTGCCATGTAATCCGTTCGCGGTGTTGACTCTTGAGAATTTTGAAGAAGGGGGCACATTTATCTGTTAACCTGGATATAAACCGGGATAAGGCTACCAGCCTGCCAGTAAGTTGCTGAACTTCATTCCTGGTTTTCGGCGGTTGCATGGCCAAGACGGCTTGAATTTTGTCGGGGTTTGCCTCAATTCCCCGAGCGCTGACCATGAACCCGAGAAACTTTCCTCCTGAAACACCGAACACACACTTCTCCGGGTTTAACCTCATCCCCTTGCTCAAGGCAATGTCGATGACGGTCTCCAAGTCATCCGGGTGTTTGCTTGTTTCCCGGCTTTTGACCAGCATATCGTCTATATAAACCTCCATAGTATCCCCGAGTTGGTTTGCAAACATGCCCACTACGAGGCGCTGGAACGTGGCTCCTGCATTCCGGAGTCCAAAAGGCATCACTCTGTAATAATACATCCCCTTGTCTGTTGTAAAAGATGTGTGCTGTTGATCCGCGGGATTCATCGGAACTTGGTTAAATCCCGAGTATGCATCTATAAAGCTCAACTAGGGGTGGCCCGCGGTTGAATCCACCAGTTGATCAATCTTTGGAAGGGGAAAACTATCCTTCGGGCAAGCCTTATTCAGATCTGTGTAGTCGACGCACATCCTCCACTTTCCGTTTGCCTTCTTGACCATCACCACATTGGCCAACCAATCCGGGTATGTTGCATCTCCAATGAACCCGATGTCTTTAAGACGTTTAACTTCTGCTTGAATGGCCTTGTACTTCTCTGCGCAAAATGCACGACGCTTCTGTCTTACCGGTTTAACACCCGGGATAATATTGAGGGAATGTGTCATAACGTCTGGAGAAATCCCGGGCATGTCTGCATATGACCATGCGAACACCTTCTGTTTCCGGGTTAGCAGCTCAACCATTCGGTTTCTGACCTCGGGGTCAAGGCCTGTGCCAATGCAAATCTTCCTCTCCGGGTATTCTTCTGAAATATGAATCCATTCTGTTGCTTCAATTGGGGCTGGCCGGGGGAACTTGGCAGGATACTTCTGGCTCTTCTTTTGTGCCGTCTTGCTGATGGGCAAAGAATCCGGGTCATCCCTGGGGTCATCGGGTTTGTCAAATGGAGACAAGGAAAAACCGGCCGAAAACATCTCGTGCTGGGACTGAGTTGCTATCGCGTTGCATCTGACAGCGGCTTCTTGGTCTCCGCGAATTGTAACCCAACCCCCGGGTGTAGGCACCTTCATAAGCAGCATGTGACCCGCTATAAAACTTTGTAGGCCCCAGAGTGCATCTCTCCCGAGTATGGCATTGTAGGAGGATGGGCAGTCCACAATTATGAAGGGAACTACAATTCTTGTGGACTGGTGGCCGGTTCCAACTGTAACCGTTAGTTGATCAGACCCCAACGGTTGAGTCGTCTCTCCTGAAAAACTGATCAATGGCTCGTGGTTCCTATAGAGCTTATCTCGTCCTCGTTTAAACCCCTTATAGCAACTGCTGAACATGACGCTGACAGCGGCTCCCGTGTCTATTAGAACCCTCCGAGTTCTCCAGTGGTCAATCTGAAGAGTGATAATGAAAGGATCATTGTGATGCACTTTCAGCGTGTCTTCAGACTGAGAAAATGACACGGTATCCCAAGGAACCAGCTCCTTGCGGCATTCTTGACGAAGCTGCATTATCTCAAACTCCGGGCCTCTTGGGCAGAGTCTTTTGGCCCGGTGACCGGACACCCCTTGGGTGCCACCCCCGTGAATCGTCATTATCTCCCCATATACTTCAATGAGGTTGACACCTGTGGCGGGTGATTTATACTGCTGTAGTTTGCCGTTCTGGATCATGTACTCAATGGCGTTCCGAAGAGAAAAGCACCGGTCGGTCGTGTGGCCAGACTCGTTGTGATAGGCACAATGTTGCCCGTTGTCCGGCCCTGTCCTTTTGGGAAACTTTCTTTTTGGAGCCGGGGGAACTTCATTCCTATGGCGGTTCCAAATTTCTTCATAGGAGGCAGTCAAGTTGGTTAACACTTCATATCGAGGGATGTAAGTGTTCTTTTCCTCCCGGGTTGGATGACGAAGGTATGGAGCCTCTCTTGGTTTCTCCCTTGGTCTGTTTGAACTTTTGCCGTAGTATCCCTGGCCACTCTTATGCTGCCCTTCCTTTTTCCATCCATCAGCTCGCTGGCTTGTGAACCCGGTGTTCGTCCGGCGTTCCCCGAAGGTGTCGTACTCGGCTTGAGCTTGCCGAGTTACTTCATTAATTAGATCGTCGTAGCACCTGAACCGCTGCTTCCTGAGCTCTACCACAAAGCGGGTTGGTTTGAGCGCCTGTAAGAATGCCTCTGATGCTACTGACTCGTCCAGGTGCCCACAATTGGAAGTCGTGGACAGCCAACGGGTTACAAAAATTTTCAAGCTTTCATCATCCCTTTGCTGGACTTTGAATAACGAAGTGGTGCTTCGATTGGCACTTGACAGCAGGATAAACCGGGACAGGAACCTCTGTGTCAACTGACCATAGGTCTCTATTGACAAAGCCGGTAACTTGAGGAACCAACTCAACGCCTCCTCACTGAGTGTTTCCTGGAAAGCATGGCATGCTTGGGCGTCTGTGAACCGGGTTGAATCTAACTGAGACTGGAACAACTCAAGGTGTGCATACGGGCACCCCATTCCGGCATATCTCTTAATCTTAAATGGCTTTGCTTCTGGTGGCTTTTTGTCTGCTTGAACCCGTGCGGAGAATGGGCTCGCACGGGTAATAAAGGGTTGATATTGTTGTGGTCCCGTTCCCGAGTTTAGCCGCTGCTCAAGTTGGGTCACAGTTTGTGTCAACTGTAACAGCAGCTGGGTCTGGGCATCTGCTGGGGGAAGGGGTTGATTTAACAACGGCTCTGGGGGTGGAGGAGGTCCTGTAAGATTGTGATTAAACAAAGGATTGGAGAGATGGATCATTTGTGGATTTGGGTTAGGGTGGGCAGTGGTTGGGAGAATAGCGGGTGGTATGTATGCACCGTCAAAAGTTCGCGGGTTTTCACAACCCGGAGGATTCCCTTCTGGGGTGATGATATCAGCAAGTCTGGCTGACGCCCCCATGGCATTCGCTCTTTGAGTTAAGGTTGCTTGAAGAAGCCCATGCTCGGCCTGGATAGTCGCTAACTGCTCCCTTACCGTTATCAACTCAGCATGTTCTCGAGTAGATTGCTCCTTTTGAGCGAGAAAGTCCTTTTTCAAGAGCTCGAACGCTGCTGCTAAATCTGTTTGGCCAAACTGGGTCCCGGAGGTCCCTGGGTTATCATCCCCTGAGAAATTTAAGCCTTCCAGTTGGATCTTGTTCTCCTGCCATTTCCATCGTTCTTCGAAATACGTGTTTGGGAGGCCTTGAGTTCGACTCTCAACGAGAGCACCAATTGTTTCCGGGGATGCTCGTGGCCCCTTTAACGGGTTGCACGGTTCCAGAAATAGCGAACTTCCTTGTACTCCCGAGTTTTCCTGTGTAAAGAACAAACACGTCAAAGGGCGTCCCCGGGATTACCGAGGGAAGCCACTCCGATGCTTAAGTCAGACACTGTCAGATAAGCAGAAAACTCAAGAGTAGTTAAGGTATTGTCCGTCCCCTTACCGGGAGGTCCTCACCGGTATTTATAGTAGCATTAAAGGCTGCACTTTGTCTTTTTCCAATGTGGGAATGAACTCCCTTGCTTTGCCTCAAACTTACAATGAACTGGGCCCTGACAAAGGACCCAGAGTGGCTTCTCCAGTCTGACTGGCCTTTGGCCCTGTAAACAGTAGTTCAAGCATAATAAACGATGCATATTTAATAATTGACCATACTTGGTGTTATTTCTTGAATTGTAACCCGGTAAAGGAGAAATATTAGGTTCCACATATAAACAGAGACAGAATTTTGGCAGAAGAGGAGGCTGAACTCGAACCAAAAATATTGGAAGTCATTGCCAAACTTGAGGCAGCTCCTTACCATAGGTATAATTCTCCTTTGTCAATTTCCATTGCCACTAACAAGTTGTTACCATTTGTGGAACAGGCCCCAAATTTAGAGTTAAAACCTTTACCGGATCACTTGAAGTATGCAAATCTTGGAAACGATGATACTCTACCAGTTATTGTATCATCAAAGCTGAGAATGTAGCAAGAAGAAGGATTGATCGCTGTGCTGAAAAGAAACAAGACCGTCATCGGTTGGACTTTGGCAGACATCAAGGGAATCAGCCCTACAAAATGTGTTCACAGGATTTTGCTTGAAGAAGGTGCAAGACCGACAAGAGAAGGGCAGCGACCTTTGCACCCACCGATGATGAAAGTTGTGAAGGATGAGGTGATTAAATTGCTTGATTGTGGGGTGATTCACCCAATCTCAGATAGTCAATGGATTTCACCCGTCCAAGTTGTGCCGAAAAAGAGTGGAGTCACAGTTGTCAAGAATGACAAGAATGATCTTGAGCCGCAATGTTTGGTGACCGATTACAGGATGTACATCGATTATAGGAAGCTCAATGCTACTACGCGCAAAGATCACATGCCTCTACCGTTCATGGATCAAATGCTTGAGAGATTAGCCGGACACGAGTTTTACTGCTTCTTAGATGGGTACAGCGGTTACAATCAGATTTGCATTCACCTGGATGACCAAGAGAAGACGACGTTCACATGTCCCTTTGGTACGTTTGCCTATCGACGCATGCCTTTTGGGTTATGTAACGCACCAGGTACATTCCAACGTTGTATGTATTCTATATTCTCAGATTTTATTGAAAATATTATTGAAGTCTTTATGGATGATTTTAGCGTTTATGGAAAAGACTTTGATACATGTTTAGAGAATTTAGAGTTAATCTTGGAAAAATGTGTAGAAACTAACCTTGTGTTAAATTGGGAAAAATGTCATTTCATGGTTAATCAAGGTATAGTTTTAGGACACATAATTTCGAAAAAGGGAATAGAAGTTGAGAAGGCCAATATTGATATTGTGCAACACTTATCCTCTCCCACAACTATGCGAGAGATTCGTTCATTTCTTGGCCATGTAGGATTTTACAGGCGATTCATCAAAGACTTTTCTTTGGTGGCAAAACCACTATGTTCCCTATTGCAGAAGGATGTTCCATTCGTTTGTGACAAGACATGTGAGGCAGCGTTCGTAAAGCTCAAGGAATTGTTAACAACAGCTCCCATTATGACATCTCCGGACTGGAATTTACCTTTCGAATTGATGTGCGATGCAAGCGATTATGTCGTTGGAGCCGTTCTTGGACAAAGAAAGGATAAGAAGCCTTGTGCCATTTACTATGCCTCTCGGACTCTAAATAACGCTCAACTGAATTATTCCACAACCGAAAAAGAACTCTTAGCTGTGATTTTTGCTTTAGAAAAATTTCGTACATATCTTTTGCAATCTAAAGTAATAATTTATTCTGATCATGCAGCTTTGAGGTATTTGATGACAAAGAAGGATGCTAAGCCGAGATTGATTCGATGGATTCTCTTACTTCAAGAGTTTGACGTCGAGATCAAAGACAAGAAGGGGAGCGAGAACGTGGTAGCCGATCATTTGAGCAGAATTGTACAAAAAGAAGAGACTGTACCACTTCAAGAAACATTTCCCGATGATCAGCTCTTTCGTTTGGACGCAGCAGAGCCTTGGTATGCCGACATTGTAAACTACTTGGTTTCTAGGACTTTTCCTAGTACCTTATCATATGCAAGCAAGGCGAGGATGAAAAAGATGGCATGACACTACATATGGGATGAGCAGTACTTATGGAAGCAATGTAGTGATCAAGTTATTCGACGATGCGTTCCAGAAAATGAGCACAAATCCATCCTAGCATTTTGTCATAGTGAGGCGTGTTGAGGACATTTCGGGCCAAAACGGACAGCCCTCAAGGTATTAGATTGCGGGTTCTATTGGCCTACGATCTTCAAAGATGAAAACATGTTTTGCGTTTCATGTGATAGATGCCAAAGAACAGGTAACATCGGTCCAAAAGATTAAATGCCCCTTTCTCCTATTATCGTGGTAGAAATTTTTGATGTTTGGGGTATTGATTTTATGAGACCGTTTCCTTCCTCTAGAGGCTTTCTTTATATCTTGTTGGCTGTTGATTATGTGTCTAAATGGGTGGAGACGAAAGCCACCAGGACTAATAACTTTAAAGTTGTTGCAGCTTTCTTGAGAACTAACATCTTTTCTAGGTTTGGAGTTCCACGTGTTTTGATAAGCGATGGAGGTTCTCATTTTTGCAACCGTACAATAGAGGCTCTACTCAAGAAGTATGGAGTCACACACAAGGTTTCCACCTCATATCACCCTCAGACAAGTGGGATGGCTGAAGTGTCGAATCGAGAGATCAAGCACATTCTGGAGAAAACCGTCGGCCCAACAAGGAAGGATTGGAGCGACCGCCTTGACGATGCATTGTGGGCTTACCGAACTGCATACAAGACGCCTATTGGGATGTCTCCCTTTCGGCTCACTTATGGGAAAGCTTGTCACCTTCCGGTCGAACTAGAGCACAGAGCATGGTGGGCGGTGAAGAAATTCAACATGGACATAGATGCTGCCGGCCTTCATCGGAAATTGCAAATCAACGAACTTGAAGAAATAAGGAACGATGCTTATAATGCTGCATGGATCTACAAGGAGAAAACTCAAGCGTATCATGACAAAATGATCCGAGGCAAATCGTTTCAAAAAGGGCAGAAAGTTCTTCTATTTCATTCAAGACTTAAGCTTTTTCCTGAAAAATTACGTTCTCGTTGGGTCGGTCCATTTATCATAACTTACGTGTTTGCTCATGGTGCCATTGAGATTCAAAGTGAAACAATAAGTGCAACGTTTAAGGTGAATGGACATCGCCTAAAATCTTATTACGAGCCTTTTGAGGAGCACACGGTTGAGGAAACACAAGTGGAGGACGCACCAAGATCTGAATGAACATGGAGAAGAGTCTAGGCTAAAGGACTATAAACAGTTAAGCGCTGCATGGGAGGCAACCCATTTCAACCGTAGCTGTGGAGGAGCCATCACCGTGAGTTTGCATTTTCTAAATCCTTGCACTCTTATGGTTGAACTGTATATGTGTGAAACTGTAAAATTTATCATATGCTTAGAAATTACAACACCATTTTCGGGTTTACATTGAGGACAATGTAATTTTCTAAGTGTGGGGTAGGGATTACATTATTCACATGTTTTTAGTTTGTTTTGTGTGTTTTTAGTTTGCTTTGTTTTGTTTTGTTTCGAGTCTAAAAAAATCAGAAAAAAAGTTCCAAATAAAATTGTTTTGTTTTGTGTGTTTTTGTTTTGTTTTGAGTCTATGCCCCTAAAGTTGATGAGTATGTCTTTGAATGCATAGATGATGGTTTTGCATGATCATAAGAATTAAATTGTGAGTTTCATGGATAATGTGATTGGTATGAATATTTGAGATTTTGATTGATATATGTAAAAGCGTGCATGTTTGAGTTGGTTTTAATCCATAACAACCTATGTGAGCTTTTGAGCCTATATACTTTCTTAATGAGAGACAAAATTTTCGACAAAAACTTGTTCCTAAATCTCATTATTCTTTGCATATTCAATGACTATGTGTTATAACTTTTTGATGGACTCTAGAATGCTAGAACTTGCTCTTGATGATTTTCGAAACTTTTATTCATGACTATGCCTTGATTTCGAAAATGATTGAACAGATCTTATTAGGAATACCACCAAAGCCAAATAAAGCATTTGCCCAATTTGTGTCCGTCGTGGGACTCCTTAGTGTTAACCCTCTTTGAGCCTACATTTAGCCTTTCTTTCATCACCATCATACACATTCCCTTTGCTTAGAACAGAAATATCTTGACCCTTGTCGTTGAGACTTGATAAAGCTTGATTTGGATGCAGAACTGTGTTATGAAGTGATGATGTGAAACAAGTGTGGGGTGAACTTATCCAATTATGAATGCAAAACGTGTGTGCAAAGTGAATGAAAAAGAAAAATCAAACAAACATGTGTTTCGAACCAAAGAAAAATAAAGCACGAAATGAAGAAAAATTGTGATGATTGGATTTAGTTCTTGCTGTGAATTTGGAGTTTGTACGTGATTTGAAGGTCTATCATTGTTATATTTGACCTTTGTTCATTTTCACAAAGTATGGAGAAGGAAAGAATGAAGAATTGGTCCAACATGATGAAATTCGGCCTGTGGAGTGAAGTCATAAGGAGAATTGAGCTTTATTAAGTCTTAATAACGTTTTAGCCACCACTATCCTAAATTCGAATACCTTGTGTCAAGCCTCATTATTATCCTTTCAAAAGATCTTTTCATAATTCTTAAAATGGGTGAACTTTGATCTGTGGAGATTTTCTCAAGAGTTAAGCATATGGTTCTGGTCCATTCTTGCACTTAGTTGTTAAATGAGATTATCCAAGAAAAATTTTTCACAAGGTGCTTTTATCTGTTGAAATATGCAAGCTATTTGTTGTCTTACAATCATTTCTCTTGCATTTACTTGAGTGAATATAGTCATATCATGTGTGAACAGAAGAGAGTACCCCTAGTAAGGAGGATTAAATTAACTTAACATGCTTGCATGCTCATGTTCTCACTTCTTACTTATTCATACCGTGAAACATGTTTATGACACTTGGAATTTGTGCGCTTACATCTGAATGCTTAAACTTGAAATCTATGTGTTTAAAGATTCTGAGACAATCATTTAGGGGCAATAATAGAGTCTTTTAATTAGATTTGCTAAGGGACTAGCAAAGGATAAGTGTGGGGTAGTTGATAAGAGCATAAAATGCTACGTTTTTAATGTGTTTTTATCCCTATTTATACTTTGTTTAACTCTTAATTTGGTAGATTCGAGTTGTTAGATAGAGTCATAATTGTATGGTGGAGAACAAGTGAAAACGTGCTTAAATAGAAGAAAATGTGGAGTTTTAGCAGAATCCTAATCAAATTAGGAATCCTAATCACACTAGGAAACTAAGTTGAACTAGGAATCCTTATTTAACAAGGAAACTAAGTTGAACTAGGAATCCTTATTGAACTAGGATTGCTAAGCTCTATATATACTCTTGTTGCTGACTAACAATTATTAATTTTCTCTCATTTGTAGAAAGATTCCTAAAGCATCAAGGAAAAAAGAGATTGCAGCCGAATCAAAGTCCTAAAGCATCAAGGAAAGAAGCATTCCTAAACCTAAATGGAGAAGGAAGCCAACTCAGCAAACCTAAACCTAAATGGAGAAGGATTGCAGCCGCCAAGAGTCCAGCCCAAAAAGGGATTTGAGCAAACCCTACTTCTTCCCTCTATATATAGGACGACAGCTGCAAACAAAAGGGGGATCGGCCCCTCACACAAAGCATCCGCCCCTCACCACAAAAGCAGCCGCACTACACAATTCTCAAGAGAAAAAAGTCAGTCCAAGAATCCTCCACCGAATCATCCTTTGCTAAACTTTGTTTCAAGGTTCTTCAAAGTGTGATTTTATCTTCATTCATGGTTGTTTTAGTTTCTGTGTACATACAATATTTTCTCTATGAAATTTGTAATGATTTGTGGATGTTCATCTGTTTTATGAAGTATTCCTTGGATTTCTGAAATTCTATTATGTGTTTTGGTTGTCTCTTGGTTTAATTCTCGATCTATGCATGTAATGAGTTGAATTTAGGTCCTTAGGGCAGTAGTTAATCACTTGAATTCATGATGTAATTTGGTTTATTTTCTGAATTTGTATGCACAAAAGTCATATGCACAAGGGCAGCCTTGGCCATGGCTGTTCCTTGTGTGTTGATTTCATATGCTGCTTGAACATAAGTTGAATCATACGCGAAGTTGGTTTAATTTGTGTTTATTCTAAGAGCTAGAATAATTCTGAAAATTTACATGTCGATGTGAGATGAGGTGACGCCATACTTGCTAACATGTTTCCAATTCGACTTACTGTGCTTATGTGTTTTTTGTGTTTAATTTCTACGCGAAGTGTCTTTGAACCAATTAGTACCATGTTTAGGATTATACGCGAAGTTAATTCTAAATACTTGTGAAGTCTTGAATGATTAGAATAACCGCGAAGACTCTAATTAAATTGGAACTAAATATGATTTTGAAATCGGTTTTTAACCTGCTGCCATATTCCTTTATTTGAGTTTGTTACATGTTTAGAGAGTTTTGTGTTATGTGTTTTGTGTGGAGTGGTTGATCAACTGTATATAATTAGTTTTAAGGTTTCTGTTAAGTATTAGTGTTTTTAGATGATAAACTCTTACATCCCCCTATGTTTACTTAATTATGTTAACATTTTCTATTTTCGATTATCCTTCAATATCCCCGGACTGAACGATCCCTACTTATTCGTATTATTGATGACATTTTACAAGGTTATAATGTTGTGAGGTTTGATTCGGTCACGCGTTTACATGCGCGTGACGTGAAAAACTCTCACCAACTTCTTAAAAACTTGTAATAATAAAACAGTAGCTGCGTTGCTTATCAAGAAACAAGAGTTGATGCACTGATAATAGTAAACATCTCAGTAGTGCAGTACTGTGTGGACAATGCCCAGAACATAATAAAAACGTAAAAGAAAATTCCGCAAAATAGAAGAAAACAGTATTGTCCTACCGGGACCAAAATATGGCTATATTCATAAAACAGCCTCCTCTATGCCCACGGAAACTAAATATCCTTATTGAACTGGCTGGTGCATGCACACATCCAATTGGCTTGGCTTTCCTCAATCATATCGAAATCCTATGTTTCTTTTTTCATTGTCCAAATTGAATCAAAGGACTCAAAACAATTTGGCATACTGGATTAAACCAAAGATAAGGGAGGGTGATACCTCTTGATAACATAAGTGCAAGCCTTGTAGAGCCTCTGCTTGGAATCAGATAGAATGTGGAGGTGGCAGAAGCTGGTCAAGGCCATGGCCTTGAGCTTACACCCAACCGAAGCGCACCGCCGATTGCTGAGGTACGCGTCTTCACGGCAGGGAGTGATGGACGCGGCGATCTTGGAGGAAGAAGGTGGGGAGAGAGGACCAACACGGCAATATGTTTAATAGAGATAAGATTACAAAATTAGCCCTCAGGCTTCTTTAAAACTATGTTTTTTTTATTCGTACCAATGAATAGAATTTTCTCCATTTATCTCTAAAAATAAAAATAAAAAATACACCAGCCCGAAATAGCATTAAACTGTGCATTTATCAGATTCAGGCGGAGCACTCACAAGCACCTCAAGTTCAAAAAACAACTCAAACAGAGTTGAAAGTTGAAACTACTGTATTTCACTGCCGCAAATACGATAAATATCCATTAACAAAGCACAGTGCACTTCTGCATAATTGCTAAGCACTGTCAGATGCATAGCTCCAAGGATATACCAACCAACAAATTCATATATATTCCCGCTTCGAGCACATTGTATCTTTTCAAACTCAATAGCAGGACCTTCATCCTCTGACTTTAAATATATTATACATAAAAATCAGATGTGACAATCATGTAACTTCTCTCCAACCTAGAAATACATATTCAAAACCATTCCCGCTCATATGCCTCGTATATAGGATTCATGGCACAATACAAGAACATCTAATAGCCACAGCAACAGTTACGGCTGCCAACCATACTGTTGATTGAGGTTTCCACCCATCATGTTTGACCCCCGACCAGAACCAGAACCACCATATGGACCGTTTTGAGGATAGTTTGGACCACCAACAACGTACCCACTGCCTCCACCCCGGGGACCAGCACCAGGCAGACCACTAGTACTAAATGCTGCACCACCCCGTCCTTGGGTAGGATATGGGCCACTGCCATAGCCGCCTCCACCACCTTGACCACCCCGATTAGGGTGGCTGTATCCTCCACCAGGGTTTCCACCAGCTTGATATCTGTTTGCACCTCCAGAGGGTCCACCGGGCTTTGCGTAATGGTGGCCAGGCCCTCCAGCCACCACCGGCTGTGTACCATGAAGGGGATGGTTAGGTCCAGACCGTACTTGGGCATGTGCTTGTCCAGATTGCTGATTGGGTGGAATGCGATGTTGCTGTGAGTGTTGCAGTTTCTGACGTTTTGCATTTTCTTCATGTTGCCGTTGTTGCTGGCGCTTTTTTTTTGTTTGGAACTCGTGTGATGATTCATATTTAGGTAGACTGAGCCACGGAAGAATCAATGATTTGGTTAAAATAACATAATCTGTGCATGACTGAGGTTTTTTTAGAATAAGAAAACAAAGTTAAGTAATACACAATCTGGCAGGCAGAAGGAACCAACCTCTTGGGATCACAGGGTAATGGATCAGTCCAAAAATACTCGGCATCTAGGGCGTCCTTAGCAGATATTCTCTATATTATTAATCACAAGATAATGACAAACAGTATGTTAGTACCCAACCTACTTACAAGAATACTAATCTTATAAGTTTTTCTTATTCCACGAAATAACACAATAACTTGCAACAGACTGGTAAATGATATAATTTCATACACATCTCTGAAAACGCTCGTAAATGCAATGCAACATGACCACTCAAGCTTGTCAGATACCATGCTGGAAGTGTGGAACTCATGGAAGTACCAATTGGTTGCAAACTTAAATTTGATACTTGGGGTTCCCTTTCAGTGTTTCTCATGATCCAATATCACATTCAAGGGAAATCTCAATCTGTTTTGTTTACTAGGACGTGCCTAGAGAGTTTCTATCAAAAATTGTCCGACGTCTTAACAAAAAGGTATACATGTTTCTTGAGTAAATAGTAAAAAGGCTATGTCTTGACGATAATAAGGACTTTCAGCCCAAATTATAGAAATTATATTTTTTTAGGTGTTTCATATTCCAATATAACATTTAAGGCAGAAATTTCAATCTTTTTTGCTACCTAGGCTGTGCATAGAGCTTCTACCAAAATTGTTCACACGTAACAAGAAGGTATTCATGTTACTGAAGGAAATGACAAAAAAGCCATGCCTTTGACCATAACAACGCCATTCACCTTTGTCATATAACATAAAGATTTCTTGTCATATAACATATACCTAGTGTTAAATATAAATGTAAGTAATGCCTAATTGGCCAAACTCCAACATTTGGTTAAGTTTCACAGGTACATTCCTAGTAAGTCATTAACAGCAATTTTTTCTCTGTGAGTAAATTTGAACCTATCTGGCGGCTACATGCTATCTATGCTACAGCTTAAGAAATAACTTCACTTAATTCCACCTTTGTTAATGGAACAAGTGGAACAGATCTGTTATCCCATAAGGTTATGACTCGACGACCAGACAAAAGATCATCACATTGATAAAGATTGAACTAAATACCTACAGCAGATTTATGTTTTTCAACTCACCAAGAATTTTAAATACCAAAGCAAGTTCATTTTTTACGTATTTACATTTAGATAACTGAACCTTCTGTTGAGGACTACTGAATACTTGGTTCAAAATCATCTAGATAGATTAAAAATCGAACAATCTACCAAACATAATGCTAGTACAAAGCTGAAAATTGCAACAGAAACAAATAGCAAGATAGCAAGAATTTACATGACAATGGGTAGCAAAGAACAATCTACATGCATTTGATAAAATCCAACATAATGCTAGTAAAGTGCCAGGGACCAATAAAATGAGAAACAGAAAATAAATCATTTTGCAAATTTTAACATCTCAAAGCATTTACCTGTGAAGGATCAAGCATGAGCATCCTCTCCAACAACTCCAACGCATGTCGGTCAAAACTATAAAGCAAAGAAAGATGTAAGCTATGATACAGAAAATATAGAAGTCAGCGCTCAGGCTTGACTTATCATGCTGATGATGGGACATATGAACACAACAATAGCATTACTCACTGTCTGAAAACCTCCCTGAGGCGTCTCTTCATCGGCCTTGTTGGCTTGAAGTTGTTGTACCAAGGAATCTTTGTTACTCCAGGCCAGTTGACCTCATCCGGAGCTCCACACAACTCAAATATTTTGTTTAATTGCTCTGGCTGCAATAATTGAATACAAAGACAATTTCATTGTCTCCACTACAATAGTATCCAGAGGAACACTTTATTTTTTTTATAAAAGAAGCAACTTTTTATTGATAAAAAATCGGAGAACAAGGAGGCGGACAATAACACTTTATTACTTCTTCAAAACCAAAGAACATTGACATCACAGGTGAATCTAGGACATATCATCCACACATAATAATATGCATCTGTTCTGTCCAAAATAGTAAATGAAGTTGGGGATTTCTTTCAAACACTACATGCCAAAACTACCAGCATATATGCACAGGTAACCTCCCCATTACATTGACAACAAGAATTAACGGAAGTTAAAATAGTCCTTGGAAACGACACTAATCATGGCTCATCCCACAACACAACTAGTGACTCCAACCTACCAAAACCCTAAACCTCGCTCAAAGAGGAGGGGCATGAAAAACCGAAACAAGAAAAAACAAAAACACTAAAGACCTAGGCTCATAAAAACCTAGGCCCAACCCAAACCATGGTGGGCCTCAAAAGTAAAGCCCTGACAGATCCAACCCAAGGAGTTGCCACGTTCTGACTGCAGCCACCACCCCTCCGCCGTCGCTGACCGCCTGCAGAAGAGCAACATTCGATCCCACTGTGGAAGAGCAACGTTCCACCAATCCAACCACATCAACACTCGATCGAATACACACCCGATCTCAAAGAACACATCGTCTCTCCTTCTCCACACCCCACCACACCCGTGCCCTCACCATCATCGAGACCCGACCCGCCACTCGTCAGGGACGACAACTTCGCCGCGCGAGACAGCCCTGCGTCACAGCGCACAATCCCCGATCCTCTCCTATGGACGCCTTATTCTTTGATCCACCACCACCACAAGCCAGAAAGAGAGCTGGCGGCTTGAACGTGAAGCCACTACAACGCCAACGACATCATGCCGACACCGGAACTTCGACGTCATTCGCGACCCTCCATGGAGAGAGACCACCCATCTTTCTACATCATCCCTTGAACAAGACACACTGGCCCGAAACCAGAACGAAATCGAGTCCAGATCAGACACTAGCGTCTCTCGTCTCCCCTCATCACAGAGCTCTGCCCCACCATATCGCCTCACAGTTGGCATGCCCCGAACCGCCGCTTATAGGAGACAACAAAACCTCGCCGTCGAGACAACACTGCTCCTCAAACAGATCTGCCAACAACTCTCTGACCACCAAGAAGAAAACCTCGGCCTCTGAAAACCACCACCACTACCTACCGGGTTTACACACCACCCGACCACCTTTAACGCCTGTCCGGCAGCGAGCCTAACCACACCGCAAGGCAGTTAGCCAGCGCCAGCAGGTGATGGCACCACCGGACAAGCCACAAACACACAAAACCCCTAAAACTCTTCCCTCCTGTTTTAGCGGACAACTTCTCTTGGGATTTCTGATAATGCAGGATTCTCTGTTTTTTTTTGAAAGAATAAATGATGGAAGTTAGGACGAATACATAGTGTTTTTTTATCAAATACCAAAACTTTCTTTTCAGCAAACCGTTGCAGGGCACGTGGTAAAAAGTACTCTTTAGTGGACCAAATACCGAAACAGTGAAATACCCAGGCAATTACTTGGTTTGCCAGACCCTATGGCCAAGAGTTTACTTAGTTAACCAGCTGTTCTTAGAAATGAAATAAAATCGCAAACCATAGAATGTGCTGGGGGACTAGCTTGCTGCTATGGTGACTTAGATACCACACCAGATGATAGAACAATATAAAGAAAAAGAAAAATAAAGTTCTTTTGCATATAAATTCATAGCAAGGAGATAAAACAAACAACACCACAAAACTGCTTGAAAATTTTCGGTACCTATGTGATACCAACATTTACAAATGTAACAATATACTTGTAGTCAAAGTGGTAATGTTGAGTCCTATTGTATGTAATCTTGTTATAGTAATTGTAATTACATTATGTACAGCCATGTTACAAATTTGTGAACTGCAAAAGAAATTAGAAAAGGTATGTTTCTTGTTATGTTGGATAAATTTCAATGTAGTGTCATCTAATTCCATGTCTCAGCCATGAGTACAACCAGCCCTTGAATATTCTAGATCTTTTTTTTAATATAGTATTTCTCTAGAAAAAAATAACATTTGATATATATACCACAAAAATCTACAATGTCCCCTAGGTTGTACACCTTTCACTATAGCATTGAATGAGAAACTTCCTACAAGAGCTTTAGCCCTTTCCATGTCAGGGAAAATGCAATGGGAAAATTTTTATAACAGTACATGAAGTATGGATGACTGATAATTAAGGTGAATGCACTTATGAAAATATCATAATGGTGTATGAGGTTACAAATCTGACCTAATTACATATCGTTAGTCTCTCTGTATGTTTCCCGTTACATTTTTTAGGGCAAACTCGTATGCCCATGATGATACACAAAAAAAAACTCCTATTGTGGACACCAAAAATTTCTCTCTACACCCATTGATCATCTCCTCCACCATTACTGTCACAACTCACAAACCAATCTCCACCATCGTCTCCAATACCACCAGTATCGCATAACCCAGTTAAGCTACCAACTAGAAACAAAATTTATAGGGAAAATTTTGATAACAGTACATGAAGTATGACCCAATGAGAATTAAGGTGAATCAACGTTCTAAAATATCATAATAGTACATGAGTTTTAAAACCCAACCTAACTTCAGTGCATAGCATCAGATTTTCTGTTAATTTGATCATTTCCATCATATTTCTAAAGGGCAATTTTCTCTGCATAATTTATAATAAAAAAAGACAATAATATGCTATCGCTAGACACACCCAAACACTTCTAATCATAATCCCTTCCGCATTACCTTCAGCATCCACATACTCCACCATTCGCCATTACCCCCATTCCCAGTATCACAAAACCCAATTAAACTACCAACAATCATAATTTATAACGATAATCCATCTCTTCCTAAAACGAAGCCAGGATTCTCTCTAGTGCCCAAAATTTGATGCCGTCCATGATCTGCTTGTCAAAGGTCTGGCAGTCAAGCCAGCCCGTGATGGCTGCCCACACTTCGAGTCAACGTCTCAGTCAATCCACATGATTGCCATTGAGAATCAATCCCGCGATCGAAGTTGCCGCAGAGAATCTCGGTGGCGGCGGACGGGGATAGGTAGATGGGTTCTGTGTTTTGGAAAACATTTAAGAATGAAGAATGGAGGTGGGAACACAGAGATTGAGAATGAAAGGAGAGTAACAAATTACCATTGATTGTAAAACCCATTAATTGCAAAACATTATAGGTAGGCAGAGTAGGAGGCTCTTTCTATTTTTTGAATTTTTTTCCACCTAACATGTCTTCTGACTTTTAGTTTTAAATTATAGAATATAAGATAAAAATAGGGTTTCAGTGCAAAACACTATTTTGCCTTAAAATATTTTACTCTGTTACTAAACGCTTGACGTCAAGTACAGAAATGATGTTAATTTCGTTATTTCCTGTATTAATGTGATATTTAGGGAACTTAAGAGACCTTAATTATCAATGAGGCAAAGTTGATGTGCTGCTGTTAAAATTTTCCCAAATTTATAAGGGAATCAATTTCTTCCAAAAACAAAACTAGGATACTCGTCTTTTGTCGAAGTTCTGGACAAAATCCAATTTGGTTCGGAGATCCGGATCGAGTTCAATTTCTCGATATTAAGACCCACATGACTGTCATGTTGGTCGTCAAAGTGAGGATCGCCTGATATCAAAGTCGAAGCTGAGATTCTCAACGGCAGAAGAGGAGGAAGAAAGCAATAATCTTTCTTGTGTTCATGAATCACGGCTTCTTGGGTTTTTGGTGAGAGAGAGAGAGAGAGAGAAATGGATTCTGAGTAGGAAGGGAAGAAAGAGGGAGAGTACAAAATCACCCTTCTAAAAATAAATAATTACATGACACTAGCGGTGTTAGTAACTTAGGCACCATTGTGATATTTCAGCAAGTATATACACCTTAATTCTCAGTCACCCATACTTTGTATACTTTTCTCACAAAATTTTCCCTTATGCAATATATTTTCATGAGTTATTATCTACGACTTACTTTCAAACTCATCTATATTGCAAATCTGTTGGACAAACTACACATTCTAGATGAGAAATTATTGTGGAATCACATGCATACACTTCAATTTTCTTGCCAATTAAAACTTTAATAAAACACCAAAACCACAAAATCATACTCACATTGCTTTGCCTTTCAGGTTGTTGGATATTAACATATATATTTTACAAACACAATAAACCAATATTACGCCCAAAAATAACAAGTTAAACCACCCTATAAGTTATACCAGAGAATGTTATTAACTATTTACCTCATCTTTACCAGGGAAAATTGGCTTGCCGTGTAGAAGCTCAGCAAATATACATCCAACAGACCACATATCAACCGCTGGACCATACTTGGTGGCCCCAAGAAGTAACTCTGGTGGTCTGTTCAAATGAAGGCAATCAGAGTTTGTTTAATACAAAATCATTATTGAGAGAAAAATGTGCTTATTATGATCAAAAGGAGTACTAAACAAAAAAGAAGAATAAAAAAACCTATAAATACAAAACTCTTGATAAAAGACCAGGATGGCAACAATAATTAACATCCTTCTACAAAAGAAACATGAAAAAAATCGACTTCAACTGTAAATGATAGCATTTCTGTCCTTCGCATTGTATCTCATATGCTTCAAGAACATCAAACACTCGAGACAAGTGAACAGAATACGGAATCAACTAAACACCACCTGACTACTTGAAAAGAAGACTAATTCCAACAAAAAACCCCCCACCCCCAGGTTGTAGGAAATCTTGCTTCGTGTGAGGAAAGAGAAACCTAGACAGTTGCAGGAGAGTCCACTCATGGTGTTAAATGCTAACCTATACCAAAGAGTAATGACACGATTTGTGAGATTGGCATTGTGATCATTTGAAAAGGAACGAGCAAGCCCAAAATCTGCAAGCTTTAGATTTCCTTCATTGTCTATGAGAAGATTAGAGCCTGTGGAACAAATATAGAACATAAGGTAAGGCCTCATAATATCAATACCTAAAAATGGTAATGAATGTGCATAAATACCTTTAATATCCCGATGAAGTACATGATTCACATGACAGTAGTGAAGCCCCGTCAATAGTTGTCTCATGTAGCACTGTTAGACAGAGGGTGAAAAGAGGAACGAGGCTGCTTCAAGTACCGATATAGTTTATTACTATGTACATTGAAATATCTTACTTGTGATACCTTAATTTGGGGCACCGAAAATCTCATCCCAGGTCGATCAGCTAGACCGGTCAAATCGTGGTCCATGTATTCAAAGACCATATAGATGCCCCCCTTATACTTGTTACCATCTGCAACTCCAAGAAAAACATATTAAGTTAGAAATTTACTGGTATTGGATAAGATAAAACCAATTTGAAAACATTGGTTGATCAAGTTAGCTCTAGTCAACCAAAACCATGATGACTTTCTTTTTCTCGTAGTTCTCAATATAAAAAAAAATATAAAAAAATTATAGTGCATGACCAGCTCTAACCAAGAAATTGTAGATAATATAAGCCAAAAACTGAACACAAAAAAGGTTTCTTGCCTGGCCTGCCTTGTTCATCCTTCTCTGGCCCTGCAAAACCAGAATTACAGATAGAAGTGAGAAACTTGACAATGAATAAAACTTTTTATGGGAACAAAAAGCACATTACAAATGTATGTCTATTGTTGTATAGACATAAATAAGTATTAATACTTACAACTAATACTACTACAAGTCTACACTACCTGGGGATGTCACAATTTCTTTCAACTTGATCACATTGTCATGGTGCAGCTTCTTTAGAATTTTGATTTCCCGAATGGCAGTTATGGGGAACTGGACAAAAACATTTACAAAAAGGTTTCATATTTGATTGTCAATCGGATATTGATGGCATTTTTCTTAATCGAGTATATTTGGGCAGAGTATCGGAAACCCAGTACTTCCAAAGAAATCAAAGTAAGCTATAAGTGGCTGCACCAAATTTCTTCTTTTAATCAAAACAACATGATTTCTACTTGCTAAATTGATCAAATAAGAATGGCATACCCCCTCTCTCTCATTGTCCATCCGTATTTTCTTTAAAGCTACAATTTCACCCGTCTTTATCTCTTTAGCCATGTAAACTTGTCTGCATCAATAGATCAGTTCCATAAGGACAAATGTACATATACACGCACACAAAAAAAGGAAGGAAGCAGAAGAAAAGAGTGAAATATGTAGCATGTGCAGGTACAAAAGAGGTCAAGCAATATAAATATAAACTACGACTAATGAAGTCACTGCAGCACCAATAAACAACATGATCTTCAAATAAAATTCAAAACACTCGGACATGAACAGGCAACGTTCAATCAACTGAGACTCGCAAGGGGAATGGAAGAGACGACTTATACTGCAGGACACAGGTAAACAATGCACATGCATGCAAAATATAAACTTTTCCAACAAAACTTATCCTCACAGCACTTCCTTTCTTTGTCCTCATTTCATTCCTAATAACAACTATGAAATCTTTAACACTACATGACATGACTCCACGCCTGCAAGTCATACATCTAGACAACTAGGCATCCTAACCAGAGAGTTTCAGATTAACCAAGTGTAGGGGTTTAGGCTAAGCACTAGGTTTTAACTAAATTTGAAAGATAGAGCAAAAAAACATGAAATTGAAGATAGCAAACAAGACTCACCCATAGGTACCCTCGCCAATCTGTTCCAATTTCTCGAAGCAGTCGACGCCTCTGGATCCCCATGAAGGGACTTCGTTGAGGTTGAGCTGCGCAGGGGCTGCTATTGCCATGGACACCGCCGAAAAAGAAGAAACGCTCTCGCAACTCTCTCACTCCCAATCTCCTCAAATAGCAGCTGCTTCTTCAATCTCGGATTTGGCAATTGAGAGCTGGAAGACGGAGAATCGGAGAAAACCCTAGGGGCGTGCGTGCGTGGGTGCTTTTTCAGGTTGAGGAAGCAGCCCCAGCTTATTGTTTTGTTGCTTCCAATCAAATACCCGACCCGAATTACACCCACTCTGAATTTTAAAGGGAAATACAGTGTACATGAAAACCGTGTATATACGTTAAGCTAGTAAAATACGATACGAAAATTAAACGTGAAAAAATATATATATCTTGTAGAATATATATACTGATAGATAATGAATGGAATCAATCTCTCTTATTATGAATAGGGATGAGCTCTTTATATAGAGACTCACTCGAAGTACAATGGCATAATCCTTTATGGATTGGGAATAAATCCATAATGTAAACCTATTACAACTAGGGCACACGCATAAGGCCCATGGGCTAAGCCCATATACATGGCATAAGACCAAGTGCACACACGCACATGTTATATGTCCTACAACACTCCCCCTTGTGCCGCGCGTCGAAATACCGAATGGTGCTTACAATGTTGCCTCGTTAAAACCTTGCCAAGTAATAAAAACCATGTGGGAAAAAACAACCTTGGTCGAAGGAAAAAGAGTACAACACACCATGCTTCTCAATCGAGAGCGTGGCTCCCCCTGATAAGTAGCTCACTTAGGGAGGCTCGATAGTCGTCGCATTCCAATGCTCTTCATATGCTTCTCGAGAGTAGACTTGGGCAGAGATTTAGTAAACAAGTCCGCTACGTTTGCCTCTGAACTCACTTGATTAACTTGAATGTTGAGGAGGGCTTGCTGTTGCTGATTATAGAAGAACTTCGGTGAGATCTGCTTCGTATGATCACCCTTGATGTAGCCTTGCCTCATTTGTTCAATACATGCGGCATTGTCTTCATAAATACAAGTCGGCTTGTCTGTGGTGGAGCTCAATCCACTAGTCCCTCTAATGTGTTCTATAACTGATCTGAGCCAAACACATTCGCGAACAGCTTCATGTAGCGCTATAATCTCTGCATGGTTGGAGGACGTCGCCACTAAGGTCTGCTTTGTGGATCTCCAAGATATCGCTGTATTCTCAATGGTGAAGACATAACCAGTTTGGGAGCGCCCCTTATGTGGATCTGATAAGTATCCAGCATCCGTGAAACCAACCAAGATATCATTAGGTGTTTCGTTATAAGGGCAGCAAGCGGTGCCAAGTACATTGGGAGAGTAATGCTTCTTGGCATCTAAGTATGCATGCATGCACAGCGCTCGGCAGTCATGTGCACAGCCCCTCTCGGCTGCTGCATCATGCTCGGCAGCATGTGCACCGTGCACAGTAGTGTGCACGTAGTGCCCGGCAGCTGCAGCGCAGTGCTCGGTGGCCAGCGTGCACCGCTCGGCAGGCAGCAGGCAGTGCCCAGCCGGCAGTGTGCACCTCTTGGCATTCTGCATGCAGTGCTCGGCAATGTGCACCCAGGGCACAGCCGGCAGTGTCTGGTGCTCGGCAGGGGCAGCACTGTGCTCGGCAGCGTGCACACAGCTCTCGGCAGCTGTGCACAGTGCACGGCAGCAAGGTGCACCGTACCCGGCAGCTTGGTTCCTTAAGTGACCAGCGCCTAGATTCTCTGGAACTCTGCACTCTTTTGCAGTCCATCTTGAATCCTTATATGGAAAGAACAGGCCCATGTCCATTGACCCTTTAAGGTATCGAAATATGTTCTTGACACCGGTCCAATGACGTTGCGTTGGCGCAGAGCTATATCTAGCTAACAAGTTTACAGAGAAAGCAATGTCTGGCCGAGTGCACTGAGCCAAATATAGTAGCGCACCGATTGCACTAAGATATGGTACCTCGGCTCCAAGTACATCCTCGCCATCCTCTTTAGGACGGAATGGATCTTTCTTAACATCCAAACTCCGGACTACCATGGGGGTGCTAACTGGATGCATTTTATCCACATTGAAGCGCCTGAGCATTTTGTGAACATATGCACTCTGGTGTATTAAGATTCCAGAGGCTCGGTGCTCTAGCTCAATGCCTAGGCAAAACCGAGTCTTCCCCATGTCTTTCATCTCAAACTCGGACTTCAGATGTGCCACGGTCTCATTGATTTCATCAAGAGTCCCTATGATATTCATATCATCCACATAAACGGCGACTATCGCAAATCCGGAACTCGTTTTCCTTATGAACACGCAAGGGCACAACTGATTGTTCTTATAACCCTTCCTAATCAAGTAGTCACTAAGACGGGTATACCACATCCGTCCGGATTGCTTCAATCCGTATAGTGAGCGTTGCAACTTAATGCAGTACAAACTCCGTGGTTTAGAGTCACTTGACTTAGGCACCTGGAAACCATCAGGTAATTTCATATATATCTCTTAATTAAGATCCCCATAGAGATATGCTGTAACCACGTCCATGAGCTGCATGTCCAGTTTTTCAGATACTACCAAACTGACAAGGTAGCGGAAAGTGATTATGTCCATTACAGGAGAATATGTGTCCTCGTAGTCTATTCCAGGGCGTTGTGAGAAACCTTGCGCCACAAGGCGAGCTTTATACCTTAGTATCTCGTTCTTCTCATTGCGCTTTCTAACAAAGACCCATTTATGTCCCACAGGCTTTACACTTGGCGGCGTTAGCATAACCGGTCCAAACACCTGTCGCTTTGTTAGGGAATTCAATTCCTCCTGGATAGCAACTTTCCATTTCGGCCAATCCGCTCTACGTTCACATTCATTGACGGAGCGTGGTTCGATATCATCGTGCTCAATTATCTCAAGAGCCACGGCATAAGCAAATACATCATCGATATGCATGGATGATCGGTCCTGCAATGATACTGTGTTCTCATAACACATCGAGATTTCCATGTTCTCGATTACCGATTCGGGTCCCGGGGCGTCCCCCAAGCACACCGACATCGTTTCTAGGACATAGGTGTAATCAGAGACAATCTCGTGAGAATGATTCTCAGTATCGATGAGTAAGAGATTGGATTGTGCCAGAGGAGCCCTTTTCTTCCTGGGCTGCACATCTTTCGAACCAAGTGGCCTCCCCCTCTTCTTTTGAGGAGCCACGGCCTCCACCCGTCCACTAGGGTCGGCAGCGCCCATGCTAGGGGCAGCGGTGCTCGGACCCGGGGTGTCCATGCCCGTCTTTGGGACTTCTAGCCTTGCAGGGACATTAGCAGCTGGTATGTCCGATCTCGTGACCTTAGCAATCTCAGCAAAAGAGTCGGGCATCGAATCCGCCACTTGCTGGAGCTCAAGGATTTGCCTCACTTCCTTCTCGGCATGAGAAGTACGGGGATCATAATAAGCAAGCGTTAGAACTGACCAGGCCAATTCCTGTCGTTCACGCCGAGCATGTATGCTCTCATCTCCCCCTAACGATGGGAAGACGGCCTCATCAAAGTGACAATTAGCGAATCGGGCCTTAAAGAGATCACCTGTCAAAGGCTCTAGGTATCTTATGATAGTTGGGGAATCATAGCCAACATAGATACCCAAACGTCGTTGCGGACCCATTTTCTTACGCAGTGGTGGCGTAATAGGCACATACACTCCACAACCGAATATGCGTAAGTGCGAAATGTCAGGCTCATATCCAGTAACCAACTGGTACGCACTAAACGCTTAGTTGGAGGCGGGTCGGAAACGAACTAACAAGGCTGCATGCAATATAGCATAACCCCAAGACGCAATAGGGAGCTTTGAGCCCATCACCAGTGCTCTAGCTATCAACTAAAGTCTCTTTATCATAGCTTCAGCTAAACCATTTTGCGTATGCACGTGTGGAACAGAATACTCAATCTTTATTCCAACCGACATGCAATAGTCGTCAAAAGTCTTTGACGTGAACTCACTGGCATTATCCATCCGAATCGACTTGATTGGATGATCAGGGTGGTTAGCCCTCAGCTTAATAATCTGTGCCAGGAGTTTGGGGAAAGCAGCATTCCTTGTGGACAATAAGGCGACATGCGACCAGCGTGTCGATGCATCCACCAGAACCATGAAATATCTAAATGGTCCACATTCTGGATGGATGAGTCCACAAATATCACCTTGAATACGCTGGAGAAATGGGATGTTCTCTGTGTTTGCTTTAGCATAAGAAGGTCTGGCCACCAACTTAGCCATTGCACAAGCTTTACAAAACGACTTATGAGCATCAGACATAGTCAGTGACGTATCAGGAAGGGTCCGAATCCTCATGACCGAGTGAAGATCGGCGGAGCTGTCCTCTGGTGACACAAATGTCAGCCGGGAGCTCACTTTGGCGACCACTGCATCTCTACCCTCTTTGGGGAGCATGTGTCCCAAACCTTTTCGCTTTGTACGGAAGAAAGGGTGTCCATACGAGTTTCGTAGAATCCTTATCATCATATCTCTTTCGGGGTGACCGAGGCGGTCATGCCATAGCTTGTACGAGTCATGGTCCCAATAATCATGTTCGGCGACCGCATAGGATTCAATAACCCTTATGGTGGTGAGGTACAAACCACAAGATTGACTCATTAGCTTCTCCAAGATGCGCTTAGAGCCGCACTCATTGGAGGTTACACAGAGGAACTCACGTCCATTCTCACAATGCGTCTCCAAGTGGAAACCATTGGCGCGGATGTCCTTGAAACTCAGTAGTGTCCTTGAAACTCAGTAGTGTTCGAAGGCCCTTGGCAACGTTCGGCAGCGCATTTCATCTACATATATGCCATTGCACTAAGAATTTGGCAATTTGGTAGTGCATGAGGAGCCACACACATGCCGGTGCACAGAGCACTCGACAACAATCGTTGGCTGCACACTCTTTGGCGCCCATGGCGCACGATATGGGGCAGTAAGGAGGGGGGCTCGGCAGCTCATCATTAGTGCACGGTACGAGGTGCACAGAGCTTCGGCAAATGCCACCCAGAGCTCGGCCCTGGTGCCCGGTGCTCGGCAGTCGGTGTCCTATGCACGGCCTCGAGTGTTCTGTGCTATGTAGCTCACTTAATGCTTGTCCTTAATGTAAGTGCACATCAATTGGTGATCAGTGCACATGCCCTTGTGTCCAATGCTAACATCTTGTGCTTAGTGCTCAACACTTCATACACAGTGCACGACAGTTCATGTGTAGGACACACAAATCTTGTCAACATCTGGCACAAAAGTGATGGCATTCTTCACACAAAAACGAAGCAATTGGCATACATAGGCGGCAATTGACACACAATTGGCGCAAAAACGATCTAGGGGCAGTAGGTAGCGTACAAAGTAGCAACAGGCACATTGGGCGGCAACAGGCGCGTGACTGTCGGCAGCCGGCAGCCAGGTGCACGTGTGCTCGGCAGCAGTGCACAGCAGCTCGGCAACCATGCCGGCAGCATGTTTAGTGCATGCAGCTCCTAGGCAGCGCTTAATAGCTGCTTACCTTAGGCTCAAAACAGTGTTGCCATGCTTCTAAACTTCATTAGAGAGTCTTAGAGCGGCATACAATGGTCAAGTGCATCAGATATTGTCAAGTGTTTGTATAAACATATCGAACACAATAGTTAAGAACATCGAATTTATTATACGCATAATGGTTTACAACTAAAGGTCTGAAGAACATTCGAACTAATTATGGCATAAACATGCCTTATTACATATGCTTAAAAGGAAAAACAACAAACATGGAGGTAAAACAAACAAGAGCTCAACAACTTTAAAAGTCGGGTGCATCTAAGTCGGTTTGTTCCCGAAAATCCTCAACCGTAAGGTTGACATTCGGCACTTTGTCCACTTCCACAGTGACATGACTCTCCACTGTTTCCTTATATTTCTTGTACGCAGTAATTATGTGGTAGGTGCTCGGCATTGCTTTATCCAGTGGTCCTGTGATCCACAACGATAGCATATATTTGCCTTAGCATTTTTCTTGGCGAATTTCTGAACCGGCTTGGGAGCTCGGCCCCTAGGGGCGGGTGCATCATCCTTCTTTCGGATATTAGGTTGGCCCTTAGAGCGTTTAAAACCTCTAGTGCCTCTCCTAGTCCGGGTGCTTTTACCAGAGCCTTGCTCACGGTGATATGGTTCATAATGATCTCGTGCTCTATGTTTCGTGACTTTCCCGTCTCTGGCACTGTTGTAATTAGTCTTTGGAACAACGAGTGTCCCAACAGGCCGAGCAGTGTTTTTAGTCAAGATTTTACAATCTTTTTCCTCAGTTAGCAACAACGTCATAAGAGAGTCAAACGTTGGAGTAAGACCACTCTTATAGTCATGCCTATACTGTTTCATCAAAGTAGATGATGACCTGGGAAAAGTGAGCAATGTCTTCTCTATAAGATCATCCTCGGACTTCTCAACTCCACAAAAATGCAGACGAGCACGTAGTGCAAGCATGTCTGTCTGGTACTCCTCTACAGATTTGTAATCCATTAGCCTGATGGAAGCCCATTCAGCCTGCAGCTTTGGTAGAAGCGCAACATGAACATTACCAAATCTTGTCGCGAGCTTGTTCCATAGCTCCAGCGGATCGGCTACTTGCTGGTATTGCCATCTCAATGTGGAATCCAGGTGCCGACGGATAAACATAAGCGCCTTGGACTTTGTTTTGTCGTCCGGCAGCTCAACACCCTCTGCAAGGGGTTCCGTGAGAGGATCGATGGTGGAGATATAGTCCTTGCCAATAAAAGTCTGCCTCATGTCGAGGACCCAGCGGTGATACTCACGGCCTTGGGCGTCCAGGGGATCAAACTGCAAGTGTTTGTCCATTGACTCTGCATACAAGAATTCAAGCAGTTAGTTCGAGACCAATTGGATTCGATGCTTAATTCTTAAATCAAACAGCCATGGATACCACACCATGCTGACCTAGAGAGGATATATAGTGCATATGTATATGTTTACAGCCGCGTGCACGTGCCAAGGCCCAACCTCGGCAGCAGTGCTCGGCAGGTGCACAGTGGGTGCACGTGTGGTGCCCGGTGGCAGCGTGCGCGTGCACAGGGCCAATCCCCGGCAACGGCGCTCGGCAGCAGCCTATCCGGTGCACATATGGTACCTGACAGCAGTGCACGTGCACAGGGTCAATCCCCGGCAGCAGTGCACGTCAGTGCACAGAAGGTGCGCATGCGCGCCGGCAGCAGCGTGCACCCGCGCACAGGGGCAGGCCCCGACAGCGGTGCTCGGCAGTGCACAGCGGCAGCATGGCAGACATATGCAATCACTCCTCTAGGGTTTTATTTAACAAATTTTACCTGCAAAGACAAACGTCCCAAGCATAGAAGGGAGATGGAGAAGGGAGGAAAGGACTTTATCCTCCCCGAGTTTAGTGAACTTTGAATGAGTTTAGGGTTTCAAAGTACATACCTTTTTCGATAAATTCTCGAAATAAGCTTGGGATTCTTGTTTTTGATGCTTGAGCAGCGGCTGTGCGCAGCAAAAAACAGGAGGGCACACGCATAAGGCCCATGGGCTAAGCCCATATACATGGCATGAGACCAAGTGCACACACGCACATGTTATATGTCCTACAACAATATATTTATAATTTGTCATTTTAGTCAAAATTAATTTTAAAAATTCAGCCAGATTTAATTAATGAACCATTCCCACTAGCCATAATTTTGAGAAATTTATTCCCACTAACAAATCAGGTTTCAAATTTCCTAAGAGTCAACTTATACAACAAAAATGTAATTATACTTTTAATGAATTAAATAATCTACAATATACTATTATAAGAGTCTATTATGAAATAAATATTTTATAACCGAATTCTCATCACTGATGACATTGACAGGACTCCAACGAACATTGACTGGAGCCCGACGATCGTTGACCGAGTTTCAGATGTCGTTAACGGGGTTGCGGTGATAAGGATTCTGTTAGGGGCAGTAGGAAGGTCTACTAAGGACAGTATCAAGTCTGTCGGGATGTCGTTGTAAAACCTCGTACCTGAAAGTTAACTTTTTACAAGGGCTTATGGGTTGCCGAGAGCTGTTAACTATGACCGGTGAATTAATAAGTTATCACTCAAGTTTATTTTCAAGTTTTTTTTGAATCAATGAAAAATAGATTTAAAGACGTGAAATCGTAGTACGTGTTGAGACGAGATCACCGGTATGTCTTGATTATTTTTTGGAGCTTCCATCTATTTTCTGCGAATTTCTAAAGTTTTGGTAATTTTTAATTACCTTTTCGGTAAATAATTTTTACCATTTAACCATTTACTTTTACTCTTCATTAAATATGTACCGTCAGATCTTACCAAGATCTAATCCTGACCGTTCATTTCTCTATAAATAGAGAAGAAAGGTCTGACTCTGTCAAACCTCCCATCCCCCTCCCTCTCGACCATCGTCGCTCTGACGAGCCCTGCAGCAAAGCTCCATTGTGTGCAGCCACCACTCGACGGCACACCACCCTTTGAATAGGGTTGACCAACTCTTTCCTGGTTTGACCAGGAAATTGACCAAAACCTTCTGACTAATCGACAAAGATCGAACCCTAATAAGCTCGAAAATTTTCGATTTATAAATTCGAATAATATTAGAAGCACTTTTAAGCCTGTTTGGCCAAATATTGAAATTCGAATTTACCTTTTCCAAATCTGGCTCGTTACTAAATTTACGAACCTCTCAACTTTTCGATCCAATGAAAAGTCTATATCGACATCTACAAGCACTTGATGTCGCAAACTTTACTGTTACATTTAACTTCACTAATTTCAACCCCAGGTGGCCACCCTTGCCACCACACATACTAACAAGTATAACGACTTGTTCCACTTGGAAAGTCGATAACACACTTAAACATTTTCAAGGGTTCTAATTACCCAAACCTTTGGTCTGAAATTTGAACCTAGGCTCTGATACCAATTGTCACGCCCCGGCCCGAGTTTACCTCCCTAAACCTAGATTAGGACATGCAGGACCCATCTCAAGAGAGATTTACTCGTAATCCCTTGAGAAAGGATAACCCTTTTCCCCAAACCATTTCAAACAGTCCAAACGATACCGAAATAGACCTCACAGCCGCAGGTTATACCGATTTCCGCATTTGGATCTTAAACCAATCATTTAGAGGACCTAGGGTACTAATATTATTTGTGACTGCACCCGAATCTCGGTCAGGCTACCTACGTACCCTGTACTCAGGGATCAAGCCACACGTAGCTCTTATTTAATTAACTCCCTAACCGAGCAAAATCCCGCTTTTCTAATTATCGGTCGATTTAATAATATGGATAGCTTACACCTATCTCAACCGGAGTTCAACCTCTCCACTGAGGTATCCACTAATCATCTATCTATCGAGATTATCCTAAACATTCAACCATACTTATCTATAACCTCCAAACACATAAATATAATAGAAAGACAACCACGTAAATATATAAATCCTCCCAAGGGCATATAAGTAAAACCACCTAATGGGCACCCTTCTAGTTAACGTGAACTATTAGGGGCATTTAAGGAATTTCTACTTTAGTGGCAGCCTTGTAAATAAACAAAATCGCCAGGGGTATTTCTAAGATTGCACCCTCAGTGAAAATTACTCACCTCGAAATCCCGCTGCGTCAACTACCGCCATATGGTAAATCCTCAACACTTGGTCGATCAATATACACTTACAATTATATAATCGACCTTAGTTACCACACGAAGATAATAATGACTCGATTCGACTGAACGTCACACTAAACGATAACCGAAACCTGCAAATTATATATCCACATGCTCATATCGACGAGTACATGAACCTGGGACAACTCACTGCCCCTGAAGATGTCAGACGGCTGCGTGTGGGCCCCACACACCACCACCTTCAAACTTGTCAACTTCACACAAAAACCACCCACATGCAACCATAACAACCCTAGAATGCCTATAAGAGTAACCAGAACTCCCAAAACTGTCGGACGCGCCTACACGCGTAGCCACAGCTGGCGGCGTGTGGGCATCACGCGCCTTCACCAAAAACATAGAATTTCAACAAACTCCAAACATCAAAGTTAGAGATCAAAGCAAGAGGAACAACTTTAATACTTGGAGTTTTGATCAACTCGGCCCGGAACTGCCGCGAAGCTTCTCCTCCGATCCAACAACTCTACACCTCAAATTGAACTTCAAGACCACCATGGATCGACCTAGAACGCCTAGAGCATCATTTTTGGGTTGGTTTCAGGTCCCTCCACCGTGGCATGCCGGAGAACCAGTCGGGTCGGCGTCTGACCTGAGTTCATTACTGTGCTGCTTCGAATCTCACCACCAAGGACGACTTGAACTCCCCGCCACCAAATGGAAGATGGCGCCGCTGAGACGAATCGAACCCGACCGGTTTCGCTGCTTGAGGTCGCCGGAGTCGGCCGGGAGGTTTGGGTCGGGTCAGTTCGAAATTTCGGATAGTGGGGGAAACGCGCGCGCTCCTGGAAGGAGAAAGAAAAGAGGTTATTTCCTTTTTTGGAAACCCATCCCTTCTATTTATATACTTTCTAAAAATAGAAACCTAACTTCTATTGAACATAACTTCTCCACACGGTATCCAATTCACGCTTGCCGCGTGTCCGCAGACTCGTATCCTCGAGCACTACAACTCTCGTGAAGGAAGTTTTCCGAAAAACTTGACGTAGTAAAAAGTCAACATTTGACCCCTTTAAATAAGTCGTTTCCGAGCGTCCCTTGACTCCAAACACTTTGACACTCTTCTCGAAGGTACGAATACGCACCAATACCACTAATTAATTTCCAGGTTATTTCACTCGTTATTAATTCGGGAAAACTAACAGCACAATTACAACCCTCTGTAACACTCCTGGTCCCTGTAAAAGGGTAAATTTTTGGGACGGGGTGTTATAGGGAAGGTAATGATTGATAAATTGTTTTATTTGAAATGTGCTATATAAAGCATATTCCTTTGCTCAGAGTTGAGCCACTTAGATTATGGAAATGTTGTTATATTTAACGTTGAGTAGGCTTGGAAAAATACACAAAGAGGTGGTTGCTCTTTTTATGGAGTTGTTGAAGGAATGGTAATTGAGTTAGAATCTAGTAACTTTATGGTAATTAAATTAGCGTGGCTTAGTTTCATGATTTAGAGAGGGTCTTCGGCAAGACATTATTCTATATTTCTTAAATGAGTTCTTTACGGGTAAAGAACTGTTATACCCCCTTGTAGGATGTATAGATTTCCTTACAGATTTGCGGCGAGTCAAGTCAATGACTCGGTAAGTAATATTGATTTTAGGCCTCGATTTCATTGCCGCACACCCAAGTAATATTTTTCTGACTACTATTATAATTGTTATAGCTGAAGCCGCGTAGTTGGTTTGGGTATAGGCGACTAGGCTGTAACTGTTCTAGTAGAATTTAATTAGTTGGTACCATGGTTTACGCTTGTGATTAATGTTGGTGAGTAAGTTTTTATTTTTGAATTAAACGCATGCTTCGATTTATTTTTTGTTATGATTTAATTGGAGTTTAACTTTATTATTTGCCTTTGAGATCATGATTTTGAGGTCGAGGAGTTATGTGCCTTGAATACTTTTGTCTCATATTACTATTGATGTGGATGATTGTTCTACGCTATGAGATATATATATATATATATATATATATATATATATATCTTTTATTTGAGTATGAGGCCGGAAAAGAGGGTTCATACCTTTCCCATGAATTTGATTCGATTTTCGGATTAGTCTGTTATAAATAATATTTGATATGTGGGATGTGTGAGACCCTGTTAATTTTTATTTAATTTTTCGACACACTTAGGGTTTAATTCCGATTACTTTTCGGTACGTCGTAATTTTGTCTAACACTTTTATGTTAGAAAACACGTCGCCACATGCGTGAGAGGATTTACCGAATATTTTCTGGCACTCCACGTATATTTCGAACAATTTTTACGATTCAATTTGACGTTCGGTTGTATTTAAATGATTTTCCAAAAATGAATGACTTTTGATCGTTGACTTTACTGTTACCCGTTGACTTTTACTTTTACAAAGTTGACTTTTGACTTTGGCCGTAGAATACTTACTTTTACGTTTTTAATCTCTACGGTTAAATGATTTAAAAGTTTTTGAATTTAAAAACGCGACGAAAACGATGTATGTACCGAATATGAAATAATCCCGAATTCTCTCCGGTTTGAGAATCGGAGTGTCAAATAAATTAGACTCTAATGTCGGAAAGATAAACAAAAAATGTTTATCAAGTTGTAAAGTGTAGATAGTAAATCCTCGAATTACATTTGCCTGACTATGTCATTATTATCTCACCCACAAACTAAGAAGCACATCGTCGACGGCTTCAGGAGGATCAGGAGTTGGAGCGCAGCCATCTTCATCGTCATATCAGGTAGTAGGGGGCACGCCCAATGGGTGAGCCGTAACCTTCCCGGGTTGGTGGCTTTTCTTTATTTACATATATAAAGGTATAGCTGCATTTTTTACAGTATGATCACACACTTGTTATAGCATTTGGTGTGCATGGATAAAAAAGTAGTACTGTTGTCCTGATTTTCGGTGCTTGGCCTGAGAGCGATGGGACCTAGTGTTTAGACTACACTTCCCACGGTCTCGATGACCGTGAACCTCCGGAGGGGCAATGCCTTGTTTATTTTATTTTTCCACTTACGCTCGTCTCGCATAAAGTTAAGCGAGACGTAAGTGCGGTGTGCTGTTATGAGAGATTAGTTGGGCATTAGCTGTAAATGGACGCTCTCGATACTATTCGTTTTTAGAAGCATAGGTAGTTTGCCCCGGTTTGCTGTTAAGACAACCCGTGATTTCGGCCGCGTGGATCCATAAAGTTCTTTCATGTGTGGTTAACAGGTTTTACTCGAGCTTTGTATGTGTGGCTATTGCATATGTTTTAAATGCCTTGCCCTGCACGTATACTTATACGTATATCTACATATTTGAGCTATATGTTTTCTCATGGGTTTTAAACCCTGATTTGGTTGGGCTTCAACCCCATTTGGGTCAGCGAGGACGAGTTGCTCACCCCTATATATTTTCAGATCTTCAGCACCCATTACTAGAGGAGCTGGACTAGGAGCTCGTGGATCGGCGTCGGTTATCATGCATTTTCTTTTTCGGGGACACCCTTTCTGGTGTGGACTCCTCTTCTTGTGATCTTCGTATTTGTTATTTTTAATAATTTGTTGCGCACTTTCAAACATTTTCAGGCTTGTTTATTCCGAGACATTCCTTGTATTATATCTGTCTCGTGTATTTTCATTCGCTACCTTCTGCTTGTAAAATATTTGTATACTTATCTGCACATTGTCATTTCATATTTGACATTCATATTATTTTGTGATGATTATTTTATTCTTAGCCTTGTAGTTTCAGTCTGGAGGGTAGTTAATACGTCAAATGACGTATTGATTACTCGCTAGTCCGGGATTACGGCGATTACTGCTGTGTTTCGGGGCCAGAAATAGTCCGAGGATGCGACTGTAATTACTTGGTATCAGAGCATCGTTTCGGTACTGATAGGAGCATTTTATGTCACGTTCTTAATACGTTTTTACCCTCATTTATGCTTTGTTTATCCATTATTAGTATAGTTTTAGTAGTTATTTAGCATAAGGGATTATTTGTAGAACTTTGGCTAAAACATGTGTAAAATAGATAAATATGTGCAATATTGTTAAAAGCTGAAATTGGAAGTATTTGTGATGTTTTTCTTAAGTTTCTGTAAACCAATACATTGTCACTACTTGATTATATCTTTTAAATGTTTAGGTGACATGTATATGGACATAACGAAACAAGAATCATGAGGATCAGACTTATGGAAGGCAACAAAAGAAGCATGAAAAGACAAGAAAACGAGAGCATGAATTCGGAACAAAAACAGAGGATTTCCAGAAACAGTAACTCAACTTCAAAAATTTCCCTAGGACGATCCAAGAGGAACCAGGAAACGTGCCATATATGGATGGAAATCTGTGGATCTCTAGTTTCTAAATCTTTTGGAATCGCAGCAATCCCAGTTCTGAGGAAGGAGTTATGATGGAAAATATGGCCGGAGGTCAGTCTGCTGGAAACAGGACAGATTTTGCTGAAGTTGTCTACCGAGTTTGTGAGTGTGTTTCTTCACCAAAATCCTTCCCAAGCATGCCAAATGATTGATGAAGAACTTAATGATGATAAGGGAAGTTGTTTAGAAGAAGAAGAATCGAAGAAATCAGCAAGGAGAAGCCGAAAACAACAACTAGAAAAGTTATCCCGGTCAAAACAAGATAACTTGTTCTACCGAGACTATGGAGGGGATTCGGCTGTCCTATGGAGCCCAAAACATGTAAGGGAGTCCTTCATTGATCCCTTAACATGTAAGGGGTCTATGAATCATTATCCAAGTCAGTAAATTCAAGAGTTAAAGAAGTCTGTAATTTCCTGTGCACGCAGTTATTTTTCCTTTTCAATTGGAATGATAAGTGGTTGTGCATCTTGAATCTTACCCAAATAGAGGATTCGGTGGATGGTAAACTTGCAGAGCATGGAGGACAGTTTTGTTAGAACTGTCTAGTTATACGAGTTGACTCTGTGGTGTGTACTCGCCCAGTGCGGCGATGGTATTCGATGAATTGTGTCTTGATAACTGGATGCTCGGTGATCAATGTGGTTAAGATCGGTGTGGAATTAATTCCCGATGCTTTGATCAGGGGTTACTTTGGGTGTGCACCAGTGACACTAAATTTTATGTAGATGTTCGATCTGGTTAGATGTCCAAGTTTGTCGGTTATTACCAAACGATTTGGTAATGGAGGCATCTATGAAGGAAATATCCTTGTTGAGCGGGTAAGGCTCTGGGATTCTTTTAATGGTAAGTTTATCCCTGATTGCGATACAGATAATGTTTAATAGACGCACAGTTATGGTTGAAGTGCAAGTTCTGCACTATGCGTCGTTCCAGGCTAAGGTAAGGGATAGAGAGGCCAGTGGCACCTCACCTATGAGTAGTACGGTTATGTATTACCAGTGTAAAGTACGCTGTGACCTCATAAAGTGATAATTGAGTTAGCGACTCTAGTGTTCGGCTTGTGAGTAAAAGTCAGGATTTGTGTTGTCAGATTAGTTACGTGTGCGGTACATAGCCTGACAATTTGTCTTCATGCGAGGAGTTAGTATTGTTGGATCTCGATGTCTGGAGACTTGTATCTCCCTGATTTAAAGGCTATGGTTTTGGATTGACGCTAAAATTCATGGCAACTCATGTCCTGTGTGTGCAAGTGGTTTGAGTAATGTTAGAGTAAGGGAAGACAATTACTCTACAACAGGACAACTTGACAGAATGGTTTCTAGAAAGCATAAACCAGATCAGGGAGCCTGGTTCAAATGAGGTGATGGTTTGTGTAAACAAGTCGTCATGGTTTTCTCGTGGGTATGTTGTCATGGGTTTTGACCCCACGTTGTATATTGATATCGGAGGATTTAAAACCATTAGTGACATCGAACTCTACTCCTCAGCGTGGTAATCATTTCCTGCATAGGGAATTTGTGAGCTGAAATCTAAAGTTCAACGAAAGAATACAAGTATTCTTGAAGAAATTTTACTCGCGACAAGCGAGGGGTTGTTGAATCAGAATGAGTATTAGCGGTATTGTGACGACGTCACTTGTGGTTGGTAAGGACAGATGTTGGTGTTTGTTTGGCTAAACGAGAAGGGATAAGAGGTTGGTTATTGGTCGAAGTTTTTGTGTTGTGCAGTTGGATTTGCAAGGATATGGTTATAATCCGGTTTAGGCAACAGGGAATTGTTGCCAAAGGATGTTGTCAGTGTATGACAGAATTTGTCATCTTTTTGTGAAAAACAACAACGATTTTCGTGAGGATTACAAATGGTGGATCAGTGTTAGGCTGTGTCGTATTCCACCTCATAAATGAGATGAAGTACAGTAAGAATTCGGCGATTCAGTTAATCAATGATTCAAGAGAAAATCATTGTGATCCACGGTAAGACTTCAGGTGCTTTAGTTTTGACCCGAGAAGAGTGGTCGATGTGTTGAGTGGTGTAATTGGAATTTCGAGGACGAAATTTCATAAGGTGGGGAAATTGTAACATCCCGTACCTAAAAGTTACCTTTTCACAGAGGTTTATGAGTTACCGAGGACTTTTAATTGTGATCGGTAATTTGATAAGTTATCGCTCGAGTTAATTTTCGAGTTTTTCTAAACTCTCCAAATACCTGATTTAATGACTCGATGTTGTAGTACGTATCGACACGAGTCTCCCGGTATTTTCAGAATATTTTTCGGAGCTTCCGGCTATTTTCTATGAATTTCTGAAGTTTATGGTAATTTCTAATTACTATTCCGGTAAAAAGGAGAGTTACCATTTAACCCTTTTCACTTTTTACCTTCTTTAATTTCGGACCATCAGATCAAGTAGGGGTTCGATCTGGACCGTTGATCCGTGTATAAAAAGGAAGGAAATGTTGACCACGGGGAGACCCTCTCCTCCGATCCTCTTTCTCAACTCTCTGCTCCAATCGCCCACCATGGCAGAGCGCCGCCATCAAGTCACCTTCGGCCCATCGGCGATCACCCAAAGAGTTCTCCTGCCTCTCGTCTCTTTATCCTTGCCACCGATTCGGTATGCATCCACCCTCTGCTCAAATTGAAAACCAACTCAGAAAACCCCAATCCTCAAATTGGTTTCCCCGATCGAGTTCTTCTTTCTTGGATGAGACTTGTGGCCTTCCAAAGGGGACGCGATAGCAGCAGCTCGACTACAGCTGCAGCAGGTCGAGACCGAGAGCTCTGTGCTCAGTTAGGGGCAGAGAAGGAGAAGAGGCAGAGTTGGAGCTTCTAGGTTCATCCAGGTATCAATACTTAGTTAATCATCGAACTCTGCTCTTCTGTATTAATTGGAATTATGTTTGGTTGAGTGTTGTTGAAGTTGGATTTTGAGCAGTGTGCACAGCCGTGCGTGTGTAGGTGTAGGGCGACTGTGTTGGTGTTGGCTTGTGTTCTGGTTGTGTATTTATGCTTCTATTTGAATTCATGAGTTCTCTATGTACTTAGTATTCTTTTCTGGTTGAGAATTGAAGGTCATGGACTTTAGGGGATTTGGATGGTCTCGGTGGGTGGTTAGTAGACAAGAAAGTCTTGCTACTACTATGAAGTTGTGCACCAATGCAGCCAGTTCTGGCTACTGTAAGTACAAGTTTTGGTTTGGAGAAGATTGGAGGCTGCAATTGAGGTTCTAGGTCTGAATTTGGACGAGTTGTAGGTAAACTCAATTTTCCCTAGTGTTCTTGTGGTTATTTGATTTTGTTGTAGAATTGTTGTTGGGGTTGTTGCTGAATTGATATTGACTTGCTGTTTTGTGTGTTTTGTCGATAACTTGGTGAATCGGAGGAAACGGGGAAGTTATGGCGAAATTCCGGCAAGTTACCGGAATTTGGTGAAACGTAATAGTTCCGGCAGAATGCCGAAGAGGTAGAAATCGAATCTCTGTTAAGCTTTCAGTCAAAAAGTACTGATAATTCCTAATTTGAGTATTTACGTATCAGTGAGTATTTGAGTATAATTCCTAATCGAATCTCCGGCAGAATGCATGAGGGCTGCCCAAGGCCATGGCTTCTCCTTGTGTATCCGTTTCACTTTCTTGGAGAATTTAGATTGCATCATATACTAAGTTGTTTCATTCTAGATTGTCTAAATAGGGTTATCATAGTTATGAAAATATGCATGATTCAAATATGATGAGTGACGCCATTACATGCTTGCATGATTCCAATTCGGCTTACTATGCTTATGAAGGGAGTTAGACGTTTTGGGGTTAAAGGGAAGTTGGCCCCAAGGTTTGTAGGACCCTTCCAGATAGCTTAGAGAGTTGGATCCGTTGCTTACTGGATTCACCTGCCACCACGACTGCAGCATATACATGACATGTTTCACGTCTCACAGTTACAGAAAAGCCCACCGGGAGCCCCACAAAATATTGTTTGGACAGATGTGCAGCTGTGCAGTGATGCTTCTTACGAGGCGAGACCATACCGCATCTTAGATCATGATGTGAGGAAGCTCAGGAATCGTGAGGTTCCAGTTGTAAAAGTGTAGTGGGATCGTCATAGTGAAGAAGAGGCTACTTGGGAGCTTGAGTGAGTCATGCGGCTGGCTCATCCGCACCTCTTCTGATGTCAGATAAATTTCGAGGACGAAATTCAATTTTAGGGGGGTAGAGTGTGAGACCTTGCTAATTTTTATTTAATTTTTCGACACACTTAGGGTTTAATTTCGGTTACTTTTCAGTACGTCTTAATTTTTTTAACACTTTTACGTTAGAACACACGTCGCCACATGCTTGAGAGTATTTACGGAATATTTTTCTACACTCCACGCATTTTTGTACAATTTTTACGATTCAATTTGACATTCGGTTGTATTTAAATAATTTTCTAAAAATGAATTTGGTTTTAACATTATTTTAAAAGTTTGGTTGATTCGTGTCCATTGATTCTTCTATAAAAACCTTTTCTCTCCTTATCCTCTTATCTTCTTCTTTCCTCTTTCTCTTTCTTTCCTTTCTTTTTCTTTCCTCTTTCTTCTCCTTCCCTTTCGAGAGACAGTCTTTCTCTCTTCCTCTCTCCTCGAAAGAACGATCCAGGCACCCCCACTCCAACGCGCGTCGAGCCATACCGCCAACACCAGTGGCTTCGCACTGCCCTGATGACCTAGCTCAGCCCCCGAGTTACTGTCGAATCAGTCCACAAGAGGAGCAAGGAAGCTCACAGGTACCACCAGGAGCGAGGAGGAGGCTAGCGGAGCTCCGCCGGAGGAGGTCTGCCGTAAAACCCAGGAGACACTTCGAGGTATGAAATATTGACCATTTCTTGCGTTTTAGGTGTTGTTGAGTTGCCTAGGATGTTTAAAAGTCTGAAAAACAGGTCTAGGAGCTTGATTTAGCCAGAAAAGTTTTGTTTTCTGGTGACACAGTCGATCAAAGAAGACGCGGTAAAATCAGAGTTTTTACCGCGTCAGTTTAACCTTTTAATGTTTTACCGAGGGGGTAAAGTTACCTAATTACCCATGACAGATTTACTATTTACTGTTTTACTTTTACCATTTACTGTTACTATTTACCGTTGAATTTACTATTCACTGATTGACTTTGATTGTTGACTTTTATTACCGGTTGACTTTGACTTTAACTATACAACAGTTGACTTTTGGGAATTGACTTTTACTATACAACAGTTGACTTTTGACCGTTGACTTTTACTATTCTAAACTTAACTTTTGACTTTTACCGTAGAGCACTTACTTTTACGTTTTTAATCGCTACGGTTAAATGATTTAAAGGTTTTTGAAATTAAAAACGCGACGAAAACTACGTAAGTGCTGAATAGGAAATAATCCTGAATTCTCGTCGGTTCGAGAATCGGAGTGTCAAATAAATTAGACTTTAATGTCAGAAAGATAAACAGAAAATCTTTATCAAGTCGTAAAGTGTAGATAGTAAATCCTCGAATTACATTTTCCTGACTATGTCATTATTATCTCACCCACAGACTCAAGAGCTCATCCTCGACGGCTTCAGGAGGATCAGGAGTTGGAGCGCAGCCATCTGTATCGTCATATCAGGTAGTATGGGCACACCCAATGGGTCAGCCGTAACCCTCCCGGGTTGGTGGCTTTTCTTTATTTATATATATAAAGGTATAGCTGCATTGTTTTACTGTATGACGACACGCTTCTTATAGTATATGGTGTGCGTGTGTGTGTTTGGATCAAAAAGTTGTACCGTTGTCCTGATTTCCGGTGCTTGGCCTTAGAGCGACAGGACCTAGTGTTTAGACTACGCTTCCCACGGTGTCGATGACCGTGAACCTCCGGAGAGGCAATGCCCTGTTTATTTTATTTTCTCACTTACGCTCAGCTCACACAGAGTTAAGCGAGACGTAAGTGCGGTGTGCTGTTATGAGAGATTAGTTGGGCATTAGCTGTAAATGGACGCTCTCGCTACTATTCGTTTTCAGATGTATAGGTAGTTGGCCCCGGTTTGCTGTGAAGACAAACCCAGGATTTCAGTCGCGTGGATCCAGAAAGTTCTTTCATGTGTGGTTAACATGTTTCACTCGAGCTTTGTGTGCGTGGCTATTGCATATGTTTTAAATGCCCTGCACGTATACTTATACGTATATCTACATATATGATATATATGTTTTCTCACGGGTTTTAAACCTGATTTGGTTGGGCTTCGGCCCCATTTGGGTTAGCGAGGACGAGTTTCTCACCCCTACATTTTTTCAGGTCTTTAGCACCCATCACTATAGGAGCTGAAATAGGAGCTCATGGATCGGCGTCAGTTATCGTGCATTTTCGTTTTCGGGGACACCCTTTCTGGTGTGGACTCCACTTCTTGTGATCTCCGTATTTGTTATTTTTATTAATCTGTTGAGCACTTTTAAACATTTTCGGGCTTGTTTATTCATACCTTGTGAGTTTGAATTCCTACCTTGTGAGTTTGAATTCATACTTATCTTAACTATGTCAAGCATAACATCACCATTGATCTATTGTGTCCTACATGTTTTATGTGATTCATGCGTGCGAATTAACTTTGGAAGTTCATGGATTTGTTCTTGATGATGGCTAATTTCAAGATCATAAGTTTGGAGATAATGAGCATAATATTAAGGGCATTAGTTTGTTTTGTTGAGTTTGGTCTTGTTTTGTTTGTTTATAGTTGTAGTCTTTTTGTTAGTTTGGTTTTGCTAAGGGACTAGCAAAAGTTAAGTGTGGGGGAATTTGATACACATTTTATGCTATGTTATTAACGTATTTCCTGCCCTATTTAGCTATGTTATTCTCTTACCAATGTCAATTCTAACTTGTTTTGTGATTGTAGAGGTATAAGAGCGGAAAAGCGGAAAATGAAGCTAAAACCAACGAATTAAGAAGGATAAGTCGTTTAGGAAATTTTTCTGTTTCAAATTAGAAAAGTTGCCTATTTCATTTTAAGAAACTTTCTTATTTTGATTTAGAAAACTTACTACTTGTGAAACTTTCATAATCCATTTTGAGAAACCTTCTATTCTTAAATTTAGAAAATTGCCAAAGAAGGAATGAGCATTAAATGAATACGGTGATGCATATATGGAAATTGGAAATTCCTAAGGGATTTGGCCGAATTTAAATGGAGTTTAAGCAGCAAATTTCGATAGGAATCTTCTTCAAATCATAAATAATGGCTGATTTGTAATCAAGAAAATTAAGGGAGATTTTTACATTTTATTTCTTCATATCAATTCCTAATATTTCTAGAGATTAAATCTTATTTCTTTCTTCCTTTTCAGGAACATTAATTGAAGCATATATATGGGAATTATCATCACCAAATCGGCAAGAAACAATGAAGGAATTATCATCATAAAATCGGCAAAGATGAAGGATATTCAGCCGATCCTAATTTGGAGAGCAAGCAATGTATCTGGTCACTTTTAAGCCAAATTGGAAGACTTAATGCACAAGACATATATGAATTATTATTTGATTAAATTGTGCTATTATTTGTGACCATTGGATCAGATTTAAATCAATGGTGATGAGGGACTCATGGAGGCAACATGACCATTATATGAGGAGGCTCTCTACATCAGAAAAGAGGTCGTTCATTCACGCAAAAACTTAAAGAAATACCAGCCTTTGCCGAGCAGCCTTCCTCTCTCCAAGTCGAAGTCTTTTCTCTGCTTTGTGAAGCCGTGAAAGACTTCTCCACATCGGCAGCAACTTTGGAGCATAGGAGCACCGATCTCTAACATCATCTCAAGCTTTCTTGAAGACGAAAAAGTGTGATCTTTGCCTTTTGTGTTAGTTTGTATACTATTCAGTTATAAATTTCAGAATATGATTTTCATTTATGAGATTGGATTTGGTTGTTCATTCCGATTGTTATGGTATTAGTAGATTCATAATTTTATTTAAGCATGTTATGGTTTTGTTTATGATATTTTAGCAATCTAATCTTGCCAATTCTTTGTGTTAGGAAGTCTGCATTTTTGTTTAAACAAATACGTTAAAGCGTACGTTAACGTTTGTCATGATTTGTGCTTATCTTCTTCAGGTGAGTATAATTCTCAAAGTGGTGGAAGCTATGAAAATAGTTGAGGACGTAGACTACATCAATTACATGTTACGACTTCTCGGATGTGTGTTGTTGTTTAATCTCAATTCTTTTACACTTAATGATACATGTTTTGTGTGGACAGGTACTTTGAGTCGACGTTGAGTATCGATCGCAGCCTTTACATGAAATATCCTAGGTTTTAGACTTCTCTGTGCCTAGGTGATAAAGTAAGTAGAATTGAAGAGATGCATGATCTCTTAGGCTTGTATTTCGAGATTATTTCTTTTACTTAGAGTTGGCACGATAATCAGATTGTTAATATTGAAATGTAATCATAATGTATGGTTAGGATTTTAGTCTCTCTCTATGTGGAAGTGTTGAATGAACCGATTAGTTAGCTTTTATTTTCTGTTTTTAGGATGTTAGAAACCAAACCACCCCCTTTATAACCTTGTACCATGTGTAAATTTGTAAATAATTGTCTGTAAATATTTATATTTGTACTTTGTAAATAATCGTTTTGTAAATAATACTTGTATATACTTATTTTGTTATTTACTAACTTGTTTGACCATTGTGACAGGAGCACCATTAGTCTCCGGATTGATTGAACCTTATTTGCCTTATACTACAATTGTTAAAAGGGTTCTTAAATTGTAACACATCCGTTAACGTGGACGTCAAAAACCCACAATTGATATTATTGACGAAACCGACAGCATGCAAAGCAAACCAACACCGAACCAATCCGACGAACACAATACTTAAGAATTGATGAAACCTCTATGAATTGATGAAAGCATCAATATTGGTATCAAAACGAATATAAAAGACGATCGGGACATGCCTCGACAATTTGATTCAGAAGAGCAACCCAGATTTTCCTTTCATCGATCCTCTCTCTCTGCAAAAGGCAACAGAGAATATGGTGAGCACACTCAAACCCAGAATCGATCATACCTCGACGATTTGATTGAGAAGAGCAACACAAAGAGGAGTGAGCAAGCAGAGACAGAGAAAGCAAACCCAGACTGAACCATTACCTTAAATCGCAACCCTCTCTCTCTTCTGTAACTAGAGAAAAAATGAGGATGGCGAAAAAGACGATTTCGCAGAGACGAAAAGTATGAACTGTGGTGTCTACTTGTTTTTATAGCTAGGTTAACATAACAAGGGCAAAACAGTAACTTGATTACTTATGGCTCGACTGGAGCCGCGTTGAAAATCGGCTCCTTATGAATAGTGGTGGCTGTTCGCCCATTATTATATAGGAAATTTATGTCAATGTCAACCTTACTGGATTTACATATAAAGATATGATGTGAAGTTGTCCAACTTAAATTATCACTTTTCAGAAGATGGTTTCATGAAGGTTGTTTTCTTTTGTTAAAATTATTCTGCCAAATATTTTTCGCATCAACTATCAACTGAGAAGGAAAGTTGGACGAGGTTTTGTTCTTTAGGGTTTATCGTTATTTACTTTTTATACAAATCTTTTTCCCCATTATTTTACACAGTGTAATCCTTTGTTTTTATCATTAAAAGGAGTTCAGCTCCTAAAAAAACCCTAACTGAAAGAAAACCCTCGGCCGACTCTTCAGTTTGGCCTGGTGATTTTGTGCTTCCTCCCCGTACCTTCAGTTCATCAGAAACTTGGATCCGTCCCCTTGGTGCCTCTTGGGGCTTCTTGATGCCATTCTCGTGGGATTGCTTGATTGACTGGAGATTGGAAGTTGAGGTATGTGAATAACTTTCGTTTACATATAATATTCAAAGCAAGATTACTGAACGTTGCCGATACTCGTGATGTTATGCATGCTTTGGTACTTGGGTGTTTAAATGTTTAATATACATGATCTAAGAACTAACCAAATATCGCATGAACGAAACTCTTAAAAAGACTGTCGATCTTACTTTTCTTTGTTGTTGTTATATTTTAGTGCTGATATACAAGGTAGCCATTCCTTTATGGAGGTTTTGCTTGGTACCGATGAGATTGATGTAGAAGTTTGGAATTCATTAGATCTGCCGCGCCTATCTATACGTATGTTATTGACTAGTAGACTCGAAATACAGCTCAGTATATAATTGAACTTGCAATACAGCGAATGCTACATAATAATTTCAAAAGCTTACGTTTCATATATTTCTTCAGATTAAGGAATCACAATGGTTATAATCATTGGAGCTAATTCATATGCTTGATTCAGAATTTATCCTGCGACACAACTCCTACATATATACTCACGGTCTATAAGGTAGGCGTCACTAATATAAGCTGTGTAGCCAAATTTTGTTTTCTTTACAATTTATAGAAGTTAATATACGTTTATACAATTTAGCCAAATTAATATCTTTGTTGTTAAACTATTTATGGAAGTCACTGTTTTTGCTGAATGGTAAACAGTTTCTTGTTCTAAGCAACCACTAACAGCTGAGGAAATAATATATCATTGACATTTTTGTGTGCGATGTCATTGCAGGATCACATATATAACCAGTCATTTGGATGCATGAGGTGGATATCAGCATGCATGTAATCTGTAGTTCTTCTAGCCTAGCTCTAAGTTTGTAGCAGACAAAAGATCATATTATTGTATATAGATAGATTTGAGAAGTTTATTGATTTCTTGTTACATACATTATTTATAATTGAAGCATTATGAAGCATATTGTGAAAGTTGTTGCTTAGTTTGTTCTTGGCTAATGATCAATGTCACAAAAAAACGACGTTTGGGTACAATATTATCCATAATAAAGGAGACGATGTGATTTTGTCCCTTATTTATCTGATTGATGTTATTCTTTTTTTAAGAAAATTTAAATTTGAATAAAAGGAGACAAAGTGCGTTTTGTGTCCTATAAATTTGATTGGCGCCAATAAAATTGAGTTTTAAAATTTAAATTTTGAAAATAAAGGAGAAGAAATGAGTTTGTCCCTTATTCGTGTGATTGACACCAATTTAATTGATTTTCCCTCCATTATCTTATTGTTAAAAAATAGGTGATGGAATTTTATTGAATACGAGACAATTTTTGTTTCATGTCCAAATACATTAGGGGACATAGTTTACCGTTTGTCGCCTAAAACAATCTGGGACGAGCTTTAGCCACAAAAGCGTTATGTCTAATTTTTTTTGGGGACAAATTCTCAGCTTTTTGAAACAAAATGGTTTCGTCCCATAATGGCTTTTCGGTAGTAGTACCTCTTCACCATCCCTACTGCTGTCGTCTCTGACGACAAGAGCGACTTCAGGAGCTGGATCAACATCATCATGACGGTGGATCCGCTCTCCCTCCCGTTGAGAGCCACTATCTTCATGCCGAAAAACAATAGCGTCGCGTCTCCCAGTCACCAACCCGTTCTTGCTTCGCTAAAACCGAAACTAAACCCACCCGATCCGGTTAGTTTTTGTACCGAATATTTCAGGTCAATCATAAAAAATTCAATTTCTATTTATATTTTGACCAAACCAAAAAAACCGAGTCAGATGAGGTTTGGGCCTAAAACCGGCCTGACTGGAGGATATCCAACTAATGTGCTGATTCTTCAAAACCCACTTTGGGTCCACTGAAACACACACCCCATTGGTCAACCTGAAACTAACACCCCATTGGTCCGTCACACCCCCTTGTGTAGACTCAAAGCAAAAAAAAAAGAAAAAAACACAGAAGCTCCTTCGTATCTCTCTCTGCTGCATGTTCCATCGCATCTCTGGAATTCGGTTTCCATTTTCATCCATCGAATCTCAATTTCCACATTCTCGGCTCGGCTTGGCTTCTCTCTCAGTTTCAATTGAGCTGTGGCGACGGTGGATCTGAGCTCCCTCTGCCTTTTGTTTTCATTCAATTCGGAATTCTAGGGTTGTTACGAGTTTATGTGTGATTTTGTTTTGAAAGAGTGCAAGATCTGTACTGATTTGTGATTGCTGCATGAGCTTATCGAGCCAATATTTGCTTGCGTTTTTGTCTGTCCGACTTAGAAGATATGATTTAGGATCAGAATACTATAATTTAGCTGGGTTTCGATGACGACTTCGGCATTATTCAGTGTGTATAATGCATGCTTATAGTTGTACTTTGCAGGTGTAATTTGTATTGTGTTTATGTCGACTCTTGTCAGTAATGGAAGGGCTTTCACTCTTTTTGTAGATTACACTTTGTTTCGAGTGCAACAGAGGGTAGAGATTTGATGAACAACGGGATGATAGAATGCAGTGTCTGCCATTCAAAGTTGGTTCCATCAAATAGTAAGGCTTACTCCAAGGCTTATGACCGGCACAAGAGTAGGCTATCATCCAAGCACCGTGCTCTCAATGTCCTCTTGGTCGTTGGTGATTGTATGCTAGTTGGTTTGCAGGTTTGTAAATTTATTCATCAACTTTTTTTTCCAAGAACAAGTAGAAAAGTTGAGGACTTGAGGTATATATGTTTGTTGCTTGAAGGTTGTATACATTCCGGTTCATAAATTATGTATTACAAGACATATGCTTTTATATCAGCATTAGCACCCTGCTGGAGATGTTGATATTCCTTCTATCAACGCAACAAACTAGCATCAACACAGTACTAACACCTTTCTATTCTGCCTCTAATGTTATCACCATAACCATCATGTCTGAGATGATTCTAAAAGTTACCCACTGTTTTACCTTTTGTCAATCTTCATACCATCACACTACTATCATTTCTCACCTCCTAATTCCAGTAGTGTTAGATTTTGATCTACTGATTTGGCATATCGCTTATATTCTTTTTTGGTTTCTTTAAAAATTTTGGTTATCAAACATATTTGGAAACATAGGAAAACCAAATAAAGCTAATCTTTTATAGTAGATAAAGTAACGCTTACAATAGTAGCTAGCTGTTCTAAAATTCTCTTTGCCGTTCATTTTTTCAGTTCTCTGACATTTTAATGTTTTACCTTTGTACCAGCCTATTCTGGTTTATATGTCCAAGGTGGATGGAAAATTTGACTTTAGCCCGATTAGTGTCAACTTTTTGACGGAGGCTGCAAAGGTTCTATTTGCTATTGTTATGCTCTTGTTACAGGTATGGCCAAAAACTTTTTTCTCTACCTTACACTAGTATCTACTTAATATTTGAGCTTATTGTGCAACTGATAAAGGAATTTTCACACACCAATTAAGGTGCATAAAAATAACTTATGAATTACCCTACAAGGTATATATGGTCGAAGATAGTATATGAAAGTAGGGATCGAACCCGCAAGGGATTGGGATAAAGCTGCAACTACAATGACTCAAAACAAATAAAAACGACAGAACTGACCAGTCAGGAAAACCTGACTAGTTGACGACTCTAGACTACTCCAAATGACCTGAAATTTGGAGACAACTAACTAGACACGTAAAACTAACTACTGACAAAGTTTTAGATTTTTCTGAATTGATTTGATATTTTTAACACTAAATAGAAAACAGACAATGAAAACTGACGAAAATGATAAAACTAGAATTGGCACAGTTTTATAAATCAATGAGATGGAGAAGCTAGGGTTTCGAAATCCACCACCAAACAATCATACATCAACATCATGCACTCTGATTAACAAGTATTGAATTCCCCTGGATGACTATGCTCACGAAAGGTCCTTGGTATATGGATGCACTCTCGTATCCATTCTCTCTTACTTAGTATGTTAAGCATTTGGTATGAATGTCATAACCTGTTCTCTAACATGCAGTCCTGCTTGGTATATGCTCAGATTTAACACATCAGAGATCATTAAGTTCTAAGAGAATATGAACATAGCAAGAATCCTAGAACATGGTATGTATCCTAAGTATCCTTGAAACAATTTCATACAAGCACCGCAGCTCTTGTCGCACCACAAATAAAACACACAATGATACTGGTCGTCACGCATGTGTTTATGGCTGGTCGATCCTAAAACATGCTCCTAAGGTCGCGAATCAAAGAAACACATAAGAGAATAACAGTTTACGAACAATGAAATTGTTATCATCCGAGAAACAAAACTTATATAAATCCGAATATCAAAACATCAAAGTAATCATGTCTAGGGCTTCAATCTAGCCCTAACCACAAGAAGTTTAGCTACTCATGACTGTAAACGAAAACCCAAAAGAATACATGAAGATGGAAGAAGAACCGGTGCACAGCCCTGCTGCTGCTGGTGCACGTCTGGGTGCACAGCGACTGGGCGCTGGTGCTCTGCTGGTGCGCGCGAGGTGCACGTCTGGGTGCACAGCGACTGGGCGCTGGTGCTCTGCTGGTGCGCGCGAGGTGCACGTCTGGGTGCACAGCTGCTGCCCTTTTCTTTTCCTTCTCTTGGCTGTCACAAGTTTTCCTTCCGCCCCCAAAGTCCCCTCTCTCAGCTGCTATTAGGGTTCTTTATATATGATTCCTCAACCCTAGACTCTTCCTTAATGGTCGTGGACTTCTTAACTTCCAAGGAAAAGCCCAATGGATTAAAATGTGAACGCTTCGGTCTTCCTTGTCCATCAAGGTTTCCTCAAGTGATTGGAACTCCTTCCTTTGACACGGATTAAGCCAACTTCTCCATATTTGCTCCCGAAACCTACGAAATACGAGAAATCAAATAAATAACTAAGATAAATAAGAAATATGGCCAAAACACTATAATACTAAACACTATAAAACGTCACATAAATGCTCCTATTAGCAACATTTCTTGGAACATTTATGAATTGTTTTATTAGTTAAACAGAAAATTTCAGATTGAGTTACCATTATTCCTTGGTCACGTAAGTGTTAAATTCCATCATCTGCTAAAGTTGAGTCGTTCCTGTCAAAGTGGAACAAGGCATCATAAGAATGTAACTAAAAAATTATTCATTGCTGTTAAAAATCAAAGACATTGCCTCATGTGCTTAGACACCTGAGGTTAGGCTAGAAAGTGCCTTTTCCTCACCATTCTGGAGAAATGAACTTTCATGTGCTAGGATCTCACCTTGTTGAGGATTATGGATTTTATATGCTAAAAAGACATATACAGTAAAACCTCTATAAATGAATAAGGACCGTGGACAAATATTTCTTTAAAGGGGTTATTATATTATCAATAAATGAATAAATTATTCATTTATCTAAAGAAATATTTATCGAGGGTTTGTTGTAAAGTGTTTCCTTATTTTGCTATAGTTTCATTAATATTTCATAATATAGAGGAAAAAACAAAGGAATCTATAAGGATAATTCAAGAATAATTAAATTGAGAAATTAAAATTGTTAAAAGTTTCCTTAATTTGCATTATGAACATTATTTTCTCTTTTTTATGTATTTTATCAATTATTAATAATTTATCGAACATTCATTTATCGAGGTTATACTGTACATATGTATGTATATGTATGTAGTGAGAGAGATGTGTGATAGTTTATAATAGCAGTATATTCTAGTGTATGCCAGTGGAAGCTCACTGACCACTTGTAGAATTTTTTTAGCTGTCGGGTATGCATTTTTTTACTATGATTTGGGTTGATTCTGCAGGCTAAGAATCAGAAAGTTGGGGAGAAGCCTCTTCTCTCGATTTCTACATTTACACAGGTTTTCTGTTCAGTAATGTTTTAATTTTTGAAGTTCATGTATTCACAAAGTTTGTGTATTTTAGTTTGAAACAATTGTTTTTTTGGTGATTGGATGTTCTAAAATTAAAACAAACCAAATCTAAGGCTTTCTTTAGTTAGTTCTTCATGTTTTTTATTAAGTTATGTGCTCATTTATACTATGTAGGTTCTTTTTATTTATATTTCATTATCCAAATGTTTTCCTCCATATTTGAGTCATCTTATTTAATTTGTAAGGTTGTATATATTTTATATGTTGTAGAAGACAAATACGGGCATTTTTGGTTGATCCAATCAATATCCTTTTATTCTTTTTTGCAGGCGGCTCGGAACAATGTGCTTCTTGCTGTTCCAGCTTTTCTTTATGCTATAAATAACTATTTAAAGTTCACCATGCAGGTATAGTTCTTCCACATATTCTCTTAGCATTGGTATGTGGATCTGGGCGGTTTATATATTAATGCTTAAAATTTTAGTTTGTAGTAGGATTCTTGAAGCAGTCTTGCGATCCCTGTTGAGATAAAATTGTAATATAACCATGCTTAGATCTAAGCACTCTGTCCCATGCAGTATTTTATAAAACGAGACAGAGTGTTTAGACATGTATGTGTAATCATGCATTGTTTATGCACTAAATGCTGTGTACATACCACAACTGCTTGGAGCCTGTGATATAGAGTTAGCTACCAGCTTATTTAGATTTTATTCGTTTGTGTAATAGTAGGGAAGCATGAGCGTTACTTTACATGCATTGCTACTGGTTTATCCAACTTTTATTATCCTTATTTTAATAGAAAGGATACCCCAATCATGGATTTTAGGGAGCTTTTATTTAAAGTCATAATGCTATTTAATTCTATTTTGCAGCTGTATTTCAATCCTGCTACTGTGAAGATGTTGAGCAATCTGAAGGTACATCTGCTTTCAGTCCTCTACACTTGTTATGGTAAAGACATTTTTGTATCAAACTCATCACTTCTTAAATTTTTATTGTTTCATAATGGACATGCAGGTGTTGGTTATTGCTGTTCTCCTGAAAATGATAATGAAACGTCGATTTTCCATAATTCAGGTAAAACTACTTGCATGCCAAACAGCCTTTTTATTTTGTTATTTTATTTCTTAAATCAAATGAAAAATGAATGTTAATACTTAGAAACGAAAATGTGGCGAGAAATTAAAAACAAACTTTGAAATCTATGAAAGAATAGGAGAAAGTGGATATGTGGGAACATTTGTCACTTTACTGTTTTACACTTTTGTCAATCCTGTTTTTGTCTAATAATATCTGACATATAGTACTTTGATACAGTGGGAGGCCCTTGCTTTGTTGCTCATCGGCATTAGTGTAAATCAGTTGCGATCTTTACCAGCGGGTTCCAGTGCTTTAGATCTTACAATTTCAACAGGGGCATACATATACACATTGATCTTTGTATGAACTAATATTTATTTTTCTAGTAGTTTTGAGTTCTAAGCTTGACATGATGACCTGCATGAAATGATTTTAGCAGTTATGAAAGTTTTTCAAAACCGACAACACTTTTGATTGCATTTTACTGAAAATTGCTTTTGGGTTTCTAGAATGTCTTGCAGTGCAAGAATGATTTGTTTTCTAATCCCAAAAAATCACTCCAAGCTGGACTGTCATTATGTTCCCAAGACACCTTCTGTCCATGATTATTTGTGGTTCCTTTTATAGGTAACTGTTCCATCCCTGGCATCTGTCTACAATGAGTATGCTTTGAAGAGCCAATATGACACAAGCATATACCTTCAGGTAAATATTTTGATGACTGGTTTCTGTTTTAATAATGGTGTTTAGATGTTGATTTTCTAAAAGCTATAATATTGCATTAGCTTCTGTACCTCCAGTTTTGTTGCTCAAATTTGGGCAGTCTAGAATGTATGTTTTTTTACTTGTTTATAAATAGTGCTTGGAGGAGCTATACTTTGGGTTCCTTTTTCATTTGTCAAGTGATACTGTATATAGTTTGAACTTGGGACTGTGTTTGGGGTTGAATTTGAACTATCTATTATGATAAAACTCTTAGCTTGCCGTAGCCCAGGAAAGGTAAAAGTTGAAAGTCAATAGGCTCTCGTTCTACGGAAATTATCTGTGTGTCTATATATATATATGTAAAACTCTTAGCTTGCAGTAGCCCAGGAAAGGTAAAAGTTGAAAGTCAATAGGCTCTCGTCCTACGGAAATTATCTGTGTCTATATATATACACACACATAGTCCTTCTCTGCTAAGGATATCCTTATATATATTTTTAGAAATAAAATTTTGCGCTTTTGGAAATTGCAGTTTTATGGAACTATTGATTTATGATATATTCTCAAGCAATATAGAAATGACATAAGTTTGCATAAAAATATGCAAGTACCATGAATTACAGTTTGTTGAATAGATTCTGCTACCTCCCTCATGCAGAATGCTTCGGGCAGTGGACTCACAACCATAACTCTCTGCTTTCCTTCTTTTTTTGATGTGTTAATTCCAATAAAACCCACATGAATATTCATTTTTTCCTTCTTTTGGAGTAAAACTCCAGGCAGTTGAGGAACATAAAAGAAAGAAATTCCAGAAGACAATATCAGTCATGTACATTTTTTTTTGAAAATTCAGTCATATACACTTGATATACTGCCGAACTTTTATGGGCTTTTTACATTCTAGGAAAAAAGGAGCTGGTTTTGGCCTCAGATTTACTTTTGAACTGTAAAAGTTCACTGAAATGATGGAAACATATAGCTGAGATGCTATTAACAGGTTGATGGATATCTTTCCACCCACTTATATGCTTTTCTTGACGTTATTCAGAGTTTGTATTATATTTGGATGTTTACCTCTCTCTCTCTCTCGTTCGCTTCTTCTGTATGGTAAATTATTTCGCTTTATCCTCATTTTAACTCTTCTTCATTTGGCTTGCAGAACTTATTTTTATATGGGTATGGTGCTATATTCAACTTTCTAGGAATAGTGGTAATGGCCATTGTCAAAGGTATGCAATACAATATTTTAATTGTGGTTTCATGGATTTGTTAACTGAAAAGCTTTCTGATTAGTACTGAAGTAGAAAACAACTATTTGAATCATGAACAAGGGGGTTTTGTTACTTTACATAGAATGCATCCTTAGAAAGTTATCCTTCAACCTTCTTAGATGGCCCAAATACTGTAAACCTACTATATTTTTATCCCCTTTTCCAGAAGTTGTGAAAAAAGAGAGGTGTGGTTTGTTCCCCAATTCTCTTTATTGGTTTCTTTTACAAATAACTAAAGCAATAATTGATCTTGGCACCTGAAGAAAGAATAGACAAACAGCCAAGACTAGTAGCAAAAGGTATGTGCATAAAAGTATGAACCATGATTTTCACATGCGTCCTTACACATGTATCTCTCTGTAAGAATTCAACTACTAGCAAAAGTTGTGTGCATAGAAGACAGAAACCATGATTTTCACATGCGTCCTTACACATGTATCTCTCCGTATGAATTAAGGTATGTGACAAGTCTTCTAATGAACAGTACAGAAGCAATATGGTTATGGATATAAATCCTAGTTATAATTTTTTTTCCATAGATTGACGGTTCCCATAAATGCTTTGGCATTTACCTTGACTGTTGACCGAGTAATATTCAATTTCAGTGGACTTACTAAATCCCAGTCAAACAAAACAAGCAATCACACAAACAAGCACTATAAGAAAGACGATTTTTAGGATTTATTATTATATATTTTTTTCATAACCTCATGTTTTAATGTTTCAGGTCCTAGTAGCTTTGATATCCTTCATGGTCATTCAAAAGCTACAATGTTTCTTATAGCAAACAATGCAGCCCAAGGAATACTGTCTTCTTTTTTCTTTAAATATGCAGGTTAGTTGTGCCAATTTTAGATTGGGAGCAGTTTGCAATATGAAGATTGCTATGAATGAGACAATTCTTTGTGTTCAGGAAACTTTCTTCCTAGGGCTATATGATTCATCAGAGGAGACGTGATAGCTACTTTTACTATTTAGTATAATTTTTCTTCACTCCTTTATTGAAAGATGATATTCAATGTTTACAGATACAATTCTAAAGAAGTACTCATCCACAGTTGCCACAATCTTCACAGGCATAGCATCTGCTGTGCTATTTGGTCATACTTTGACTATGAATTTTGTTTTAGGAATTTCGATTGTCTTCATCTCCATGCACCAGGTAATTATAGCATATTTTTGTCTTATTCATGTGAAGATCAATTTCAATTTTCTATATATATTTTTTGGGCTGTTCATTGGATGAGCATTATTTGTTTTTATGTTCCATTCAGTTCTTCTCTCCTATTTCAAAAGCCAAAGATGATGAAAAAAATGGGAAGCTAGAATTGGTAGATGTCCATGATGATCGCAGGTACATGCTAGTTCTTTTTTCTCCATTCTGTTTCTTATGATAGTGGTATTAAATGGTACCAATTTGGGGTTGTAATACATCAAATTCCCTGAAGTCCTTGTGTACCAGGTTTATGCTTCCAAACACCAGAGCAATAATTAATCTACCTGTTAGGTGCTAACATGAATAGGCATTTGAAAAGTTCTACTTAAATTTCTTATTTCATCATTTGAAATATATATATTTTTTTGTATCGAGGGATAGAGTAATGTCTCAGTCTTTAGAGCATTTGAATCTGTAAAAAGGAACCATAGGATTTAGCCCCGCTATCTCAAGCAATTGAGAAACTTAACTCAAATCATTCCCTTCCAAACCCCTGAAATATCACCATTGCCCCCAGGGTTACTTGTCTAAATAGCGATTTGTTTCCTTCTCTATTTCAGGCCAAAGGATTCCTTTATAAACATGGCAGCAGGAGCAAACGAAGAGGTTTTAATGTTGGAAATATCTTTTACTAATCAGATGATTTTCTAAATGTATATCTCATACTATATTTCAATGTTATTCACATTTATTTCATTGCTATCCAGGCTAGTCACGGTGTGGGATCTGACGAAAGGCAGCCGCTTCTGCCCACCTAAAGTTATTGGAGTATGTTTCCGTTTTTCAACTACATGTTTGCTACATTCTCTTGGCTCTAGTGTATAACAATAAAGCTGGAAAATTTCTCCTGTAATCCCTAAATCAGACAACTGAAATGGCGTTATTTGTTTTGTTGCAGGTTTTATTCTTTGGAAGGAATTCTTTTGGCAGGAAGTAAATGATACAAGTGAGGTTCCTCAAAATCCATTAATTAATCTAAAGGAGAAATACTTAAATGTTTTTGGGGATCCCTTTCCAATATCGCAGGGTTTCCTTAAGTTGGTGTGTAAAGCAGTGTATAAACGAACTTGTATTATACATGCCATACAGTGATCCCAGTTTTTGCTCAGAAGATTTGGTTAGAGAAAATAGCAACATGGGTGATGCTGTTCTGTTCTGATGTCCACAGTTATTGGATTCATACCTCAGTTTCAGCTACCAATTCTTTTTCCTTGGACCACAGATATTTTCACCACATGTCATTTTTGTTTTACTTTGTAATTTGTAGTTTATAACTTTATATCTGATACAAAATTAGATTTTGTTTTGCTATGGGACAACTATCTGGATAATAAAGAATATCCACTTTTTTGCTTTTTATGATGATGTTGCGCCCTTTCTTTTTTTTTTTTTTTTTCTTTTGTCGAATGTAACATAAACCAGTGAAGCACCAGTTTGGTTATTGTTGATGAACATATTCCAAATATCAATTGTCTCGTCCATATAGACCAAGATATCAAAGTGTATAATGTTGCTTACCCTTGTTTCATATGTACTTTTTTTGGAAGGGGTTTCATATATACTTTGTATATCCTGTTGGTTTCAAATGTATGAATTTTTTTTGCCTTATTAGTAACTATCCATGGTTGGGATAACAGGGCATTGTGGTTCTAAAACCGAAAAAGAGAGAAAGCAGTGGAGGTAACACTACACCAACAAGAGAATATAGGCTAGTCTTGAAATATGAAACTATTTTGAATCCTGAGCAGTACAATGAGTAGAAGTAAAATAGACCTAAGAACCAGATAGATGACAATTGGTACTGTGTTCAAAATGGAAATCACTCTAATGATAAAAGAAAAGAAAACAATAAGTTTTGGACACTTGATCTGAAAATGAGGAACGTGTTAACAATTGGTACTTTTGCAGAATAGGTTGAACTTCAAATGCAGAGGAGTCTGCATGGTTTTGGATTGAAACTGCAGATTTCTTGCCATGAAATGAATGATCACCACTCCACATGCTTTTCTACTTGACATGGGAAATTTGTGATCTGTAAGATAGATTTAACACCAGCTTGATTATATGATCAGTTTGATACTACATAAATGAACCAAAACATAAAAGAAGAGTAGAAGCAGACACGAAAGTAGTAACTTAAAGAAGTAATTATAGAGGCAAACAAGAAACAAAAATGAAGGTACCAAGTCAAATGCCTCTCCAAAGACAAGTGAAGGCACATGTTGGATTTTGGAGAAAATCCTTTCCTCCCTGTAGTTTACTGTAGAAGATCCTAGGCATCCGCGTTATGCGTAACTCTTCAAGGCTTCTGTTATATCTCAAGCCATCTGCAAATGTGGTCAATCCTCTACACCGCGAAATGTGCAACTGGCATAGACTAGGCATGGCTCCTTCCTCCACATTCCACTCATCTATTTCATCCATGTAATTAAGGGAGAGGAACTCAAGACGAAGAAAGCCTCCTTTGGAGCACATTAGTGTCTTGACACTGTCCTCAAATGTGTTGGATTGGAGGGAAAGATGTCTCAAGTTTGGCAGCTTCTCTAGCACTGACATTTGATTCTCCTTTAAAAAGCATCGACACAACCATAACTTTGTGAGATTTGGATAGCACTGAAGGTCTTTTGGCAGTTGGACCATTCAAATCAAGCTTGTAAATGTTATGACATGAAACTATTTGTGAAACCTCTGCAGAACTATGAATTCCAACCAAGTTGTGCACATATAGAGAACTGATGCCCTCAAGTGTGTTGCTTGTAGATGTTAGATTCTTCGAGGGGCTCGACAGTTGCACAACCAATGCCTTCATGCTGTCTTGAAACCCAACATCACGATCAATAATGTGAGAGTAAGTTCGCCTCAGTTGTTGCTGCCTCTGCTATGAAGAGGTCACACCATCTCAACTCTCCTTTATCTCTCCGATGTTGTAAGTCTGCAAACTCAGCCTCAAGCAAGAGATCTTGGTTGTGATTTTCTCAATTTCTGTAACAATCTTGCGAACATTATATCCTTTAATCAAAACACAAGCATACCTTCTTGTCTTGGAAGAGACTTTGAAGGAAAATATTTCAATGGCATCCTCCATATCATAAGCAGCGTCTCTAACTTTGACAACCCAAAGGCGCACTGTTTCATCATCTTGTTGCCTTTTATCTGCATCTTTCAAGAATCTCTGCATCATTTGCAACCCTGTTTGAGCAAGCTCAACCTGTTCCCTGACTCCTCCACACAAGAGCTTTGCTTCATGAATCATCAAATCTCCGAGCCTTCCCACTACTATGGAAATGACAGCCTCAGCCATATATGCTACTTTTATGATTAAAGCCTAGAAGAGAAAAGAATAACCAATGGAGCTCTCTTCATCTATGATGTATGAAACCCAATTCATCTAGTCAGCTTAGTTTCCTCAAGAATATCTCCTACTGATAATTTAACCAGCTATTATGTCCTCTCAATAATTTAAATGAATTTGTATCAATTAGCTAAGTTTTGTCAAATGCTGTGAAGATACTTTCTTGGTTTCCACTTCACACACCTTTTGTGTCAGGACCTACCCCAGGTTAACCTATTAAACCCGAAGTAAATCTTGCGGGGACCACTTCAAGAAAAACTTTATCAAAAATTTCGGCATAACCTCCCTTAAAAATGGCTAACCCTATCTGCAAACAAAACCACACTCTAATTTTAATATACCACCCTTAACACCTAGAGACACCCTGCTCCCAAAACTAATCTCAACATCTCTAACCATGTTCAGAGCATTTCTACAGGAGTAAGGAAAAACTAAATGAACAACTGAAACATAAATACATTGATGACTATGCATCTTCTCTTGTACTCCCGACCTCTCATAAGCTGACTCACGTGCCCTTACCTGACGCGTAACAATTTAAAACCCTTTTTTGTCAAATTGTAGCATTGGTAAATATGGTTTGATCAATCCGAGGACTTTAGGGCGCTTCTGCAGTTAAAAATCAATTAAGTTAGCATCTAAAAAGTTAGAAAGTTATTTACAACATATTAACAACTAAGGAATTATTTACAGAATATTTACACCATTATTTACATAATATATACATAATTTACAGAATTCATGGGGGAGGGGGGTTCGGTTTGGTTTCTCTCATCCTAAAAACAGAAAAATAAACCTAACTAATATATACATGTGATCAACTTCCACAATATCTGATTTCAGAGAATACAATGCAACAACAATTTTAAATCACTTAATCGAATCATCACCGAAAGAAAAACAGAGAAGAGCCCTAAATACAACCTACGAGGTCATGTATCTAATCGGTTCTTCTTAATTATTATTCAAGCTAGAACGTCTGAACTTAGAACATTCTACATGTCTTCAATACTAAAAGTATCTGTCTTCAAACATGCAAATCATTAAGCTAAAGAACGGACTCTAACATGCAACAAATTTACATATGACACTTAATCTATCACATGCAACATAAGTACTCGAACAGAGTTTAAGTCGACTTCACTACCTTTGATCTAACTTACCTACGAGGCTTAGTTAGACATAGAATTACACTTTTTCAATGAGGTTGATGGCCAATCAAAGACTTCAGAACGAACAACTCCAAGCTAATGCTTCAATACTTCCTGGAACGTCCTAGGCAGCAAGGGTTTCCTTTTTCTCTTTCTAGGGTGGCGGCAACAAGACAAGAACAATGAGAAATTTTTCTGATATTTGCTAGCATGAGAAGTGATGTCGAATTTGGTTCGCTTGTCCTCCTTTTATAGTGTTTATGTCGCCCCTAGAAGTTCTCATATCCCTTGATTTAATCTTGATCCAATGGTCCAAGAAAATTGCTCAACAAATTAACAAAAATCTGTTAGGAAATTTTCAGAATTTCATTATGCACAAAGGCATGAATTCGGCTGCATTTGTAGGCTTGATTCATTGCTTGTTCTCCACACAAATCAGCCCCTTTTAGTTCCTTCCTTGTTTTGTCGAAAATTAACTCTTTTATTCAATTTGGTGCGCCAATTAATGTTCTTGAAAAGGGAAGAAATTTGTTAATACAAAATCAGAATAATTAGGCTTTTAGACAAAGGAATTTAAGGAATTAATTTCATAAATTTCAGATTTGATTTGCAAATGATATCCCTTAATTTAGATAATGAAAACTTGTCTTAAAAAGCCTAGTAATTTCGGCAAGAACCCATAAGGTTTTGCCATCCTTCTCCTTGATTTATGGCGACACATAACTCCTGTAGAAATCTTTCTTTGAGTTTGTTTAGTTTATTATTTTTGGGGATTTTTGTCGAGGAATTCTAATGCATTATGGATTCTTGATGAACCGAGGATTCCCTGACCATTGAAGCTCAATACAAGATGGAGAAAATAGATGAGGACCAAGCAAAAAATAGAGGAGGACTTGGACACACATACAGAAAATATCCTAGAAATCATTAGTCAACATTGACAGATGATTGTGATCAGTTCACAACGATCTAAGAGATGTGATATATATCAACCGAAAGCTACAAGAGTCTAATTTCCAGAACTTTTTACGGATCTTCAATACCTATTTTCAAAAAGTAGTTATGACCTTTTTAGTGGTCGAATGTCAGTCTGCCCGAATTTCTAATTTGGACCAAAACTTCTATTGTGAGCCCCAGACCACATTGGCAAGCCCATGACGAGTTTTGAGTGTCAGGACCCACCCCGAGTTAAATCCCTTTAACTCGAAGTAAATCCTGCGGGGACCACCTCAAGGGAACTTCTTACCGAAACCCCCTTGAAATGGCCAACCCTTCCTACAATCCAACTCAGCACTTCCATGAGTATCTACAACAAACCCTAACTCATGAAGGCATCCTGCTCCCTAACCTACTTAACTAGCTAAACTGGGTTATTCAGAGCAGTCTACAAAGATGACTACCCTAAGAAATTGCGGCAGCAACAGATTGATCGACTATGCCTCGACTCTCGTACGCGCTCGACCTCCTCTCAAGAACCCTGCACCACTGGGCATTTGAAAACGAAGGGCCCAGGAGAGAAACATTGAAAACCGTCAGGGTGAGTGGACAAAAATAAAGTATAAAAGCTCTAATTCCTTTAATGCTCTCCCTCTAAGTTTTCCTAGGAAAATCCGCATGCAAGTAAAACATAAATGATGCCTTGGCTCAATTATAAACAAATATGTGGGGTGTTAACCTCATCCACGAGAAAACCCGACCTGCTCTATCCGGGAAGGTCTAATGACCAGCTCCACCGGAGAGGGTCCCCGACCTGCTCTATCTGGGAAGGTCTAGTGACCAGCTCCACCAGAGAGGGTCCCCGACCTGCTCTATTCGGGAAGGTCTAATGACCAGCTCAACTGAAGAGGGTCCCCGACCTGCTCTATCCGGGAAGGTCTACTGACCAGCTCCACCGGAGAGGGTCCATGCTAGCATACAATCCTTATATCCTTTTCCCTTTTTTTTAAAATCCCTTTTAAAACCTGTAAAACCTGTAAAACCTCGTGGGAATAATAAATCGAAAACCCCTTTAAATCCGTGAGCCAAGTTTCTCTTTTTAAAATCATCCCTCTCCATAATCCCAAAACGGTGATAATCAATAAAACATATCCCGGGAAAAATCCTTTAAAATCACGGGAAGGGTTTGAACCTCTTTCCCGGCTTGTTTGTCTTTAAAATCCTTAAGTCTCATTTTCCCAAATCACCGTAAAACATATAAATGGAGGAAATCATATATGCAGGAGAAATCAATTAAAGTATATAGCATGCAATTTAATTTAAAACAATGTCCACTCACAGTACTATTGCGACCTTCTTCCCGCTCGGAAAGCTCCTCGAGTGAAACCCTCGAACTAACCGCGTAGTCGAGCCCGTCTCACGTTCAACCGAAGACTGTACAAACAAATCATTATATTAGTCGTTTCACAGTTTACTTGGTCTTTGCCTAGTTTGACCAGAAATTCCTATTTGACCACGTGTTGACCAAGTTCCTTTCTTTTAACAACTTTTCAAACTTTACACTTATTTCCGATTATCGACTCGAAGTTTGGTTTCCGTTTACGCCACCTTAGCATATGTATTTTCTCTTTACTAATTGTGAGTCGATCCGACGATAACAAAATTATCCGAATTAATTACATTGCCCAACTCGGTTTCAGACTACGATTCCTGAGTTGCCTAGAATCTCACTTAAGGATCCGGTTGTCTTAACTTAACCGGTTACTAAGATTAACCTTTCCCTTTTTACTTTATCGGTCAATCTTCCATAAATGGAAACCTTCCAAAAAGGGAAAGTTTCCCAAAATGGAAAGTTTCCTAACATGGCAAGTGTTCTTTAGAATGGGAAGTTTCCCAAAATGGAAACTTCCTAATTACGTCCAATTTCTCCGTAATTACTCAACTTAGGGATTAACCGTACTTTTGACTAAAGGCCTAACATGGATTCGATTCCTACCTCTTCGGCATTCAGCCGGTTTTACCGTATCACCAGAACCTTCGTCGGATTCCGGTATCTTGCCGAAATTTCGCCATAACCTCCCTGTTTCCTCCGATCTACCAAGTTACGACAACATGCAAACAACAACACAACTAATCACCACAACAACACCAACAACAAAACAGCCCAACACTAAGGAGACAATAACCAAAACTTACCTTGACTCCACCCTCAGGACAAGCTCAGTAGCTCTCCAGTCTCTTCCTCTCTAGACTGTTGACTTGTAAAACCTCCACAAACTCCCTACACCACCACCAAGGTCACCTGCCACCAACCACCCCTAGCCACTACCACTGCCTACACCTAAAACAACAACGAGACTTGCATCCCTCCTTGCTGGTTCCTCCACGGCAGGGCCTCTGCCACTGCCTCTTCCCAAACACCATCAGCTGCCCTGCAACCCCACCTTCGTGCAGCCTAGCCACCGCCACAGTGCAACACCTCCAGCTGCCCAGTCATCTCAACTCGACCTCCAACCTCATTGCTAACCTCACCTGAGCTCCAGAAGCCTGCCTGGAACTCAAAGTTTCGTCGCCGGCGTCTTACCGGAAAACAAACAGAGAAAACAGAAGGAAAGGGGTTTTCAAGGCAGAGTTCAAAACAACAAAGCAAGGACATAAGGATGAAGAGAAGAGGTAGGGTAGCAAGAGTATGCCACTCACCTTCGCCGTCGCTGCTCGACACGCCGGAAAACGGCGAACACAGTCGAATTTCTCCTCGGTCGATCTCCGTCGACGGTTGATGAATCTCGGATTGGGTGACTGGGTTTTGTAGAGGAGAGTGAGAGGGTCAATTTGGTAGGGGTGCGCCGGCATGGGTTGGCTGGACGCGGCAGTGATGGGCGGCGGAGCTGAAGACCGAAAACGGAGAGAGAGAGAGATTGGCTCGGGTCAACGCCCGAGTTGGGTTTTGACTCGGGTCAACTCACCTTTCCCCTATTTATAGCCAAATCAACGGTCCAGATCAAACCCCCAATTGATCTGACGGTCCATATTTAAAGAAGGTAAAAAGTGAAAAGGTTAAATGGTAATTCTCCTTTTTACCAGATGAATAATTAAAAGTTACCACAAACTTCAGAAATTCACAGAAATTAGCCGGAAGCTCTGAAAAATATTCCGGAAATACCGGGAGACTCGTGTTGACACGTACTACCACATCGAGTCATCAATTCAGGTATTTGGAGTACTTTTAAGAACTCAAAAATTAACTCGAGCGATAACTTATCGAATTACCGATCGCAATTAAAAGTCCTCGGTAACTCGTGAATCTCTGTGAAAGGTAACTTTTGGGTACGGGATGTTACAGAAGATAACTTTTATTAACTTCAAAAGATTCGGGGTGTGACAATTCTCCCCACCTTATAAAAATTTCGTCCTCGAAATTTCTATACTCAAAGTCCAATACAGTGGGGGATAGTACCACTTAACATAATAATATTGTTCTCCAATGTCAACTTCCTTCTGAGAACTCTTCTGAGACGCCTTACGAATAGCATTGCCAAAACCCTAAACACCTGCCCTTTACGATCAACATAACAACTTCGACCAGTAACCAACCTCCTATCCCTTCTGGTTTAGCCAAACAACCACCAACAACTGTCCTTACCAACCACAAGTGACGTCGTCACAATACTGCTATTAAACATTCTGAATCAACAACCCCGCGCTTGTCGCGAGCAAAATTTCTTCAAGATTACTCGTAATCTTTCGTTGAACTTAGTTATCAACTCAACATATTCCCCCTGCAGGAAATGACTACCACGCCTGAGGAGTAGGGTTCGATGTCACTAATGGATTTAAATCCTCCGATATCAATATCCAATGTGGGGTCAAAACCCAAGACAACAAATCCACGAGAAACCATGACGACTTGCGTTACATAAACCATCACCTCATAGAATCAGGCTCTCTGATCTGGTTTACGCTTTCTATAAATTATCCTGTCGAGTTGTCTTGTTGTAGAGTAATTGTCTTCCCTTGATCTATCCTTACTCAAACCACTTACACACACAGGACACAAACTGCCATGACTTTTTAGCGTAAGACCAAAACCATAGCCTTTAAATCAGTGAGATCCAAAAGCTCCTGACATCGAGATCCAACAATACTTACTCCTTGCATGAAGACAAATTGTCAGGCTTCACACTGCCTACGAAACTATTCTGACCGGATAAATCTTGATTTTACCAACAAACCGATCATTAGAGTCGCCAACTCGATCATCACCTTGTGGGGTTACAGCATACTTTACCACTGGTAATACATTACCGTACTACTCATAGGTGAGGTGTCACCGACCTCCCTATCTTTTACCTTAACCTGGAATGACGCATAGTGCAGAACGTGCACTTCAACCATAACTGTGCGTCTAATAAACTTTATCCGCATCACAAACTGGAATAGACATACCATTAACAGAATCCCAGAGCCTTACCCGCTTAACAAGGATATTTCTTTCCCAAATGCTTCCATCACCACATCATCCGGTAATAACCGACAACTTTGGACATTTAACCAGATCAGACATCTACATAAAATTCAGTGCCACTGGTGCACACCCAAAGGAACCCCTGATCAACGCATCGGGAATTAATTGACACCGAACTTAACCACACTGATCACAAGGCAACAAATCATTAAGGCACAATTCACCAAATGCCATCACCGTACTGGGCGCGTAAACATCACAAAGTCAACTCGTACAACTAGACAGTTTCTAACAAAACTGTCCCCCATGCTCTGCAAGTTTACCATCCACCACATCTTCTATTCGGTAAGATTCAAAATGAACGACTACTTACGTGCACAAGGAATCAACTACCACTTCAGATCCTAGATTACAAGATCCACCGCCACGCGTTAACATCCCCTCAGATCATCACTTAATCTGAACGTGGCTTCAACACCCAACGATTTCCAATGGAGTGTTGCTCAACTTAGCAACATACCTTACCAATCTTAGTAACAAATACTACCACTCTTAGACTCGTAACACCTTCGAGTCATCAAGAAAAACCTTTCCTAGTTCCACCGCATTTCATACTCACCGAAATGTTGACAATTTCGAAAGTCACCTCCAATGATCTATCTTGCTACCACTCTACACTCATGGCGCCCGGAATGCCGCTAGATCAATAATTCCTAACTAGTAAGGTCACTACTCAAATGACCAATGACCATAGCAATGCCAACAATACTTCAATCCTCTCAGGTTTACATTAGATTACACCAAAATTCAATTTTCCAGATCTAATCCTCATTCCACAGATCAAATTGAGAATATTTCCTGTCACTGCAGTGGATGTAATTTATGAACCCCAAACACGACTAAGTGCACCTTCGGTTACAATACTTGATTAAACCACAGTCAGTGAGTGCACAAATTCCCATGTCAACAAGCTCAGTTAATCACCCTCAAAGAAACCAAGTGTCATATCGGACGACTTTGGTTGCAGGTTGAAGCTTGACCATCTACAATCATTCTCACTCCTATTCAACGATTCAGTAAACCTTGCCCCACTGCTGTCCCATCACCACTTCCGTGCATTTATCTCAGAAAACATCCGACCACTACTAACGACACTTAATAATCTCGCTAACCAGCATAAAAGTCAGAGCGACTATCAATGACCCACTTCCGACTTGTACTTAAATGGTTAGGCCATTTAATCGACGGTTTGCACAGAAACTTCTAACCAAACGTCTATAATCTCTGTTTTCAATACATGGAACTCTCATGACACATTCTTAAAATGATGTCATCATCTGCCTTAGTCACTTACCTGGTGTCATTTTGACCACACACAGCTGTACCAAAATAATTATGTCTTACCAGCATGTGCTACCCAGATTTCAACTTACCATTTCCCAACAAAGGAGGGTACACGTGCTCATATGGGGTATACCCATGTACGTCTTCAGCCGTCAAAACAGTGCCGTTTGCACAACGACCGGTTCTTACACCACAATAATACAAAGTCCATCAAGGCTCGTATCACTATCTTCGGTACCCCAAGCACCCTTGGTCCATGACCCGGTGGCTTGTTGCCACTTCCAACATGTTCCTTTGAATTCCGAAACCAATTACTTTTAGCTACAACTGGTAACACTCGCTCGATCTGTAAATCAGACTCTAACACAGCCAACCTGGAGACCCTTCCACAGGTGTAATAACTGAAATACTTTGACCACAGGTGGATAACTCACCTTATGGTTGACATGAGCCCCAAAGGCTGGTGACACGATTAAATTTCTGCCTCCATCATAAATGGTCCAATGACCATTGTCACCAACAATTTAAATCATGTTTGGACTCACTAACAATTCAAATCTTTCTAGTACCCCAATCATGGGTGGCTGGAGCGAAGAGGATCTGGTCGTAGCTGACGACAACAATGTCAGCACCAAAGCTGACCCAAGCCATTAGTTTCAGTGGTTGTCCCATAAAGCATCAAGTGACCAAACTAGCCTTTACTTCCTTAACATTCTCCAGTTATGTCACATCATGGACTCGTCACCAGAAACAAGTCCATTGATCACAAAATAACAACACTCAATTTCCTTGAGTCATTCCACTTTCATATGTCCATTGGTTTCTCTTAAACCACACTAATGACGAACCTCAACAAAATCTTGGCAATCGTCAAATCTCAATATTCATCTCCTATGAATAATCGCGCTAGGCGACTTCAGCTCTTTTTTCCATGGCAGGATGCAATCTCTTTCATAACTCTTACGACTCTTCACTGCTGAGAGTCTCATAACCCGAACACCAAGGCTTCGCCTCAGGTTTCTACAACATCCCTGTCAACAACCATGACAGCCTTCTAGGTGTGAATTAACTGTTTCACCACCGAGTACTTACACCTAATGCTCAAACGTTAAACAACGTGAGTTTCCAGCTCGATCCCCAACTCAAATCTCAATTAATCCTTGGGGAACACATAAACATAAATACGTAACGAGCTTACCTTGTTCCTTACAGGAGTTCATTGTGAGGTCGGCGTACTGAGGCATAGTCTTGAAGATTCCAATGTTTATAGGACCGCTCGGTCCATATCTCAACCAGGAAGTACTACTCATATCCTTGATAACACTAAGCGTCCAAAGCATAAAATGCCGATGGATCCGCCGCGGTCGGACCATCACTCTATAGACACTAAGTGATACCAAGTATATGAGGTAGTAACAGGAAACGATAACCTATTGCTCTGATACCAATTGTCAGGACCCACCCCGAGTTAAATCCCTTTAACTCGAAGTAAATCCTGCGGGGACCACCCCAAGGGAACTTCTTACCGAAACCCCCTTGAAATGGCCAACCCTTCCTACAATCCAACTCAGCACTTCCATGAGTATCTACAACAAACCCTAACTCATGAAGGCATCCTGCTCCCTAACCTACTTAACTAGCTAAACTGGGTTAGTCAGAGCAGTCTACAAAGATGACTACCCTAAGAAATTGCGGCAGCAACAGATTGATCGACTATGCCTCGACTCTCGTACGCGCTCGACCTCCTCTCAAGAACCCTGCACCACTGGGCATTTGAAAACGAAGGGCCCAGGAGAGAAACATTGAAAACCGTCAGGGTGAGTGGACAAAAATAAAGTATAAAAGCTCTAATTCCTTTAATGCTCTCCCTCTAAGTTTTCCTAGGAAAATCCGCATGCAAGTAAAACATAAATGATGCCTTGGCTCAATTATAAACAAATATGTGGGGTGTTAACCTCATCCACGAGAAAACCCGACCTGCTCTATCCGGGAAGGTCTAATGACCAGCTCCACCGGAGAGGGTCCCCGACCTGCTCTATTTGGGAAGGTCTAGTGACCAGCTCCACCAGAGAGGGTCCCCGACCTACTCTATTCGGGAAGGTCTAATGACCAGCTCAACCGAAGAGGGTCCCCGACCTGCTCTATCCGGGAAGGTCTACTGACCAGCTCCACCGGAGAGGGTCCATGCTAGCATACAATCCTTATATCATTTTCCTTTTTTTTTTAAAATCCCTTTTAAAACCTGTAAAACCTGTAAAACCTCGTGGGAATAATAAATCGAAAACCCCTTTAAATCCGTGAGCCAAATTTCTCTTTTTAAAATCATCCCCCTCCATAATCTCAAAATGGTGATAATCAATAAAACATATCCCGGGAAAAATCCTTTAAAATCACGGGAAGGGTTTGAACCTCTTTCCCGGCTTGTTTGCCTTTAAAATCCTTAAGTCTCATTTTCCCAAATCACCGTAAAACATATAAATGGAGGAAATCATATATGCAGGAGAAATCAATTAAAGTATATAGCATGCAATTTAATTTAAAACAATGTCCACTCACAGTACTATTGCGACTTTCTTCCCGCTCGGAAAGCTCTTCGAGCGAAACCCTCGAACTAACCGCGTAGTTGAGCCCGTCTCACGTTCAACCGGAGACTGTACAAACAATTCATTATATTAGTCGTTTCACAGTAACCGTAGGAGCATTTTATGCTACGTTCTTAACATGTTTTTACCCTCATTTATGCTTTGTTTATCCATTATTTGATTAGTATTAGTAGTTATTTAGCATAAGGGGTTATTTGTAGAACATTGGCTAAAACATGTGTAAAATAGATAAAGTATGTGCAATATCGTTAAAAGCTGAACTTGGAAGTGATCGTGATGTTTTTCTTAAGTTTCTGTAAACCAATACATTGTCACTACTTGATTATATCTTTTGAATGTGTAGGTGACATGTATGTGGACATAACAAAACAAGAATCGTGAGGATCGGACTTATGGAAGGTCGCAAAAGAAGCATGGAAAGACAAGAGGCCAAAAGCATGAATTCGGAACAAAAACAGAGGATTTCCAGAAACCATAACTCAACTTCAAAGATTTCCCTAGGACGATCCAGGAGGAACTAGGGAACGTGCCATATATGGATGGAAAGCTGTCGATGTCTAGTTTCTAAATCTTTTGGAATCACAGAAATCCAAGGTCTGAGGAAGGAGTTATGCCAGAAACAATGGCCGGAGGTCAGTCTGCTGGAAACAGGACAGAATTTGCTGAAGTTGTCTACCGAGTTCGTGAGTGTGTTTCTTCACCAAAATCCTTCCCAAGCATGCCAAATGATTAATGAAGAGCTTAATGATGATATGGGAAGTTGTTTAGAAGAAGAATAATCGAAGAAATCACCAAGGAGAAGCCGAAAATAACAACTACGAAAGTTATCCCGGTCAAAACAGGATAACTCGGTCTACCGAGATTATGGAACCTTTTCGGCTGTCCTAGGAGTCCATGAGCATAAAAGAGAGCCCAATGCCGACCCACACACATGAAGAAGAGTCCATGAAATCAGAAAAAGAAGTTTTTAAAGTATTTTCCAAGTCAGCAAATTAAAGAGAAGGAAGACAAATCCAACAAGGAAAGAAGAGAAACCTACCCGGTTTGGAACACAAGGGGCTGCCGATTTTCATTAGGTTTTCTTAGGGTTTTGTCTCTATAAATACACATGTAATACAGTAGAAAAAGTGTCTTTCAATTGCTCAAAACATAGTATAGCCAAACTCTACCAAAAACCCTCCTTACACAGAAAAACACCAAGCCGCCGCCGCCGCCAACCCTTGCTGCCGACTGCCCATCTTCCGCCGATCATCTTTTCACCCTTTGCCGATCTATATAGGTAGGTTAAGGATGAATAAATCCATGGTTTGTGCATGTATTTTCTGTGTAAAAACAGTTGGTTCTTTATATATACGTTTGTTTCGGTTTTACGTTATAAACATGTTTGCTTGTTCTTCTTGGTGATTTTCATGTGATTGTGTTTATGATTGTAACGTGTAGAATTGCATGTTAGGATGACGATTTAGGTTAAGTTGTTTGTGTTCATGTAAGTAATAACTTGAATTGATTAATCCTCACCTGTACACGTAATCGAACTCTAGGTTAGCTTGAATCATGACAAGTTAGCTATTAGGGGGGAGTTTCATATGCCGTAGTGTCTAAGGGTTGAGATCAGGCGATTGTAGGTCTTGATTCTTAGACACTACCAAGGGTTGCTAGGGTGAGAGATTTGCATGATGAATAGGATGAGTGACGCCATACCTAGGACCATGTTTCCAATGACTCTCGTTCGGTCAGTGTATTTTGTCTCAATGTCAGGCGATTGTAGGCATTGAACAGGATGACACATATACAAATTTAGTGTCAGGCGATTGTAGGCACTAAGTTTACATGAGAAGTCTAAATAGTTGGAATTAATTACAAGTTGTGAAAACGTAAATACGACCTCTTAAACTTGCGAAATTTGTGATATGTCTTTCTTCACGGTGCTAAGTTGTTTTATGCTTGAGTATTGATTGACCATGTTTTGTAAATAAGTGTCTTTATTTTCTGTTTATGTTTCGAACTACACCATATAAATCCCCCATAATATTTTGTATATATGTTTATACTTGTATAGTTGTGACAGATTTATACTTGTATTCTTTCGAAAGTACTAACGATTTGTTTTTGCAGAATATAAGTCCTTCCCTAGTGTCCCCGGCTAGAACGATCCCTACTTACTAATACTACACGATAGGGTTTTAAATTGCAGGTTGTTAAGCAACGGCCTCGTCAGTTTTTGGCGCCGTTGCCGGGGATGCTAAAAAGGATTTATGTGTATATTTTGTGCTAACGGTTTTTCTCTTATATTTGTGTGTATTGTTGATTTGTACACTGTAGATTTGTGTATGTGCCGAATTATTTTGTGTGAAAGTTGTATATTTTGTGCCATAATTTTTGACTAACAATTTCTTTCTTATATTTTTGTGTAGGTGCCGAATTTATATGTGTATATTTTCGTGTCATATGTGTTGTAACTTAGTAAATATTTAGGAGGTTTATTGTTTCATATATGATTGAAGTTTATTGTGGTTTTTAAAGTGTAACATGTAGGGAGAAGCCGCATTTGTTAATCTTAGCCTAAACCCTTCATGTTATTTGCGGATTTCATGAGGTTGAGGGCGGCTTTGATTAACACTTGTCGAGTGGTCTAGTGACCCGAGTTTGTTCCTAGCTGAGTAAGGGGCCGTTCTGTCATAGATATGGAATTCAGGTTTGTCCAATTGGATCTCAAGATCATGACTGACCACTCTTCTCGGTGAAGGGGTCGATAGGGGTCCGCCTCCTTGATCACAAAACGAGTCCTGCCTGGTTCTTGTAGGGGGTTCGCCCCCCGTGACATTGACACTTGCCTTCTGAAACCACGGAATCCGCTCGAACTAGCCAAATGCTTGGGCCGAAGCATCACCACACTTTAAACGCTAGAATTTACTTAGACATGTATGACGCCATGAACTTCAAATTAACTTGGCTTTAATTTTTGAGGTATATCGGACGAAGCATAACACTACCTTGGGCTGTATCAGTCCATTGCACAGTGGTCTTCCCTGCTCCACGTACCTTGAAAATTAGGGGTTAATAAAATCAAGTAGAAACATTTTAGGGTGAGACGTCATCACATTATGTTTTTCTCATGATTTTTGACTATATGTAACTATGAATGCCGTGTGTGTTTCTAACTTATACTTATGCCTTGTTGATAAATATCAGTGTATGCCGTGTGTATGTGTGGATGCCGAGCTCAATATATTGTTTGTGTGTGTGTGTGAATATGTTTTTGTCCAATTTTCATGTTCGTTACAGTTTTGTGTGATGCCATGGTTAGTTTATATGTTATGTGTTTCTAATATGTCATGTGTATGTGTGTGTTAGTAAGGTTATGTTACTTTCATCTTAGATGCCGAGCCTATTTATATTTCTTAGTTAAGTTTTGTTTTGTTTTTCGTTCTTAATTACGACGATGCTAACTTGATCTTTGGTCAAATGTGCCAATTGGTTTTTTGTAGGAGTCCGTGAATGTCCGGATCTGAAACGTGGAGAAGAGATAATCAAAACAGATTGAGGCGTGTAGAACCAACATCTTCAGCCTTAGTCATTCACACAGAGTCAGAACCACATTCACCTGAGTCAACACCTACATCGCCATCCATCATCACATCACCGTGTGAGACTTCACCAAGAGGATTTGCCGATTTTTGTGACATCCCTCAAGTGCCAAACGTCAGGATGCCATCATTAAGAGAAGAGAACGGGCAAGTTAATGGAGCTGATGGGGTCACCAGACCAATTAACATTACCTATCCGGATCCTGTGGATGGGAAAACAGCAGATTTTGAGATGAGAGGTGGATTCTTTCACCAACTGCCCAAGTTCCATGGACTTAGTGGAGAAGATCCTAACCGACACTTGCAACAGTTTGAATTTTGTTGTAACACCATGTGCCCTAGAGGAGCTGATTTGCAACTAGTCAAGATGTCACATCCCGGTTCTAGAATCCATTTACGGTCGGTTACTACCTAAGTTACTTTGGTCTTTAACCGTATCGTAGTAACCGTTTTACCGAGAAAGGTCAAAAAGTTGACTTTTTGTTTGGTCAGGAATTTGGAGAAACTTTCTTCATGAAAGTTGTAGAGGGCGTCGTTACGAGTCCGTGGACACGTAGCACGCTTAAATCGGAGATCGTATGAAGAAGTTATGGTCAAAAAAACAAAAGTTACTATTTGGGTGAAAAGCCTATATATAGTGAGTTACTGGGGTAAATCGGTGAAAAAGTGAAAATTGGAAAAGTTACTGTTCACCATCGAAAACCTCCGAAAATCCCGATTTTTTTTCGCCGGATTTCATCACCGGATTTCTCCTCCGTCCGGCGGAGTTAGGGCGCGTGCTAGGTACCAAATTGAAGCCTGCAGCGCCACCTTCAAGTTGGTGGTGGCCATCGGAGCTGAGTCGCCGCCGTTTGAGAGAAATCACGGCGAGAAGGGGGGACCTGTGCACTGTTCATTGACGCCGGATTTCTCCCTCCTCCGGCCACCTCCCGGTGAGTTCTTTATATGGTTTTGATGGGTTTGAGGTGTACATTAAGCCCCTAGAATTTGGTAGCTAGATTTGAAGTGTGTAGGAAGAATTTTGGATTTGAAGTTTGGGTTGACTTTTGGATTCGGGTTGTGTATTTCTTGTCGATTGACCTAGTTAGGGGCCGAGTTGGCCTTCGAGTTGAACTAGAAAGTTGTCCCAAATGTTGAGACGAAGCTGCTGGTAAAATTTGGTGGCGATCCGAGGTCGCCGGAATTTTGGCCGGATTTTCCTGCCGGCGGCCGCCGCCGGCGGCGGAGCCGCCACTTTTTGGGCAGTTTTCTTGCCCATTTAAATTGTAAAAATTAAGGGAAGTCCATTAGGGGCAGTTGCTAATTTTTGGGAATTTATTTGAGGTGTTGAGTACGTTTGGAAGGTTTGGGATTATTATTTGTGTAATTAAAGGTTAATCGGTCGTTTAGGGAGAACCGGCTAGGCGTGAGAGCGTGTTTAAGAGTTTGTACGCTATTTGGAGGGTTAGAGGCCGACACCCACACTTTTGATAGGTGGTTAAGGTTGAACGCTATGGGTAGAGCGTGTTATTATTGCCCTCACGATGATTATGGGTTTAAGACCTGTTTATATGTTTTGTACAGGACGTGGGGGAGCTCTAGCTGAGCAGCCATCTAGTAGCCGGCAGACCTAGCGGCATCTGTGAGTGGACATTTGTTTTAAATTAAATTGCATGCTATATTCTTTAATTGGTTTCTCCTGCATATATGATTTCCTCCATTTATATGTTTACGGTGATTTGGGAAAATGAGATTTACGGATTTCAAAGGCAAACAAGCCGGGAAAGAGGTTCAAACCCTTCCCGTGATTTTTAAAAGATTTTCCCGGGTTATGGTTTAATGATTATCACCGTTTTGGGATTTGGAGGGGGATGATTTTAAAAGGGGAAACTTGGCTCACGGATTTTAAGGGGTTTCGATTATTATTATTTTCCCACGAGGTTTTACATGTTTTACTGGTTTTAAAGGAATGTTAAAAAGGGAAAAGAAAAAGGATTGTATGCTAGCATGACCCTCTTCGGTAGTAGCTGGTCAATAGACCCTCCCGAATAGTAGCAGGTCGGGACCCTCTTCGGTAGAAGCTGGTCAATAGACCCTCCCGAATAGTAGCAGGTCGGGACCCTCTTCGGTAGTAGCTGGTCAATGGACCCTCCCGGATAGTAGCAGGTCGGGACCCTCTTCGGTAGTAGCTGGTCAATGGACCCTCCCGGATAGAGCAGGTCGGATTTCTCGTGGATGAGGTTAACACCCCACATTTAAATTATTTATGTTTGAGCCAGGGCATCATTGATGGTTTATTTGCATGCGGTTTTTCTTAAAGAAACTAGAGGGAGAGCATAAGTTAATAGAGTTTTATATGTTATTTTTCGTCCACTCACTCTAACGGTTTTCAATGTTTCTCCCCTGGGCCTTTCGTTTTTAAATGCCCAGATTGCAGAGCTCGACCTATCTAGACCACTTGGAAGCCAAGCATAGTTACCGCCGCTTTCCACACTAACAGTAGGTTCCGGGTTGACCTACTTGTAATATATCTATGTTTCTGCTTTTATCCTAGACGCTCTGATACACATCGGGTAGTTTATTTGTTGGAGAACTCTTAGGGACTTGGAATGTTATGTATCATTTACATTTGGGATGTTGAATTAATTGTGGGATGTTATTAGATGTGTATCATGTGGAGTTGTTGGTTATTGGGGAGCAGGATGGCTCCAGGAGTTTCGGTTGGACTTTGGTATTAGAAGTGTACTGTGGGTTATTGCAGGTTAAGGGTTGTCCACTTTTCAAGGGAGACTATGTCGATTTTTCGGCAGAATCTTCTTTGGGAGGTGGTCCCCGCAGGATTTACTTCGAGTTAAATGGGTTTAACTCGGGGTGGGTCCTGACAATTGGTATCAGAGCATTAGGTTATCCGATTCCTTCTTACTACTATTCGTACTTAAGAGTACTTAGTATCTATAGAGTGATGGTCTGACCATGGCAGATCATTAGCATTTATGCATAAGATACTGGGTATTCCTTGAGTATTTGTAGTAGTTAATCCAGTGCTGATGTTATACATGGTACTAAATGTTTTCTTCCTCAGGTAACTATGCGTCGTGGTCGTAGTCGAGCCCGTAGGGGAAATCCTCCTAGTCCTCCCAACCCTCCAGAAGGAGGGGATGCGGGAGCACCAGCTGATGGTCAATTGGAACAATTCTTCAGGCGACTCACTACCTTTGCCTCAGACATTAATTATGAGAAGGCTCGTAGGAATGGAGCCCGGGTTTTCTCCCATGCCAATGAGCCGTTAGATGCTCTCAGCTGGTTGGAGTGTATGGAAAAGATGTTTGTGCAGGCTGAGTGTCCTGAGAGCAAGATGGTGACCATAGCTGTTCAGTTTCTGGAAAGGGAAGCTTGGCATTGGTGGGTGGATTTGAGCAGAGGTTTGGGCGATGGAGCTCAGAATATGACTTGGGGTCAGTTTACCGTTCATTTTAAGGAGCGTTATATCAATCCAGCCCACATCAACCGTATGAGGTTGGAATTTCTGAATCTGAGGAAAAGTAACAGTATGACAGTGACAGCCTTTGAGCAGCGCTTTAGGGAGTTGGCATTCTATGTGCCTGACTTGGTTAAGACAGATGAGGAGAAGATTTACTACTTTGTCCAGGGACTTGGCGGTATATATGCCAGTCAGATGACAGCCGTGCCTTACCAGACTTTCCAGCAGGCCTTGATGTTTGCTATGCATATTGAGGCGCAGGAGTTGGCAGTTGGTCCCCTACAGAGTTTTGGTGATCCTAGCCGAGTTCCTCCTAGGCGGGGGACATCTACTTCGGGTTCTGGATCATCTGTTGGTAGTGGATACAGTAGTCATTCGAGTTCTGGTTCCGGAGTTCAAGGACGGTTCAAGAGGTTCGGCAGGAGACGTCCTAGGAACCGGTTTGGTGGACGCCCATCTGGACAGTTTAGTGGAGGATCTAGTAGCCAGAGTGCGGCCTCAGGTGGCCAGCCATTTCAGGTGGGGCAGAGTCAGCAGCAGGCTGTGGGATGTTATCATTGTGGTCAGCTAGATCACTATAAGAGAGAGTGTCCTATCTTGATTCAGAGATCCATGTTTGATCCTACTCAGTCATCGGGTCAGTTTCCAGCGAGTGCTTCTGGCAGCGGTGCTCGCATGTGGGGTCCTGATAGAGGCAGTGCTCAGCAGAACAGAGGCGGCAGAGGACGTCCCACCACTACTCATGCTAGAGTGCATGCCATGACTCAGCAGGAGGGTCGTACTTCTCCAGAGGTCATTATTGGTACGTTATTAATCTTTGGTCAGCCTGCTTTTACTTTGATTGATCCGGGTGCTACGCATTCCTTTATGTCGAGTAGATTTTCACTCCATGCCAATGTGCCAACCTCCCCACTCCCAGGTGAGTGGCGTGTATCTCTGCCTTCGGGAGATACAATGGAGATTAACTGGGTGTGTAGTGGGTGTGAGGTGTTAGTAAATGGACTTGTATTCGAAGCTGACCTAATTCCTCTGGATATGATAGAGTTCGATGTAATCCTGGGTATGGATTTTCTGGAAGCCCATAGGGCCATGGTAGATTGTTTCCAGAAAGAAGTGGTATTTCGTAGTCCAGGATTGCCGGAGGTTATATTTCAAGGAGAAAGAGAGATTCTCCCAAAGTGTTTAATTTCAGCTGTGGCCGCTAGGAAATTGCTGAGTAAGGGTTGTCAAGCCTACCTAGCACATGTGGTGGATACTAGTATGGGGGAAGTAGGTTTGAATGACATACCTATAGTAAAGGAGTTTCCAGAAGTTTTTCCAGATGAATTGCCTGGATTGCCACCCGAAAGAGAGATCGATTTTTCGATCGATTTACTTCCTGGAACCGCACCTATTTCTCAAGCACCATATAGAATGGCCCCTGCTGAATTGAAGGAGTTGAGAACTCAATTGCAGGAGTTGTTGGATAAGGGATTTATTCGACCAAGTTCCTCTCCTTGGGGTGCCCCAGTGTTGTTTGTTAAGAAGAAGGATGGTACATTGAGACTTTGTGTGGATTACAGGAAGCTGAATCAAGTTACTGTAAAGAACAAGTATCCCTTGCCCCGTATTGATGACCTGTTTGACCAATTGAAGGGGGCAACAGTCTTTTCGAAGATTGATTTGAGGTCGGGGTATCATCAATTGCGGATTCGGGAAAATGATATAGCCAAGACTGCATTTCGGTCACGATATGGCCATTACGAGTTTGTAGTGATGGCTTTTGGGCTTACCAATGCACCTGCAGCCTTTATGGGCCTCATGAATAGGGTGTTTAGCCCATACCTTGACCGGTTTGTTATCGTGTTCATAGATGACATTTTGGTTTATTCCAAGAATGCTAAGGAACATGCAAGGCATTTGAGGTTGGTCTTACGGACTTTGAAGGAGGCTCAGCTGTATGCAAAGCTCAGCAAGTGTGAGTTTTGGCTAGATAAAGTGGGGTTCTTGGGCCACATTGTGACGGCCGAAGGTGTCAGGGTGGATCCCCAGAAAATAGAAGCAGTTGTGAGTTGGAGGAGACCCACTAATGTAAAGGAGATCCGGAGTTTCTTGGGTCTAGCTGGGTACTACCGCCGTTTTGTGGAAGGCTTTTCCAAGATTGCGGCTCCTCTTACTAGATTGACTAGGAAAGGGGTAAAGTTTGAATGGTGTGAAGACTGTGAGCAAAGTTTTCAAGAATTAAAGAATCGTTTGGTGAGTGCTCCAGTTTTGGCATTACCTGATGATAGTGGTGAGTTCGTGGTGTATAGTGATGCATCTGGACAAGGTTTGGGTGGTGTGTTAATGCAACATGGGAGAGTCATTGCCTATGCTTCTAGACAATTGAAGTTACATGAAGGAAATTATCCCACCCATGATCTAGAGCTTGCAGCGATAGTTTTCGCGTTAAAGTTATGGAGACACTATCTTTACGGAGCTAAGTGTCAGATTTTCACTGATCACAAGAGCCTCCGTTATGTGTTTACTCAGAGGGATTTAAATTTGAGGCAGAGGAGATGGATGGAACTACTGGCAGATTATGATATTTCCATTGAGTATCATCCAAGAAGGGCCAATTTAGTGGCCGATGCACTTAGCCGCAACCCTTCCGTCTCTTTGGCTCATTTGAGAGCGGTTCGGGTTCCACTTCTCTATGAGTTGCGGGCTACTGGTGTTGAACTTTGGGAGGATGAAGTAGAAGCCTTGGTGGCTAATTTCCAAGTGAGGCCAGTTTTAATTGATAAAGTGCGAGAGGCACAGTATAATGATCAGTCAATAGTGCGGTTGATTGAGCGGGCACTTGATGGGACAACAGTTGACTTCTCGGTTAGAAAGGATGGAACTTTGATGTTCAAGAACCGACTTTGTGTTCCAAAAAGGAATGAGGAGCTTAAGTTGGAAATTTTAGAGGAAGCTCACAGTTCCGCATATGCAGCTCATCCTGGAAGTACAAAAATGTACAAGACCTTGAAGAATCATTATTGGTGGCCGAATATGAAGAGAGAGATTGCGGGATTTGTGAGTAGGTGCTTGATTTGTCAACAAGTAAAGATTGAGAGACAGAAACCTGCTGGTTTGCTTCAGCCTTTGCCTATCCCCGTGTGGAAGTGGGATGACATTGCTATGGATTTTGTCTTTAGTCTACCACGTACTCGTGATGGGCATGATGGTATTTGGGTGGTCGTTGATCGATTGACCAAATCAGCACACTTTCTGCCGGTGAACAAGAAGTATACGGTGGAAAGGTTGGCGGAATTGTATGTCAATGAAATTGTGAGACTTCATGGGGTGCCAGAGACTATAGTGTCAGATCGGGATCCTAGGTTTGCCTCCAGATTTTTGAGAGCTTTACAGGCAGCTTTGGGCACCCGGTTGCAATTCAGCACAGCCTTTCATCCTCAGACCGACGGGCAGTCCGAAAGGACTATCCAGACTTTAGAGGACATGTTGAGATCGTGTGCCATGCAGTTCTCAAGAAGCTGGGACAAGAATGTAGCTCTAATGGAGTTTGCTTACAACAATAGCTACCATTCCACCATTGGTATGTCTCCTTTTGAGGCACTTTATGGACGACAATGTCGTACACCTTTGTGTTGGAATGAAATTGGCGAAAGAGAGTTGTGTAGCCCTGACTTGATTCATGAAACGAATGAGAAGATCAAGGTTGTTAGGGACAAGTTAAAGACAGCTCAGAGTAGACATAAGAGTTATGCAGACAACCGAAGAAGAGATCTTGAATTCCAAGTGGGTGATTGGGTATTTCTGAAACTATCCCCTTGGAAGGGAGTAGTACGTTTCGGCAAGCGGGGGAAGCTTAGCCCCAGGTACATAGGCCCTTATGAGGTCATTGAGAGGGTTGGTCCACTTGCTTATCGGTTGGACCTACCTCCTGAGTTAGCAAGGATACATAATGTCTTCCATGTGTCTATGCTCCGTAATTATGTTGCCGATCCATCCCATGTGTTGCAAGAGCAACCGGTTAATTTAAAAAGAGATTTGACTTATGAAGAATTGCCGGTGAAGATCCTTGATAGGAAAGAGCAGGTACTCAGGAACAAAACCATTCCTCTAGTGAAGGTACTTTGGAGGAGCCATGAGTTAGAAGAAGCAACATGGGAACCAGAGGCTCGGGTGAGGCAGCAGTACCCCCATCTCTTCGAATGACAGGTATGTAATTTCGAGGACGAAATTTTTATATGGGGGGGAGAATTGTCACATCCCGGTTCTAGAATCCATTTACGGTCGGTTACTACCCAAGTTACTTGATCTTTAACCGTATCGTAGTAACCGTTTTACCGTGAAAGGTCAAAAAGTTGACTTTTTGTTTGGTCAGGAATTTGGGGAAACTTTCTTCATGAAAGTTGTAGAGGGCGTCGTTACGAGTCCGTGGACACGTAGTACGCTTAAATCGGAGATCGTATGAAGAAGTTATGGTCAAAAAACAAAAGTTACTATTTGGGTGAAAAGCCTATATATAGTGAGTTACTGGGGTAAATCGGTGAAAAAGTGAAAATTGGAAAAGTTACTGTTCACCATCGAAAACCTCCGAAAATCCCGATTTTTTTTGCCGGATTTCATCACCGGATTTCTCCTCCGTCCGGCGGAGTTAGGGCGCGTGCTAGGTACCAAATTGAAGCCTGCAGCGCCACCTTCAAGTTGGTGGTGGCCATCGGAGCTGAGTCGCCGCCGTTTGAGAGAAATCACGGCGAGAAGGGGGGACCTGTGCACTGTTCATTGACGCCGGATTTCTCCCTCCTTCGGCCACCTCCCGGTGAGTTCTTTATATGGTTTTTATGGGTTTGAGGTGTACATTAAGCCCCTAGAATTTGGTAGCTAGATTTGAAGTGTGTAGGAAGAATTTTGGATTTGAAGTTTGGGTTGACTTTTGGATTCGGGTTGTGTATTTCTTGTCGATTGACCTAGTTAGGGGCCGAGTTGGCCTTCGAGTTGAACTAGAAAGTTGTCCCAAATGTTGAGACGAAGCTGCTGGTAAAATTTGGTGGCGATCCGAGGTCGCCGGAATTTTGGCCGGATTTTCCTGCCGGCGGCCGCCGCCGGCGGCGGAGCCGCCACTTTTTGGGCAGTTTTCTTGCCCATTTAAATTGTAAAAATTAAGGGAAGTCCATTAGGGGCAGTTGCTAATTTTTGGGAATTTATTTGAGGTGTTGAGTACGTTTGGAAGGTTTGGGATTATTATTTGTGTAATTAAAGGTTAATCGGTCGTTTAGGGAGAACCGGCTAGGCGTGAGAGCGTGTTTAAGAGTTTGTACGCTATTTGGAGGGTTAGAGGCCGACACCCACACTTTTGATAGGTGGTTAAGGTTGAACGCTATGGGTAGAGCGTGTTATTATTGCCCTCACGATGATTATGGGTTTAAGACCTGTTTATATGTTTTGTACAGGACGTGGGGGAGCTCTAGCTGAGCAGCCATCTAGTAGCCGGCAGACCTAGCGGCATCTGTGAGTGGACATTTGTTTTAAATTAAATTGCATGCTATATTCTTTAATTGGTTTCTCCTGCATATATGATTTCCTCCATTTATATGTTTACGGTGATTTGGGAAAATGAGATTTACGGATTTCAAAGGCAAACAAGCCGGGAAAGAGGTTCAAACCCTTCCCGTGATTTTTAAAAGATTTTCCCGGGTTATGGTTTAATGATTATCACCGTTTTGGGATTTGGAGGGGGATGATTTTAAAAGGGGAAACTTGGCTCACGGATTTTAAGGGGTTTCGATTATTATTATTTTCCCACGAGGTTTTACATGTTTTACTGGTTTTAAAGGAATTTTAAAAAGGGAAAAGAAAAAGGATTGTATGCTAGCATGACCCTCTTCGGTAGTAGCTGGTCAATAGACCCTCCCGAATAGTAGCAGGTCGGGACCCTCTTCGGTAGAAGCTGGTCAATAGACCCTCCCGAGCAGGTCGGGACCCTCTTCGGTAGTAGCTGGTCAATGGACCCTCCCGGATAGTAGCAGGTCGGGACCCTCTTCGGTAGTAGCTGGTCAATGGACCCTCCCGGATAGAGCAGGTCGGATTTCTCGTGGATGAGGTTAACACCCCACATTTAAATTATTTATGTTTGAGCCAGGGCATCATTGATGGTTTATTTGCATGCGGTTTTTCTTAAAGAAACTAGAGGGAGAGCATAAGTTAATAGAGTTTTATATGTTATTTTTCGTCCACTCACTCTAACGGTTTTCAATGTTTCTCCCCTGGGCCTTTCGTTTTTAAATGCCCAGATTGCAGAGCTCGACCTATCTAGACCACTTGGAAGCCAAGCATAGTTACCGCCGCTTTCCACACTAACAGTAGGTTCCGGGTTGACCTACTTGTAATATATCTATGTTTCTGCTTTTATCCTAGACGCTCTGATACACATCGGGTAGTTTATTTGTTGGAGAACTCTTAGGGACTTGGAATGTTATGTATCATTTACATTTGGGATGTTGAATTAATTGTGGGATGTTATTAGATGTGTATCATGTGGAGTTGTTGGTTATTGGGGAGCAGGATGGCTCCAGGAGTTTCGGTTGGACTTTGGTATTAGAAGTGTACTGTGGGTTATTGCAGGTTAAGGGTTGTCCACTTTTCAAGGGAGACTATGTCGATTTTTCGGCAGAATCTTCTTTGGGAGGTGGTCCCCGCAGGATTTACTTCGAGTTAAATGGGTTTAACTCGGGGTGGGTCCTGACAGAATCAAGTTACTGTGAAGAACAAGTATCCCTTGCCCCGTATTGATGACCTGTTTGACCAACTGAGGGGGGCAACGGTCTTTTCGAAGATTGACTTGAGGTCGGGATATCATCAATTGCGGATTCGGGAGAATGATATATCCAAGACTGCTTTTCGGTCACGTTATGGCCATTATGAGTTTGTAGTGATGGCTTTTGGGCTTACCAATGCACCTGCAGCATTTATGGACCTCATGAATAGGGTGTTTAGCCCATACCTTGACCGGTTTGTTATCGTGTTCATAGATGACATTTTGGTTTATTCCAAGAATGCTAAGGAACATGCAAGGCATTTGAGGTTGGTCTTACGGACTTTGAAGGAGGCTCAGCTGTATGCAAAGCTCAGCAAGTGTGAGTTTTGGCTAGATAAAGTGGGGTTCTTGGGCCACATTGTGACGGCCGAAGGTGTCAGGGTGGATCCCCAGAAAATAGAAGCAGTTGTGAGTTGGAGGAGACCCACTAATGTAAAGGAGATCCGGAGTTTCTTGGGTCTAGCTGGGTATTACCGCCGTTTCGTGGAAGGCTTTTCCAAGATTGCGGCTCCTCTTACTAGATTGACAAGGAAAGGTGTAAAGTTTGAATGGTGTGAAAACTGTGAGCAGAGTTTTCAAGAATTAAAGAATCGTTTGGTGAGTGCTCCAGTTTTGGCATTACCTGATGATAGTGGTGAATTCGTGGTGTATAGTGATGCATCTGGACAAGGGTTGGGTGGTGTGTTAATGCAACATGGGAGAGTCATTGCCTATGCTTCTAGACAATTGAAGTTGCATGAAGGAAATTATCCCACCCATGATCTAGAGCTTGCAGCGATAGTTTTCGCGTTAAAGTTATGGAGACACTATCTTTACGGAGCTAAGTGTCAGATTTTCACTGATCACAAGAGCCTCCGTTATGTGTTTACACAGAGGGATTTAAATCTGAGGCAGAGGAGATGGATGGAACTACTGGCAGATTATGATATTTCCATTGAGTATCATCCAGGAAGGGCCAACTTAGTGGCCGATGCACTTAGCCGCAACCCTTCCGTCTCTTTGGCTCATACGAGAGCGGTTCGGGTTCCGCTTCTCTATGAGTTGCGGGCTACTGGTGTTGAACTTTGGGAAGATGAAGTAGAAGCCTTGGTGGCTAGTTTCCAAGTGAGGCCAGTTTTAATTGATAAGGTGCGAGAGGCACAGTATAATGATCAGTCCATAGTACGGTTGATTGAGCGGACACTTGATGGGACAACAGTTGACTTCTCGGTTAGAAAGGATGGAACTTTAATGTTCAAGAACCGACTTTGTGTTCCAAAAAGGAATGAGGAGCTTAAGTTGGAAATTTTAGAGGAAGCTCACAGTTCCGCATATGCAGCTCATCCTGGAAGTACAAAAATGTACAAGACCTTGAAGAATCATTATTGGTGGCCGAATATGAAGAGAGAGATTGTGGGATTTGTGAGTAGGTGCTTGATTTGTCAACAAGTAAAGATTGAGAGACAGAAACCTGCTGGTTTGCTTCAGCCTTTGCCTATCCCCGTGTGGAAGTGGGATGACATTGCTATGGATTTTGTCTTTAGTCTACCACGTACTCGAGATGGGCATGATGGTATTTGGGTGATCGTTGATCGATTGACCAAATCAGCACACTTTCTGCCGGTGAACAAGAAGTATACTGTGGAAAGATTGGCGGAATTGTATGTCAATGAAATTGTGAGACTTCATGGGGTGCCAGAGACTATAGTGTCAGATCGGGATCCTAGGTTTGCCTCCCGATTTTGGAAAGCTTTACAGGCAGCTTTGGGCACCCGATTGCAATTCAGCACAGCCTTTCATCCTCAGACTGACGGGCAGTCCGAAAGGACTATCCAGACTTTAGAGGACATGTTGAGGTCGTGTGCCATGTAGTTCTCAAGAAGCTGGGACAAGAATGTAGCTTTAATGGAGTTTGCTTACAACAACAGCTACCATTCCACCATTGGTATGTCTCCGTTTGAGGCACTTTATGGACGACAATGTCGTACACCTTTGTGTTGGAATGAAACTGGCGAAAGAGAGTTGTGTAGCCCTGACTTGATTCATGAAACGAATGAGAAGATCAAGATTGTTAGGGACAAGTTAAAGACAGCTCAGAGTAGACATAAGAGTTATGCAGACAACCGAAGGAGAGACCTTGAGTTCCAAGGGGGTGATTGGGTATTTCTGAAACTATCACCTTGGAAGGGAGTAGTACGTTTCGGCAAGCGGGGAAAGCTTAGCCCAAGGTACATAGGCCCTTACGAGGTCATTGAGAGGGTTGGTCCACTTGCTTATCGGTTGGACCTACCTCCTGAGTTGGCGAGGATACATAATGTCTTCCATGTGTCTATGCTTCGTAAGTATGTTGCCGATCCATCCCATGTGTTGCAACAGCAACCGGTTAATTTGAAAAGAGATTTGACTTATGAAGAATTGCCGGTGAAGATCCTTGATAGGAAGGAGCAGATACTCAGGAACAAAACCATTCCTCTAGTGAAGGTACTTTGGAGAAGCCATGAGTTAGAAGAAGCAACATGGGAACCAGAGGCTCGGATGAGGCAGCAGTACCCCCATCTCTTCGAATGACAGGTATGTAATTTCGAGGACGAAATTTTTATATGGGGGGGAGAATTGTCACATCCCGGTTCTAGAATCCATTTACGGTCGGTTACTACCTAAGTTACTTTGGTCTTTAACCGTATCGTAGTAACCGTTTTACCGAGAAAGGTCAAAAAGTTGACTTTTTGTTTGGTCAGGAATTTGGAGAAACTTTCTTCATGAAAGTTGTAGAGGGCGTCGTTACGAGTCCGTGGACACGTAGCACGCTTAAATCGGAGATCGTATGAAGAAGTTATGGTCAAAAAAACAAAAGTTACTATTTGGGTGAAAAGCCTATATATAGTGAGTTACTGGGGTAAATCGGTGAAAAAGTGAAAATTGAAAAAGTTACTGTTCACCATCGAAAACCTCCGAAAATCCCGATTTTTTTTCGCCGGATTTCATCACCGGATTTCTCCTCCGTCCGGCGGAGTTAGGGCGCGTGCTAGGTACCAAATTGAAGCCTGCAGCGCCACCTTCAAGTTGGTGGTGGCCATCGGAGCTGAGTCGCCGCCGTTTGAGAGAAATCACGGCGAGAAGGGGGGACCTGTGCACTGTTCATTGACGCCGGATTTCTCCCTCCTCCGGCCACCTCCCGGTGAGTTCTTTATATGGTTTTGATGGGTTTGAGGTGTACATTAAGCCCCTAGAATTTGGTAGCTAGATTTGAAGTGTGTAGGAAGAATTTTGGATTTGAAGTTTGGGTTGACTTTTGGATTCGGGTTGTGTATTTCTTGTCGATTGACCTAGTTAGGGGCCGAGTTGGCCTTCGAGTTGAACTAGAAAGTTGTCCCAAATGTTGAGACGAAGCTGCTGGTAAAATTTGGTGGCGATCCGAGGTCGCCGGAATTTTGGCCGGATTTTCCTGCCGGCGGCCGCCGCCGGCGGCGGAGCCGCCACTTTTGGGCAGTTTTCTTGCCCATTTAAATTGTAAAAATTAAGGGAAATCCATTAGGGGCAGTTGCTGATTTTTTTAGGAATTTATTTGAGGCGTTAAGTATATTTGGAAGCTTTGGGGTTTTGTTTGTGTAATTAAAGGTTAACCGGTCGTTTAGGGAGAACCGGCTAGGCGTGAGAGCGTAATTAAGAGTTTGTACGCTATTTGGTGTATTAGAGGCCGACACCCCACACTTTGTTAGACGGTTAAGGTTGAACGCCAAGGGTAGAGCGTTATGGTTACCCTCACTTTGATTATGGGTTTAAGACTTGTTGTGTGTTTTGGACAGGACGTGGGGGAGCTCGAGCTGAGCAGCCATCTGGTAGCCGGCAGACCTAGCGGCATCTGTGAGTGGACTTTGTTTTAAATTAAATTGCATGCTTTATACTTGATTGGTTTCTCCTGCATATATATAATTTCCTCTATTTGTATGATTTACGGTGATTTGGGAAAAAGGGGATTTAAGGATTTTAAAGGCAAACAAACCGGGAAAGAGGTTCATACCCATCCCGTGATTTTAAAGGATTTTTCCCGGGGTATGGTTTTATTGTTTATCACCGTTTTGGGAATATGGAGGGGGATGTTTTTAAAGGAGAAATGTGGCTCACGGATTTTAAATGGGGTTTTCGATTTATTGTTTCCACGAGGTTTTACGAGGTATTACAGGTTTTACAGGTTTTCAAGGGATTTTGAAAAAGGGAAAAGGGAAAAGGATATAAGGATTGTTTGCTAGCATGGACCCTCTCCAGTTAGAGCAGGTACCATCTTCTGGGTAGAGCAGGTCAGGGACCTTCTCCGGTTGAGCTGGTCAATAGACCCTCTCGGATAGAGCAGGTCGGGGACCCTCTTCGGTGGTAGCTGGTCATTAGACCTTCCCGAATAGAGCAGGTCGGGTTTTCTCGTGGATGAGGTTAACACCCCACATAGTTGTTTATGATTTGAGCCAATGCATTGTTTACGTTTACCTGCATGCGGTTTTCCTTAGAAAAAGTAGAGGGAGGACATTAAAGGAATTAAAGTTTCGATATTTTATTTTTGTCTACTCACCCTGACGTTTTTCAATGTTTCTCCCCTGGGCCCTTTGTTTTAAAATGCCCAGATTGCAGTGCTCGACCCACCTAGACTACTTGGAGGCCCAGCATAGTTACTGCCACATTCCGCACTATCTGTAGGTTCCGGGTTGACCTACTTGTATTATATATCTATGTTCCTACTTTTATCCTAGACGCTCTGATACACATCGGGTAGTTTATTTGTTGGAGAACTCTTTGAGACTTGGAATGTTCGGTACCATTTACATTTGGGATGTTGAATTAATTGTTGGATTTTTTATTAGATGTGTATCATGTGGAGTTGTTGGTTATTGGGGAGCAGGATGGCTCCAGGAGTTTCGGTTGGATATTGGTATTAGAAGTGTACTGTGGGTTATTGCAGGTTAAGGGTTGTCCACTTTTCAAGGAAGACTATGTCGATTTGTCGGCAGAATCTTCTTTGGGAGGTGGTCCCCGCAGGATTTACTCCGAGTTAAATGGGTTTAACTCGGGGTGGGTCCTGACACAAGATGAAAGCATTTCCATTTTCACTTGAAGACAGAGCTAGGGGATGGTTCTTTGCAGTGCCAGCTGGTAGAATCACATCATGGGCGACAATGATCAACGAGTTTCTCCTCAAGTACTTTCCATCGTCAAGGGTGACGCAAATTAGAAAGGAGATAACTTCCATCAAACAGGATGTGGATGAAGCCTTTGATGTATATTATGAAAGGTATAAGGCATTGGTTGCTTCGTGTCCAAATCATGGGATACGTGAGGGACTCTTGCTTCAATACTTCTATGAGGGACTACGTCCAATGGAGAGGCAATTCCTTGATTCAGCAGCTGGAGGATCATTGATGGAGAAGAGCAGAGAGGAAGCAAGCAACTTGTTGGAAATGCGTGCCACCAACAATCAACAATTTGGTTCGATTTCCACAAGGCGTGTGAATGAGGCAAGCACTCATGGAGAATCCAGTGCCATAAGTGAGCTTAAGGAAGATTTGAGCAAGTTGACACTCATGGTGTCGAATTTGTCCAAGAATAGAGGTATGCAAGTCTGTGGTGTGTGCAGTTTAGAAGGACATACATCAGAGCAATGCAATCAGGTGAACTCATACATTGAAGATGTGAATGCCGTGGGTTACCAAGGAGGGTTCGGCAATATCCAAGGTTCAGGAGGTCAGACACGTTTTTAAAACTTCAATCCAAGAGCCAACGATCCAAACTTTCGTTGGAATAACAACAATAACGTGCTCAATCCTCAACCAAGTGCACCTCAAGGACAACAACCCTATGTAGCAAGGCCACAAGGACAATTTGTGCCAAGGCCATACCAACCCTACCTACAAGGAGGACAGCCAAGTGGGCAGCAAAATTATGATGAAATCTTCAAGAACATTGCCACTTCGACACAATCTTTGTTGGCCACAACTCAAACCAACACTAGGGACATTGCCTTGATGTCTAAAGACATTGTGGAGCTAAAGAATCAAATGGGACAAGTTGTGGATTTTATGGGGAAATTCAACGAACAGGGTAGATTGCCAGGAGGTGTTATCAAGAATCCCAAGAACGAGCAAGCACAAGCAGTTGTCACAAGGAGTGGGAGAACATTGCTGCCACCACCTAGGACAAAACATAAGCACGGTTATGATGAGTTGCATGAGGATGCCGAGCATCCTGCCAAAACAAGCAATGCCGAGCAAGAGGAAGGCACAAGCCAAGGTCATGCGAAGAATGGAAGAAGAAAAGAAGCTGAGCCAAGCAAGGGAGACTTGGAAGCAATGAAGAAAAAGGATCTTGAGAAAGATCCAGCTGCATTACAGAAGGAGAATGTGCCGAATTCTGAGGCACTCAAAGGTAAAAACTCTAACACAAGTGAATTAGTTTCGACTAATCAATCTTCTTGTTTGCCTTTTCCTTCTAGGTTCACAAAGAACAGAAAAGATAAATCCGACGAAGAAGTGTTGGAGGTTTTTAGGAAGGTGAATGTGAACCTTCCCTTGTTGGAGTGCATTCGACAAATCCCAAAGTATGCTAAGTTCTTGAAGGAGCTTTGCACAACAAGAAGGCACACAAGGGAGACACAAGTTGTAAAGATGAGTGAGACGGTGTCTGCCGTTCTCCAAAGGAAAATGCCGCCAAAAATGAAGGATCCAGGGAGTTTTTCTATCCCTTGTGTTATTGGTTGAACACGTTTTGATAATGTCATGCTAGATCTAGGAGCTTCGATTAATGTCATGTCCCATAATGTTTATGCATCTTTAGATCTAGGACCTTTGAAAACTGATAACGTTGTGATCCAATTGGCGGATCATTCTAATAAATACCCTATGGGGTATATTGAAGATGTTCTTGTGCAGGTGAATCAACTAATCTTTCCTGCAGATTTCTACATTTTGGAAATGGAGGAGTCACTTTCTAACTCAACACAACTGTTGTTGGGACGACCCTTCATGCGCACAGCAAGAACACACATCGATGTTGCAGGAGGAAACTTGACAATGGAGTTCGATGGTGAGATCATCAAATTCAACATTTTCGATGCCATGAAGCACCCTAGTGCCGAACTCAACTATGAAGAAAGCAACAATGCCGAAGCATATGGGGAAGGATTCGGCAGTGAATGGAGGTATGGTGGTGTTGCACCGTGTGCAATGACCACCTATCAAGCATAGCAATTAACCATCGAGCGAGGGGTCGGATTTGACAAGTTTGGAGAACGGGATGAGGAGGCTTTGAATGATTTGGAGCCGTCCATACTTGAAGTTGTGAAGGAGCTTGAGTCACAACCAATCTATGAAAGGTATTCTCATTTGTCAATTCCAATTTCTACTAATAAGTTGTTACCATCTGTGAAACAGGCCCCTAAGTTAGAGCTCAAAGCTCTTCCCCCACATTTGAAGTATGTTTATCTTGGAAACGATGACACTCTACCAGTTATTGTGTCATCAACGTTGACAAAGCAACAAGAAGACAAGCTAGTTACGGTTTTGAAAAGGAACACAGCTGCCATTGGCTGGACTTTGGCAGACATCAAGGGAATTAGCCCAACAAAGTGTGTTCATCGAATTCTACTTGAGGATGGCGCCAAGCCTACAAGGGAGGCTCAAAGACGTTTGCATCCACCAATGATGAAGGTTGTAAAGGACGAAGTGATCAAGTTATTAGATTGTGGTGTCATATACCCAATCTCGGATAGTCAATGGATATCACCAGTTCAAGTTGTGCCAAAGAAGAGTGGAGTGACGGTGGTAGAAAATGACAAGAACGAATTAGTGCCACAACGTTTGGTAACGGGACATCGCATGTGCATCGATTATAGAAGACTTAATGCAACAACACGCAAGGATCACATGCCATTGCCTTTCATGGACCAAATGTTGGAGAGACTTGCCGGTCATGAGTTCTACTGCTTCTTAGATGGCTACAGCGGTTACAACCAGATCATGATACACCCGGACGATCAAGAAAAGACAACATTTACATGTCCCTTTGGTACGTTTGCTTATCGCCGAATGCCTTTTGGATTATGCAACGCCCCAGGTACGTTTCAACGTTGTATGTATTCTATTTTCTCTGATTATATAGAAAATATCATTGAAGTTTTTATGGATGATTTTAGTGTATATGGCAAAAATTTCGATGCATGTTTAGAGAATTTAGAGAAGATTTTAAACCGGTGTGTTGAAACTAACCTTGTACTAAATTGGGAAAAATGTCATTTCATGGTAAATCAAGGTATAGTTTTAGGTCATATTGTTTCTGCTAAAGGATTAGAAGTTGATAAAGCCAAGATTGATATCATGCATCACTTACCCTCACCTTCAACGGTGAGAGAGGTTCGTTCTTTTCTTGGCCATGCAGGTTTTTACAGGCGGTTCATCAAGGACTTTTCTTTGGTGGCAAAACCACTTACTTCCTTGTTGCAGAAAGATGTGCCATTTTCATGGTCTAGGGAATGCGAGGATGCGTTCGTGCAATTGAAGGAATTGTTGACAACTGCACCTATCATGACGCCACCAGATTGGGATTTGTCATTTGAGTTGATGTGCGATGCTTCGGACTATGCCATGGGAGCCGTGCTCGGCCAACGCAAGGACAAGAAGCCATGCGTCATTTACTATGCATCACGGACACTCAACGATGCCCAGCTCAATTATACCACAATTGAAAAAGAACTTTTAGCTGTTATTTTTGCTTTAGAAAAATTTCGATCTTATCTTTTGAATTCTAAAGTTGTTGTTTATTCTGATCATGCAGCTTTAAGGTACTTGATGACAAAGAAGGATGCTAAGCCAAGGCTCATTCGATGGATCTTGCTACTCCAGGAGTTTGACATTGAGATAAAGGATAAGAAAGGATGCGAGAATGTTGTAGCAGACCATCTTAGCCGAATTGTGCATGAGGAGGATACCATTCCTATGTCCGAATCGTTCCCGGATGAACAACTGTTTCGAATGGAAGTTAAGGAACCATGGTATGCCGATTTGGTGAACTTCATAGTGACAAGGAATTTTCCATCAACTATGCCGAACCATACCAAGGTCAAGATCAAGAAGGATGCTCGCAATTACATATGGGATGCGCCATATTTGTGGAGACAATGTGGGGACCAAGTCATTCGACGTTGTGTGCCAGAAGAAGAGCATCAATCCATCTTGAATTTTTGCCACAAGGAGGCATGTGGAGGACACTTTGGACCGAAAAGAACAGCTAGAAAGGTGTTGGAAGCCGGTTTCTATTGGCCAACATTATTCAAAGACGCTTATACAACATGTGCTTTGTCACACCCCGATCCTAGAATTATTTTACGGTTGGTTACTTTGGTCTTTTACCATTTAAAGTGACCGTTTAACCGTATAATGATCGTGAAGTTGACTTTTCGTTAAGTCAAGAATTTGGGGAAACTTCCTTCATGAAAGTTGTAGAGGGCGTCGTTACGAGTCCGTGGACACGTAGCACGCTTAAATCGGAGATCGTATGAGGAAGTTATGGTCAAAAAACAAAAGTTACTATTTGGGTGAAAAGCCTATATATAGTGAGTTACTGGGGTAATTCGGTGAAAGGGTAAAAATCGAAAAAGTTACTGTTCACTTCGATTTTTCCTCCGAAACCCGACAGATTTTCCGCCGGATTTCATCACCGGATTTCTCCTCCGTCCGGCGGAGTTAGGGCGCGTGCTAGGTACCGAATTGAAGCCTGCAGCGCCACCTTCAAGTTGGTGGTGGCCATCGGAGCTGGGTCGCCGCCGTTTGAGAGAAATCACGGCGAGAAGGGGGGACCTGTGCACTGTTCATTGACACCGGATTTCTCCCTCCTCCGGCCACCTCCCGGTGAGTTCTTTATATGGTTTTGATGGGTTTGAGGTGTACATTAAGCCCCTAGAATTTGGTAGCTAGATTTGAAGTGTGTAGGAAGAATTATGGATTTGAAGTTTGGGTTGACTTTTGGATTCGGGTTGTGTATTTCTTGTCGATTGACCTAGTTAGGGGCCGAATTGGCCTTCGAGTTGAACTAGAAAGTTGTCCCAATTGACGAGACGAAGCTACTGGTAAAATTTGGTGGCGATCCGAGGTCGCCTGAATTTTTGCCGGAATTTCTGCCGGCGGCCGCCGGTGGCGGCGGAGCTGGCGGCGGTGCCGCCACTTTTTGGGCAGTTTTTCATGTCCATTAATTAGTACATATTGTGAGGAGTCTATGGTTAAAATTTGGTAATTTTTGGAGGTGTTTTGGTTAGGTTTTGGAATTGTTCTAGGTTAGTATTATTGGCGGATAATTAAATATTATTCCGACCATCGATTATTGCCGGTTAAGGTTTAAGGATTATTTTAAGGACTCCTAAGGTATTGGTGAAATGGTTGAATGGGTGTCCATAGTAATTCAACGAATTAATACGTGACACCCTAACGTCAAGTTAAGTGATAAAGGAAAGTTCGGAAGCTGAGTCGGGCTTCCGGTAAATTGAGTTAAGAGTCGATAACCGGGAAAGAAAGTCAAAAAGGTTAAAGTGCTTTAAGAAAGGAACTTGGTCAACATGTGGTCAAATAGGATTCCTGGTCAAACTAGGAAAAGACCAAGTCGACTGTGAAATGACTAATATAATGATTTGTTGTACAGTCCCTGGTTGCACGTGAGACGGGCTCGACTACGTGTTAGTTCGAGGGTTTCGCTCGAGGAGCTTTCCGAGCAGGAAGAAGGTCGCAAAGAGTACTGTGAGTGGACTTTGTTTTAAATTAAATTGCATGCTTTATACTTGATTGGTTTCTCCTGCATATATATAATTTCCTCTATTTGTATGTTTTACGGTGATTTGGGAAAAAGGGGATTTAAGGATTTTAAAGGCAAACAAACCGGGAAAGAGGTTCATACCCATCCCGTGATTTTAAAGGATTTTTCCCGGGGTATGGTTTTATTGATTATCACCGTTTTGGGAATATGGAGGGGGATGTTTTTAAAGGAGAAATGTGGCTCACGGATTTTAAATGGGGTTTTCGATTTATTGTTTCCACGAGGTTTTACGAGGTATTACAGGTTTTACAGGTTTTCAAGGGATTTTGAAAAAGGGAAAAGGGAAAAGGATATAAGGATTGTTTGCTAGCATGGACCCTCTCCAGTTAGAGCGGGTACCATCTTCTGGGTAGAGCAGGTCAGGGACCTTCTCCGGTTGAGCTGGTCAATAGACCCTCTCGGATAGAGCAGGTCGGGGACCCTCTTCGGTGGTAGCTGGTCATTAGACCCTCCCGAATAGAGCAGGTCGGGTTTTCTCGTGGATGAGGTTAACACCCCACATAATTGTTTATATTTCGAGCCAATGCATTGTTTATGTTTTACCTGCATGCGGATTTTCCTAGAGAAAAAGTAGAGGGAGAACATTAGAGGAATAGAGCTTTTAAGTTTTATTTTTGTCCACTCACCCTGACAGTTTTTCAATGTTTCTCCCCTGGGCCCTTCGTTTTCAAATGCCCAGTGGTGCAGGGTTCTCGAGCGGAGGTCGTGCGCGTACAAGAGTCGAGGCATAGTCGATCAATCCGTTGCCGTTGAAATTCTTTAGGGTAATCATCCTAGTAGACTGCTCTGACTAACCCAGTATAGCTAATTAAGTAGGTTAGGGAGCAGGATGCCTTCATGAGTTAGGGTTTGTTGTAGATACTCATGGAAGTGCTGAGTTGGATTATAGGAAGGGTTGGCCATTTCAAGGGGGTTTCGGTAAGAAGTTCCCTTGGGGTGGTCCCCGCAGGATTTACTTCGAGTTAAAGGGATTTAACTTGGGGTGGGTCCTGACAATTGGTATCAGAGCATTAGGTTATCGTTTCCTGTTACTACCTCATATACTTGGTATCACTTAGTGTCTATAGAGTGATGGTCCGACCGCGGCGGATCCATCGGCATTTTATGCTTTGGACGCTTAGTGTTTATTAAGGATATGAGTTAGTACTTTCTGGTTAATTTATGGACCGAGTGGTCCTATAAACATCTGAATCCTCAAGACTATGCCTCAGTACGCCGACCTCACAGAGAGCTCCTGTAAGGAACAAGGTGAGCTCGTTACGTATTTATTGTTATGAGTTTCCCAATGAGATTTGAGATTTGAGTTGGGGATCGAGCTGGAAACTCGCGTTGTATAACATTGGTTGAGCAGTTGGTGTGAGTGCTCGGTGGTGAAACAGTAACTTCATGCCTAGAAGGCTGCCATGTTGTTGGCAGGAATGTTTTAGAGACCTGAGGCGAGGCCTTAATGTTCGAGTGATGAGACTCTTAGAAGTGAAGAGTCGTAAGAGTTATTGAAAGAGGTTGCATTCTGCGATGGGAAAGAAGAGTTGAAGTCGCCTAGCGCGATTATTCAGAGAAGATGAATATTAAGATTTGACGATTGCCAAGTTTTTGTCGATTGTCGTCTTTAGTGTGGTTCCAGAGGAACTGGCGAATGTGTCGAAGTAGAATGACTCAGGGATCTAAGTGTAGTCATTTTAGGATCAACGGACTTGTTTTTTGGTGACGAATCCATGATGTGACACTACTGGAGAATGTTAAGGAAGTAAAGGCTAGTTGGTCACTTGATGCTGAAGGGACAGCCACTGAAACTGATGGTTTGGATCACCTTGGTACGGACATTGTTGTCGTCAGCTACGACCAGATCCTCTTCGCTTCAGCCACCCATGATTGGAGTACTAGAAAGATTTGGATTGTTAGTGAGTCCAAGCATGATTTGAATATTTGAGACTTGATTGATAATGAAGTATGCATGTTTGATTAAATAGTTCCAAATAACCTATGTGAGCTTTTGAGCCCAAAAACTTTCTTTCATGAGTGAATTATGTGCCGATTTTTGCTTAAATTTTTTCGAAATTTTCACTATCTTTCGAAACCTCATCATTCTTTGCAAATTTAATGACTATGTGCTATAGCTTTTTAATGGACTCTAGAATTTACTAGAACTTGCTTATGTGCTTTTCAAAGCTTTATAATCATAACATGTCTTGATTTTGAATATGATTGAATTTAATCTCTTTAGGATTACCACCATAGCCAAATAAAGCATATGCCTATTTTGTGCCCGTCGTGGGACTCCTTAGTTAACCCCTTTGAGCCTACATTAAGCCTTTTCTTTCATCACCTTTAAACAGAATTCCTTAGCTTAGAATAGTTAATCCTTGACCTTGTTATCAAGACTTGGCCAAACATTTTTCGATGGAGCTGTAATGTGATGTCAAAGAACAAGTGTGGGGTAACGTTGAAGTGTGGGGTTAAACACCATTGTTTTGTATTGTATATGTGCCGAAAAAAAAATTGTATGTCCGAAAAAAAAAATGTTTTTAAGAAAAAAATTCCGAAAAAGAAAGAAAAAAAAAGAAAAGAAGAAATCGGAAAATAAAAGAGTTTCGGATCAAAAGTTCAAGGCATAAAGTTTTGGTGTTTTTTGTAATGTTTTGTGAATTTGGAGTTAGTAATTATTTGAAGGTCTAAAAGTGTTTATATGACCTTTGTCCTGTTCACAATATGGAGAGAAGTCAAGAATGACGTATGGGTCCAACATGAAGAAATTCGACCCGTGAAGTGAAGACATGAGGAGGAGCGAAATTTGCTAAAGTCTTGGTGATTTCTTATAGCACCACTTATCTAAAAGTTCCTACCTTATAAAACCAAGCCCCATTACAACCATTTTTATTGAGAATAATTCATGATTCTTAAGAGAGCTAAATTTGATTTGTGGAGATTTTCTCATAAGTTAAGCATATGGTTTTGGTCCATTATTGCACATCGTTGTTATATGAGGTTTTTCCATGAATTTATATTCACAAAGTGCTTTTATTTGTTGAAATATGCAAGTTATTTGTTATCTTATCATCTTCTCTCTTGCATATACTATTGAGTGAATACCATGGTTGAGTGAAAAGAAGAAAGTATGCCATTGTGAGGTGGAACGGTTATCATACATGTTTGTGCTATATGATCTCATATCTTACTTGTTCATGCTATGATACATGCTTATGAAGCTTTGCAATTACGTTTTTCAATCAAATGTTCAAACTTGAAAGTTATGCATGCTAAAGAATCTGAGACAAATCATTTAAGGGTATTAGTTGTCTAAGTGTTAATTGTTTTTGTGTCGTTAGTATTAGTAGAGTCTTATATTTAGTTTGCTAGGGACTAGCAAATGGTAAGTGTGGGGTAGTTGATAGGAGCATTTTATGCTACGTTCTTAACATGTTTTTACCCTCATTTATGCTTTGTTTATCCATTATTTGATTAGTATTAGTAGTTATTTAGCATAAGGGGTTATTTGTAGAACATTGGCTAAAACAAGTGTAAAATAGATAAAGTATGTGCAATATCGTTAAAAGCTGAACTTGGAAGTGATCGTGATGTTTTTCTTAAGTTTCTGTAAACCAATACATTGTCACTACTTGATTATATCTTTTGAATGTGTAGGTGACATGTATGTGGACATAACAAAACAAGAATCGTGAGGATCGGACTTATGGAAGGTCGCAAAAGAAGCATGGAAAGACAAGAGGCCAAAAGCATGAATTCGGAACAAAAACAGAGGATTTCCAGAAACCATAACTCAACTTCAAAGATTTCCCTAGGACGATCCAGGAGGAACTAGGGAACGTGCCATATATGGATGGAAATCTGTGGATGTCTAGTTTCTAAATATTTTGGAATCGCAGCAATCCAAGGTCTGAGGAAGGAGTTATGCCGGAAACAATGGCCGGAGGTCAGTCTGCTGGAAACAGGACAGAATTTGCTGAAGTTGTCTACCGAGTTCGTGAGTGTGTTTCTTCACCAAAATCCTTCCCAAGCATGCCAAATGATTAATGAAGAGCTTAATGATGATATGGGAAGTTGTTTAGAAGAAGAAGAATCGAAGAAATCACCAAGGAGAAGCCGAAAATAACAACTACGAAAGTTATCCCGGTCAAAACAGGATAACTCGGTCTACCGAGATTATGGAACCTTTTCGGCTGTCCTAGGAGTCCATGAGCATAAAAGAGAGCCCAATGCCGACCCACACACATGAAGAAGAGTCCATGAAATCAGAAAAAGAAGTTTTTAAAGTATTTTCCAAGTCAGCAAATTAAAGAGAAGGAAGACAAATCCAACAAGGAAAGAAGAGAAACCTACCCGGTTTGGAACACAAGGGGCTGCCGATTTTCATTAGGTTTTCTTAGGGTTTTGTCTCTATAAATACACATGTAATACAGTAGAAAAAGTGTCTTTCAATTGCTCAAAACATAGTATAGCCAAACTCTACCAAAAACCCTCCTTACACAGAAAAACACCAAGCCGCCGCCGCCGCCAACCCTTGCTGCCGACTGCCCATCTTCCGCCGATCATCTTTTCACCCTTTGCCGATCTATATAGGTAGGTTAAGGATGAATAAATCCATGGTTTGTGCATGTATTTTCTGTGTAAAAACAGTTGGTTCTTTATATATACGTTTGTTTCGGTTTTTGGTTTTACGTTATAAACATGTTTGCTTGTTCTTCTTGGTGATTTTCATGTGATTGTGTTTATGATTGTAACGTGTAGAATTGCATGTTAGGATGACGATTTAGGTTAAGTTGTTTGTGTTCATGTAAGTAATAACTTGAATTGATTAATCCTCACCTGTACACGTAATCGAACTCTAGGTTAGCTTGAATCATGACAAGTTAGCTATTAGGGGGGAGTTTCATATGCCGTAGTGTCTAAGGGTTGAGATCAGGCGATTGTAGGTCTTGATTCTTAGACACTACCAAGGGTTGCTAGGGTGAGAGATTTGCATGATGAATAGGATGAGTGACGCCATACCTAGGACCATGTTTCCAATGACTCTCGTTCGGTCAGTGTATTTTGTCTCAATGTCAGGCGATTGTAGGCATTGAACAGGATGACACATATACAAATTTAGTGTCAGGCGATTGTAGGCACTAAGTTTACATGAGAAGTCTAAATAGTTGGAATTAATTACAAGTTGTGAAAACGTAAATACGACCTCTTAAACTTGCGAAATTTGTGATATGTCTTTCTTCACGGTGCTAAGTTGTTTTATGCTTGAGTATTGATTGACCATGTTTTGTAAATAAGTGTCTTTATTTTCTGTTTATGTTTCGAACTACACCATATAAATCCCCCATAATATTTTGTATATATGTTTATACTTGTATAGTTGTGACAGATTTATACTTGTATTCTTTCGAAAGTACTAACGATTTGTTTTTGCAGAATATAAGTCCTTCCCTAGTGTCCCCGGCTAGAACGATCCCTACTTACTAATACTACACGATAGGGTTTTAAATTGCAGGTTGTTAAGCAACGGCCTCGTCATCTCACGTTCAACCGGAGACTGTACAAACAATTCATTATATTAGTCGTTTCACAGTTTACTTGGTCTTTGCCTAGTTTGACCAGAAATTTCTATTTGACCACGTGTTGACCAAGTTCCTTTCTTTTAACAACTTTTCAAACTTTACACTTATTTCCGATTATCGACTCGAAGTTTGGTTTCCGTTTACGCCACCTTAGCATATGTATTTTCTCTTTACTAATTGTGAGTCCATCCGACAATAACAAAATTATCCGAATTAATTACATTGCCCAACTCGGTTTCAGACTAAGATTCCTGAGTTGCCTAGAATCTCACTTAAGGATCCGGTTGTCTTAACTTAACCGGTTACTAAGATTAACCTTTCCCTTTTTACTTTATCGGTCAATCTTCCATAAATGGAAACCTTCCAAAAAGGGAAAGTTTCCCAAAATGGAAAGTTTCCTAACATGGCAAGTGTTCTTTAGAATGGGAAGTTTCCCAAAATGAAAACTTCCTAATTACGTCCAATTTCTCCGTAATTACTCAACTTAGGGATTAACCGTACTTTTGACTAAAGGCCTAACAGGGATTCGATTCCTACCTCTTCTGCATTCAGCCGATTTTACCGTATCACCAGAACCTTCGTCGGATTCCGGTATCTTGCCGGAATTTCGCCATAACCTCCCCGTTTCCTCCGATCTACCAAGTTACGACAACATGCAAACAACAACACAACTAATCACCACAACAACACCAACAACAAAACAGCCCAACACTAAGGAGACAACAACCAAAACTTACCTTGACTCCACCCTCAGGACAAGCTCAGTAGCTCTCCAGTCTCTTCCTCTCTAGACTGTTGACTTGTAAAACCTCCACAAACTCCCTACACCACCACCAAGGTCACCTGCCACCAACCACCCCTAGCCACTACCACTGCCTACACCTAAAACAACAACAAGACTTGCATCCCTCCTTGCTGGTTCCTCCACGGCAGGGCCTCTGCCACTGCCTCTTCCCAAACACCATCAGCTGCCCTGCAACCCCACCTTCGTGCAGCCTAGCCACCGCCACAGTGCAACACCTCCAGCTGCTCAGTCATCTCAACTCGACCTCCAACCTCATTGCTAACCTCACCTGAGCTCCAGAAGCCTGCCTGGAACTCAAAGTTTCGTCGCCGGCGTCTTACCGGAAAACAAACAGAGAAAACAGAAGGAAAGGGGTTTTCAAGGCAGAGTTCAAAACAACAAAGCAAGGACATAAGGATGAAGAGAAGAGGTAGGGTAGCAAGAGTATGCCACTCACCTTCGAATTTCTCCTCGGTCGATCTCCGTCGACGGTTGATGAATCTCGGATTGGGTGACTGGGTTTTGTAGAGGAGAGTGAGAGGGTCAATTTGGTAGGGGTGCGCCGGCATGGGTTGGCCGGACGCGGCAGTGATGGGCGGCGGAGCTGAAGACCGAAAACGGAGAGAGAGAGAGATTGGCTCGAGTCAACGCCCGAGTTGGGTTTTGACTCGGGTCAACTCACCTTTCCCCTATTTATAGCCAAATCAACGGTCCAGATCAAACCCCCAATTGATCTGACGGTCCATATTTAAAGAAGGTAAAAAGTGAAAAGGTTAAATGGTAATTCTCCTTTTTACCAGATGAATAATTAAAAGTTACCACAAACTTCAGAAATTCACAGAAATTAGCCGGAAGCTCCGAAAAATATTCCGGAAATACCGGGAGACTCGTGTTGACACGTACTACCACATCGAGTCATCAATTCAGGTATTTGGAGTACTTTTAAGAACTCAAAAATTAACTCGAGCGATAACTTATCGAATTACCGATCGCAATTAAAAGTCCTCGGTAACTCGTGAATCTCTGTGAAAGGTAACTTTTGGGTACGGGATGTTACAGAAGATAAATTTTATTAACTTCAAAAGAATAGAGTTACTAGGAATAGAGTTACTAGTCATGGAATAGAGTTACTAGTCATGGAAGAAGTTGTTATAGTGGCATTGGCAGTACTATCCTTAGTCTTGGAATCAGTGAAGGTTTTGTTCTTCTTGTCTTGGAAGCTTTTCCATAGCTTCACAATGGCAGGGGCATTCTTGACTGGACTTAGGCACAGGAGGATCAACAAAAGAAACATTCTGGTTATCATCATTCTGCAACACTGTAAACCTTGAACCAGTAGAGGCATTCTTCTTTGAATTGTTATTACCAGCATTTTTCTTTTTATTCTTGTAGCTTATTAGCATTCATGGTCCCATATCATCTTTTATAATTTCATTGTAGGAACTAACCTTCATATCTTGGTGCACAACAGAAGTGTCATTCTCAACAGTTACCACATTATCAGCTCCACCATTGGAGTCAGAATGTTGTTGACAAATATCACCATCAGATTTCTTAATAGAAGACATTTCTCCTTAGAGTGGCCAAAACAACCACATTCAAAACAAATCATAGAGATGCTCTCATAAACAACCTGATAAGCAGTGCCTTCAACTTCAACAAATGGCTTCAACGGTTTACTCAAATCTGTTCGGTGTGAAAATTGATTTTTCTCGAATAACCAGGCTTGAAGCGTGCCAGTACCTATGAGTCAGGTACAACCTTGATCTTCGAGGCTTGTTCGCCTTCTGACTTCTGTTCAAATGATTGTATACAGCTAGTCAAGCCTGCACTTAGGTTCTATAGACCTAGCTTAAGAGCAACTAGGATTTTTCTCATCCTCTCGCAAAGTGGACGTATCTTACTCGGAATGGTGTGGCTGAGCAGAGCAATTAACAAGGATTACAGGGCGTTCGCCAAAGGGTTTTCTGACAATCTTAGGATATTTGCTAAGGTTATTCACCTTCACAATGGTTTTACGTATATTCACCGACGGATCAGTCTTTATGAAGTGGTGGTAGACTGTTCGTTCACGGATGAGGCTTGATGAGTAGAAACGGATAATGCTCACTGATGAGCCTTTGTTGAATAGCAGCTGGGAATGCCTATGCATAGGGCTTTGGTGGACAAAAAGACTCGAGGGATATTTCTAGTAGAGGTGCTCGGGGAGCTTGTTTTGCAGTGCGCAAAAGTTATGTTTGATTGATTGGAGATGTCCCTTCTTCTTGTACTTTGACCCCTTTAAATAGTGAATTTTAGGGTTTGTTCTTTCTTACAGACCAAGGTGTATCAAATCTTATTCAGATCATTGGAAGATTCCTTAAGTAACCACAAATATTTTCCTAGAATGGAATGACCTCAAACAGGAAAGAAAAACATTAATAATAACGTAGACCGCAAGAATCAGTCTAATGGGCTCTCATGCAAAGCATTCGCTGAAAGATATAATTTTGACCCAAACATTGCCCCAGGCCTTGAGATTGAACCCAAGCCCATTTGTAAAATCGATAAGTGCTAGAAACCCGGCCCAATTTCTTTAAAATAATAGAAACGCTGCATCGTTCCCCCTTTATCGTCGTCCACTTTCAGTAAACAACGCTTCGTTTCAGAGGTACTGGTTCGATTCCTCTAAATACCCTGACGCCGAATCTCATTCTCATCCCTTCTCTACACCATGAATGACATTCAAACCCAAGAAATAGCCATTGATAGTAAGAAAATCTTTGAAAACCTTAGAGCCATCGCCTTCCCAACTCACTCCCATCTGGAATTGACCACCAGAGCCATCGCTGGACTTGGTCCATTCATGAAAAAGTTCCAGAAGTTCAACACTACTATCATGAATCCAGAATACCAATCTTCTTCTTTAGAATGATTCTGTAGATGTTACTTTATGGCAGAAGCAAAGAGACTGTCCAGCCCGAATTAGAGCCTTGCCATTTCCAAGTGACTAAATGATGTTGTGGTACTAGAATTGCAGAGCTCTTGATCTAGATCGATGGAGACTGATAGGAATAGCAGATGCCATCGATCTAAGCTCTAATCTGAACAATCGTGGCACGAATCGACCCCCGATGATGGCTGTTGCCTGCTTCTAGAATTCCTTCAGCAATACATTTGATTACAGGTTTGGTCAAATGGGCATCACCCTACTGGATATTTATGCAATTGCTGGTTTCCCAGTTACTGAAGAAACATACCAGGAACATCTCTTTGAAGATGTAGATATCTTTCATACTACTGACCCAGCATATTACCCAACACACCTGTCCTACAAAGGATGGGTCGGTCATTTCTACGCTCGCGCAGACGAGCAAAGTGGAATTGCATTCCTCGACTTCTGGCTTTATAAATTTGTAGCCTGCACAACAACTCAAAAATTAACCAAAACCTGGGCACGCACCGCAACTCTTCTTTTCAATGGGCACCGACTTAGTTTGGCTCAGTTGGTATTGTGATTCCTTTATCAAGTACTGCACAAGCTGTCACTCCCGGAAAGTTTTCCAAATTAGCAGGTTTCCAAACATAGAAGGTTTTCCTAAAAAGGAAAGATTCCAATTACGGTCAGTTTCCGTTTTTATACGTTTCCTTATACGTAATTTCCAATTACGACTCTTTAACTCTATTAAACGGAAACAACACATTTGAAGGGATCAAAAGACTACCACGGCATTTCAGCCGGTTCCACTGCCCCGTCGGAATAGTTACCGGATTCCGGCAACTTGCCAGAAATTCGCCATAGCTTCCCCGTTTCTCGATCACCAAGTTCTCAACAACATATGCAGGAAAAACAACATCAATATCAAACACAGATCAACAACAAGTAACAACAACACAAATTCACAGTAGCTTGAACAAGACAGGAAACTGCCTCTCACCTCCAAACTCAAATCCAGCACCTTCCTCGCCAAATTCCTCAACTGGCTGAGCCTCCGACTCGGCCTGCCCACCCCCAGGTGCTCCCAACACCCCATCTCGGTCTCCTAGCAGCTCTGCCTCGTCAAGACCGAGCTGCTGCCCACTCATCCAGAGCAGCCTAGCAGCAGTTGCTGCTGCAACACCTCCAGACTCCCTAACAGTTTCACCTGAGCTCCAAATGGTCGCCTGAAGTCCAAGAACCCCTCGCTGGAGTCAAGAACCCAAGAACCCAGAAAACAGTGAAAAACAGTGGAAAGAGAGTTTTCAATTTAAGGCTCGATTTAAGGGTTTAAAGGCATGAAAAGGAAGAAGAAGAAGAAGAAGAAGAGGGGATAACAACCATACCAGTAACGCGTCGAATCGATGCCTAGATCGCCGGATTCCGGCCGTTGACCGCCGAGGGCAGTGGCGCTCGATCTCCCTGCACGGTGCCTGCTTGGGATTCTGAGTGTTGGGTTTGGTAAAGGAGAAGGAGGGGAAGAGAAAGAAGCTGGTCCACCGCCCTGTGGTGGCCAGAGTCGCCGGCGCCCGGCGGAGGACAGCGGAGAAGAAGCGGAGCTCAATCGAGCTCGAGTTGACCGAATTGGTGAGTTTTGACCGAGTCAAAACTCACCCTCTATTTATAGAAGATTGGACGGTCCAGATTCAATCTGGAATAGATCCAGCGGTCCAGATTTAAAGAAGGTGAAAAGTAAAAGGTAAAATGGTAAAAACTCTTTTTACCTGATAGATAATTAAAAGTTACCGGAAACTTCGAAAATTTGTAGAAAATAAACCGGAAGACTCGTGTCGACATGTACTATGACATCGAGTCATTAAATCAGGTATTTGGAGAACTTAGAAAAACTCAAAAATGAACGTGGTAGTTAACTCGCGAAGTTACCGAATGTGACTTAAACCTCAGTAACTCGCCATTAACCACGGTTAAAACGTGCCGGGTCCCACACTCTACCCCACTTAAAGAAATTTCACCCTCGAAATTCACATACCAAACTGGTCACTGATCAAGGGTCAATTTCTCTGTCAATCTCTGTTCCTTCAGGAATTATGTTGAGTAAACTTTGCCAGTCCACGTGTGGCGACGTTACAACCGATACCCTGGTGACTTTAATCCACCAATAGCCTTGTTTACCGTGAGTCCAACTTACCTCAAGTTCATTGAATTTTCTGCTGAACCTCAAAACTCTGCTCGTGACCCGAACAACAATGCCGATACCAAGGCATGTACACTCAAGCATTCCCACCTTTCATTACCTCGTGTAACGAGTACTGAAGGCACGATCGAAGTGTAATAGTTGATTCGATCATCAATCTTGCAGGTTCTACAGCCAAGTAACAAACTCAAACTTGTCACTTTCTCGTCTCGATCGTAAAGACAAGATACTCGCAACAAGCTGTCACATCCGATAACGTACAGCGTCACAAAGTCCTTGTGCTAAAACGACTTTAACAAAGCCTCACTGTAGGAGAGGATGCACAAATACCAACTGACAAGTGATAATCCACAAGATCACGCCTTTCTTTACAACGTCGTGCTTACACGATCGATGAACCATGAACGATGCTTCACCATCAAGGAACCACTAATGATGAGCCAAGTCAATCAAGTTGTCATACTTTCAACTCTTAGATGACTCGTAGTGATGTCGTCGATAGACTTTTCCTCGAAGTCAGTATCGCGAATTTTGTATCCTCATCATCGAAAATCGGAACAGACACTTGCAGATGCTTTCGCTAATCCACTATTTTAATGCCAATACGACGACGAGTCGTCTCATGGGAGTGTTTCCGTCAGGCCCCATCAGAAAGATAACGGTCAGCCTTGATAACACGTTCATAAAGATCAGAAGATGTCTTAGCTACCACATCCTATTTAAAGGATCAGTACGTCTTCGCCTCTGAAGCTGTCAGGTCGCACCTCGTACGAAGGTTTCCTTAAGATAGAATTCCAGGTTCCACACCTGCCAAGAGGGATGTTACACGTCATCAACGTCGTAAAACGTTCACCAGGTCTCTTGCTTAATGGACGTTTCCCTCATTGTCGTGCCTCATCATAGACCCATAGCGTTACAAACTCAAACCGAGCAACACTTTATCTATGACTCAGTCATAGGCACCAAAAACCTCAAAAACGTACTTTCTTACCCTAATCAATTGTTGAAAAAGTGAATAACTTGAGGGTAATTTTTCACCTCGAAGCCCAACACTTGGTTGAACTGAGACTCTTTGATAATGTCCTCTGGCCACAAACTTTCTCATCTGTTTTACACTTTTCCTTTTCAGTGACCCGCTATCAAGTTGCACTGAAGTGACGTTTCCTCATGTCACAGACTTGCATAAACTTGAACCTGACCAAGATTTAGATATTCTGAACATCGGCCAATCTTAACTGCATGACTATTGCAGGGGAAAATTAGTACCTACTACCTTGGCTACAAACCGACAAATTACCACAAAAATTTACAGTACTTACTGAATATCCTTAGGTACACTTCCTCCTTGTCTCAGACCGTTTGTTCAAATCATGAAGCTATCACTTGGTCATCAAACAGTGTTTTACACTTTTCCTCACTTCAGGCTTTCCATGCATAGAGTTCAAGCTGAAAACATCATGTCCAATCACACCCATGGACAATTGATAACATTGCAAACTCTAAATGCAAATAACCAAACTGATGCACAAACTCGAGTTCGTCGTTCTAATCTTTGACAATTCGGTCGTACAACATTTTCCTGACACATCACTTGGTCAGAACCGATTCTTAATGCTCCACATGGCTCTAATAACATCAAATTTCCTCAGCCATGGAAAATCTTTTACAAATTGGTGTCTTGACGAACCACAAAGTCACAAGAGTACGTGAACAATTACAAAATCCAAGTTGCAAAGTACTCCCAAGAAAACGGGAAGGAATTACAGGTCTTAAGCTGCTTGCTCCCAACACTTGCAACATCTTGAGACCACTCTTACCTCATCCAACATACAAAGTCGAGGGTAAGGCCTCACATATTCATACTATCATGTTCACATCACATACTTTTAATTCAGGACCTCAAAAGGTCAACACAGTTTCCAAAGCTTCACCACGCGTCGGAGTAACCACAAGCGTCGACGTCAAGCTTTAATAATGCACAAGGAAGGATACGATACTCATCGCTCAATCCACTTCCTCCAATGTCTCTTTCACATTGCGGAGGATAATACCAATCACCTCAACGCTACATCACAGCTTCCCACACTAGGGGAGAGACACCACTGATTCGTCGTATCTCATGCTAATACTCAACCAAGCACGTACGACAAATGCAAACTCTGTCTCAAACACTATGAGCAAACAACGGAGTCACCTAACTCCAATGAGGTCTGGGAAACCACCTTGGGTTCCACCAACAATAACATCCCTTTTCAATCATAACTTTCTTTACAGGATCTACCACTACAGGGATCCGAAATCTCTTTTAAACTCCAGGATCTACCACTACGGGATCCTTAATCTCAATTTCAAACTCAGGGATCTACCACTACGGGATCCACAATCTCAATCTCAAACTCAAGGATCTACCTCTACGGGATCCTCGATCTCAATCGCAAACTCCAGGATCTACCACTACGGGATCCTCAATCTGAATCTCAAACTCAAGAACCTCATCTCCATCTCACTATCTCAGCAAGGAGGGTCCAGCACACAATCCATATACCATGCTCATGTACAACAAATCTCATACCATGAGGCTCAAATAACATGCTCTGGCCCTACATGCAATCTCATATCATAAACAATATCAATCATCCATAGGACATGCACAAGTTTTTCCTCCATATCATCAATAATCCAAACAGGACGTTTTCACATCCATAAGTCCTCAAGTATGCCAAGTTTTCAGAGCTCAAAATCTATAGTCTCAATTTACTGCCACTCTTATCATATGTCGCAGCCCGTGTATTGTGAGAGAGCTAAGTGGGAAAATACTCGACGAAACAATGACCTCATTATCAAATAGGTTTTGAACATAACAGAAGCACAAGAAATTCTTTTGTAGTCATCTGGGTACTCAAGACAACAATGGTCAAGATTCTCAGGCAGGACATAACACAAGAATAGAATCAAGGTGACAACAAGGCTTTTTAGCTCAAGGCACAACTGTCACTGCCATAAAACAAACCAGAGTCACAAGGGGATATCAAATACTACAAGAAGGTAACGAGTCAGATTTAAGGAATGACATCAAGGGTAGGAACACGACTCGTGAATGACTTTAAAGTTGTAGCTAAAATTTAAAATCGGAAATGAAAATTTCCAAGAGAGAATTTTCAAAACCCTTTTTATGCCAACTCGTGAAACTCTACTAGCTCTGAAATTTCTTAAAGACCACTTTCGGAAAAATTTTGACGCGCTAGCACAGACTTCAAGGCATCAGAGGTTTTAAAACATTTTAAAAACAAAAGTCCGAGGAACGATTGCTCTGATACCACTGCTGTAGCACCCCAGGAGGGGAAATTACAGTAGCCACTAATTTAAGCTAATAAGAAGCCAACACGTCCGAAGGACCAACAACTTATTAACCTAAAGTCGTAGGCTTTTTAGTAAGTAAAATAAAATTTAAACTTTAATATTTTTAGTGGCACCACATGAAATTCTTAAAACATTCATCAGAGTTTTTCTAATTTCTGGGAAGGTGGTCAAATTAAAGAGTCAATTAAAAAACTTTAGCGACAACAATAAAAATATACAACAAGGTTTATGAATCAGGGTGACACCTTTACTGTTTATGAAAAAGGCTCTGGTATATGACTCGAAGGGTAAGACTGGAAAAGTGAGTACATCTTGGACCAAACATTGAGGAAGGAATGAGGCTCCATCTGTTGTACCTGCAAACCATCTGTTGTAGGGGTGAGCGTCGTCCTCGCGTGCTCACATATAGGCCTACCAATGATAGGTTTGAAAACCATAAAATCATATATGTATATGTATAGATTTGAGCTCGTAATAAAACCATTTAGAAAATCCTTGGCACACAAAATCATCATTTCATATCTTTCAGGAAAACAATGCAGTATTCTAAAACAGGGGCCCAAAGCGCTCGATGAACAATACAGCCTGCAGGGCTTCACGAATCTCTGTGACCGAATCTCGGGTTTGTCTATACAGCAAACCGGGGCCAACTACCTATGCGTCTGAAGACGAATAGTAGCCAGAGTGTCCATTTACAGCTAATGCCCAACGAATCACTCATAACAACACACCGCACTTACGTCTCGCTTAACTCTGTGCGAGACGAGCGTAAGCGGGATAATTTAAATAAACAGGGCATTGCCCCTCTAGAGGTTCACGGTCATCGACACCGTGGGAAGCGTAGTCTAAATACTAGGTCCCGCCACTCTCAGGTCACGCACCGGAAATCAAGACAACGGTGCTCAACATATCACATCATCGTATAAAAATCTTTTACGTCTAGCCTCGGGGTTTCTTGGCCCAATCACAAATCATTTATCATTTAATATAAAGAAAACTTTCACGAGACTTTGACCATGAGCATACACAAAATTATGCACTTTCTCATATATATATAAAACCACTACCAAGGGGGTTCAGATTCCCTACCTGGAATTGTTGTTCCATACGTAAGCTCCAAGCTTCCAGGAGCTGCCTCGGTGAATCGAGGTCACCGCGTTAGCTACCTCGTCCAATAATCACTGCAGAATGGAGTAGCTTCGCAACCAAGATACAATAATTTTCAACAGACCTCAACATTCCAAGTTTGACCAGGAATGACCATATTGGCTAAGTTGACCAACCAATTCCTTTTTATGGCACTTTAACCTTTTTGACTTGCTTTTCCGGTTATCGACTCTTTACTCAATTTATCGGAAGTCCGACTTAGCTTCTGAACTTTCCTTTACCATTTTAATCTGACGTTAGGGTGTCACATAATTACTATGGACACCCCACGTGTCACATCAACCAATTTATTTACCAGGAGTCGATTTACCGTTTTACATAAAACACCAACTTTACTTAACATGGTCAACTTGACATTTTCCATAATTTCCAGTTATCATTTTCCGATAACAATTTAACACTTTACGAATTTATCCAAGTTGTGTCAAACTTCGTTGAACTTCAGTTCTTTAACCATTTTTCTGAAAATGTAACTTTCCCAAAATGGAAACTTTTCCTTAATGGAAACTTTCCTAAAATGGAAAGTTTTCCAAATTAGCAGGTTTCCAAACATAGAAGGTTTTCCTAAAAAGGAAACTTTTCCTTAATGGCAGTAGTTACTAATTGAATTCATGAACTTGTTTGGTTTATTTGCAGAGTTTGTGCACACAACAAATCATATGCACAAGGGCAGCCTCGGCCGTGGCTGTCCCTTGTGTATAGATTTCATATGCTAATCGAATATAAGTTGAATCATGCGCGAAGTTGGTTCAATTTGTGTTCTTTATAAGAGCTACAATAATTCTGTAAATTTACATGTCGATGTGAGATGAGGTGACGCCATACTTGCTAACATGTTTCCAATTCGACTTATTGTTCTTATGTGCTTTTTGTGTTTAATTTTTACGCGAAGTGTCTTTAAACCGATTAGTACCATGTTTAGGATTATACGCGAAGTTAATTCTGAATAATTGTGAAGTCTTGAATGATTAGAATAACCACGAAGGCTCTAATTAAATTAGAACTAAATTGGATCTTGAATTCGGTTTTTAAACTTGCTGCCCTATTCCTTTATTTGAGTTGTTACATGTTTAAAGAATTATGTGTTATGTGTAGAGTGGTTGATCAACTGTAAATAATTAGTTTTAGGTTAAGTTTTAGTTTCTTTAGATGTTAAACACTTACATCCCCCATATGTTTATTTGATTGCGTTAACATTTTCTGTTTTCGATTACCCTTCAATATCCCCGGACTGAACGATCCCTACTTATTCGTACTAACGATGACATTTTGCAGGGTTATAAAGTTGTGAGGTTTGATTTGATCACGTGTTTACATGTGTGAGGTGAAAAACGCTCATCAATTTCTGGCGCCGTTGCCGGGGAATGTTGAGAAACATCGTTTATTGAAGTGTTAACTTTGTAGATTTGTGAATTGTAAAGTTTCTGTTTTGTATAAGTTGTAAAGTTTAAATTCTGGTTTCTTTGTGTTTATAATTCTTGTTGTAACTTAATTTAAATTGTTAGGAAGTTAAAGATTTATTTGTGTAGCGCTTATTTGTGTTTTCTAAAGCAAACGGAATAGGTAAAGTCTCTTTTGTTAATATCAGCCTAAACCCTTCATGTAATCGCATGAAGTTGAGGGCGGCTCTTATTAACACTTGAAGAACTGTCTAACACATAGCTTGTTCTCAACTGAGTAAGGGGCACATTGGTGCGTGTATAACCAACACTTGTCTAAGGTTTGTGCAATTAGATCTCAGAGGTCCACAGACTGATAACCCTTCTCGGTGAAGGGATCGATAGGGAGTTCGCTCTCCGTGGTAACCAACAAATGAGTGTTGCCTTAGATTAATTTGGAATACACAAACTAAGCCTTCTGAAAACACGGAATAAGTTTATGTCTAGACGACCATACTTAGGCCGCACGTCCGCCATGCTTTAGAATATACAAGATAAACTCTGCATAAATAGATTTACATAACTTCAAAAGAAAACGTTATTTTTAACTTTTGAGGTATATCGGATAAAGCAAAACCGAACCGTGGGTTGTACAAGTCCATTGCACAGTTTGCTCCACTGCTCCACGTACCTTGAATGTTAAAAATTGTGTGAATAAAAACAATTAGAACCTTAGGAGAAATCAGATTTCGTGATTACATGTTTATATTTCAAATTTTGGTGTACATTTGTGTTTATTCTTACGTAATTTCGTCACATATTGCTAACATAAATTTCATGTGTGTTTCATAAGTGTTAGTTAGGAGATTTCGGTGTTTTCTGAATGAATTATGTGTAAAGTTATGAAAATGTTAACTAATTTAATTGCTAACGTAACTTGTTTTTAACATTTTAACTTAACAATATTTTCTGCATTTTTCATCATTGTTTGTTTACTAACATTTTGATTTTTGCGTTTCAGATCAATGAATGTCCGACTTTAACGCTTGCACTCAAAACATTAAAGGACAATTCAAACAAATTATAGAAGCCGAAAACCTTCCTATGATATTGATATGATTAATTCTTGTTCACAGGTTTTATCGGAAACTAGGGATCAATAGCAATTAGGTATTGAGCAAGGGACCGGATTTGACAAGAAAGGATACAGAATTTCGGCAGAAGAGGAGGCTAAACTCGAACCAAAAATATTGGAAGTCATTGCCAAACTCGAGGCAGCCCCTTACCATAGGTATAATTCTCACTTGTCAATTCCCTTTGCCACTAACAAGTTGTTACCATCTGTGGAACAGGCCCCAAATGTAGAGTTAAAACCTCTACCAGATCACTTGAAGTATGCATATCTTGGAGACGATGAAACTTTACCAGTTATTGTATCATCAAAGCTGAGTAAGCAGCAAGGATAAGAATTGATCGCCATGCAGAAAAGAAACAAGACCGCCATCGGTTGGACTTTGGCGGACATCAAGGGAATCAGCCCTACAAAATGTGTTCACAGGATCTTACTTGAAGAAGGTGCGAAACCGACAAGAGAAGGGCAGCGACGTTTGCACCCACCGATGAGGAAAGTTGTGAAGGATGAGGTGATTAAATTACTTGATTGTGGAGTGATTTACCCAATCTCAGATAGTCAATGGATTTCGCCCGTCCAAGTTGTGCCGAAAAAGAGTGGAGTTACAGTTGTCAAGAATGACAAGAATGAACTTGTGCCGCAACGTTTGGTGACGGATTACAGGATGTGCATCGATTATAGGAAGCTCAATGCTACTACGCGCAAAGTTCACATGCCTCTACCATTCATGGATCAAATGCTTGAAAGATTAGCCGGACACGAGTTTTACTGCTTCTTAGATGGGTACAGCGGTTACAATCAGATTAGCATTCACCCGGATGACCAAGAGAAGACGACGTTCACATGTCCCTTTGGTACGTTTGCCTATCGACGCATGCCTTTTGGGTTATGCAACTCACCAGGTACATTCCAACGTTGTATGTATTCTATATTCTCAGATTTTATTGAAAATATTATTGAAGTCTTTATGGATGATTTTAGCGTTTATGGAAAAGACTTTGATACATGTTTAGAGAATTTAGAGTTAATCTTGGAAAAAAGTGTAGAAACTAACCTTGTGTTAAATTGGGAAAAATGTCATTTCATGGTTAATCAAGGTATAGTTTTAGGACACATAATTTCGAAAAAGGGAATTGAAGTTGATAAGGCTAAGATTGATATTGTGCAACACTTACCCTCTCCCACAACTGTGAGAGAGGTCCGTTCGTTTCTTGGCCATGCAGGATTTTACAGGCGATTCATCAAAGACTTTTCTTTGGTGGCAAAACCACTAAGTTCCCTATTGCAGAAGGATGTTCCGTTCGTTTGGGACAAGGCGTGTGAAGCAGCGTTCGTAAAGCTCAAGGAATTGTTCACAACAGCTCCCATTATGACGCCTCCGGACTGGAATTTACCCTTCGAATTGATGTGTGATGCAAGCGATTATGCCGTTGGAGCCGTGCTTGGACAAAGAAAGGATAAGAAGCCTTGTGCCATTTATTATGCCTCTCGGACTCTGAATGACGCTCAGCTGAATTATTCCACAACTGAAAAAGAACTCTTAGCTGTGATTTTTGCTTTAGAAAAATTTCTTTCATATGTTTTGCAATCTAAAGTAATATTTATTCTGATCATGCAGCTTTGAGGTATTTGATGACAAAGAGGGATGCTAAGCCGAGATTGATTCGATGGATTCTCTTACTTCAAGAGTTTGACGTTGAGATCAAGGATAAGAAGGGGAGCGAGAACGTGGTAGCCGATCATTTGAGCAGAATTGTACAAAAAGAAGAGACCGTACCACTTCAAGAAACATTTCCCGATGAGCAGCTCTTTCGTTTGGACGCAGCAGAGCCTTGGTATGCCGACATTGTAAACTACTTGGTTTCTAGGACTTTTCCTAGTACCTTATCATATGCAAACAAGGCAAGGATGAAAAAGATGGCACGACACTACATATGGGATGAGCCGTACTTATGGAAGCAATGTAGTGATCAAGTTATTCGACGATGCGTTCCAGAAAATGAGCACAAGTCCATCTTAGCATTTTGTCATAGTGAGGCGTGTGGAGGACATTTCGGACCGAAACGGACAGCCCTCAAGGTATTAGATTGCGGATTCTATTGGCCTACGATCTTCAAAGATGCAAACATGTTTTGTGTTTCATGTGATAGATGCCAAAGAACAGGTAACATCGGTCCAAAAGATCAAATGCCCCTTTCTCCTATTATCGTGGTAGAAATTTTTGATGTTTAGGGTATTGATTTTATGGGACCATTTCCTTCTTCTAGAGGCTTTCTTTATATCTTGTTGGCTGTTGATTATGTGTCTAAATGGGTGGAGGCGAAAGCCACCAGGACTAATGACTCTAAAGTTGTTGCAGCTTTCTTGAGAACTAACATCTTTTCTAGGTTTGGAGTTCCACGTGTTTTGATAAGCGACGGAGGTTCTCATTTTTGCAACCGTACCATAGAGGCTTTACTCAAGAAGTATGGAGTCACACACAAGGTTTCCACCCCATATCACCCTCAAACAAGTGGGATGGCTGAAGTGTCAAATCGAGAGATCAAGCGCATTCTGGAGAAAACCGTCGGCCCAACAAGAAAGGATTGGAGCGACCGCCTTGATGATGCATTATGGGCTTACCGAACTGCATACAAGACGCCTATTGGGATGTCTCCCTTTCGGCTCACTTATGGGTTGTCACCTTCCGGTTGAACTAGAGCACAGCGCATGGTGGGCGGTGAAGAAATTCAACATGGACATAGATGCTGCCGGCCTTCATCGGAAATTGCAAATCAACGAACTTGAAGAAATAAGGAACGATGCTTATGATGCTGCGTGGATCTACAAGGAGAAAACTTGAGCGTATCATGACAAAATGATCCGAGGGAAATCGTTTCAAAAAGGGCAGAAAGTTCTTCTATTTCATTCAAGACTTAAGCTTTTTCCTGGAAATTTACGTTCTCGTTGGGTTGGTCCATTTATTGTAACTAACGTGTTTGCTCATGGTGCCATTGAAATTCAAAGTGAAACAACAGGTACAACGTTTAAGGTGAATGGACATCGCTTAAAGCCTTATTACGAGCCTTTTGAGGAACACACGGTTGAGGAAACCCAAGTGGGGGACGCACCAAGATCCGAGTGACATGGAGAAGAGTCTAGGCTAAAGGACTATAAACAGTTAAGCGCTGCATGGGAGGCAACCCATTTCAACCGTAGCTGTGGAGGAGCCATCACCGAGAGTTTGCATTTTCTAAATCCTTACACTCTTATGGTTGAACTGTATATGTGTGAAAATGTAAAATTTATCATATGCTTAGGAATTACAACACCATTTTCGAGTTTACATTGAGGACAATGTAACTTTCTAAGTGTGGGGTAGGGATTACATGATTCACATGTTTTTAGTTTGTTTTGTGTGTTTTCAATTTGCTTTGCTTTGTTTTGTTTCTAAAAATCAGAAAATCTTGTTCCAAATAAAATGTTTTGTTTTGTATGTTTTGTTTTGAGTCTATGCCCCTAAAGTTGATGATGAGTATGTCTTTGAATGCATAGATGATGGTTTTGCATGATTATAAGAATTAAATTGTGAGTTTCATGGATAATGTGATTGGTATGAATATGTGAGATATTGATTGATATATGTAAAAGCATGCATGTTTGAGTTTGTTTTAATCCATAACAACCTATGTGAGTTTTTGAGCTTATATACTTTCTTTAGGAGAGACTAAATTTTCGGCAAAAATTCGTATCTTAATCTCATTATTCTTTGCATATTCAATGACTATGTGCTATAGTTTTAATGGACTCTAGAATGCTAGAACTTGCTCTTGATGATTTTCGAAACTTTTATTCATGATTATGCCTTGATTTTGAAAATGATTGAACAAGATCTTATTAGGAATACCACCAAAGCCAAATAAAGCATTTGCCCAATTTGTGCCCGTCGTGGGACTCCTTAGTGTTAACCCCCTTTGAGCCTACATTTTAGCCTTTCTTTCATTACCATCATACACATTCCTTTGCTTAGAACATAAATATCTTGACCCTTGTCGTTGAGACTTGATAAAGCTTGATTTGGATGCAGAATTGTGTTATGAAGTGATGATGTGAAACAAGTGTGGGGTGAACTTATCCAATTGTGAATACAAAACGTGTGTGCTAAGTGAAAAAGAAAAAAAAAATCGAACAAACATGTGTTTCGAACCAAAGGAGAAATAAAGCACGAAATAAAGAAGAATTGTGACGATTGGATTTAGTTCTTGCTGTGAATTCGGAGTTTGTACGTGATTTGAAGGTCTATCATTGTTACATTTGACCTTTGTTCGTTTTCACAAAGTAAGGGGAAGGAAAGAATGAAGAATTGGTCCAACATGATGAAATTCGGCCTATGGAGTGAAGTCATAAAGAGAATTGAGCTTTATTAAGTCTTGGTGACGTTTTAGCCACCACTATCCTAAATTCGAATACCTTGTGCCAAGCCCCATTATTATCCTTTCAAAAGATCTTTTCATGATTCTTAAAATGGGTGAATTATGATCTGTGGAGATTTTCTCAAGAGTTAAGCATATGGTTTTGGTCCATTCTTGCACTTAGTTGTTTAATGAGATTATCCAAGAAATTTTTTTTTCACAAGTGCTTTTATCTGTTGGAATATGCAAGCTATTTGTTGCCTTACAATCTTTTCTCTTGCATTTACTTGAGTGAATGTTGCCATATCATGTGTGAACAGAAGAGAGTATGCCTAGTAAGGAGGATTAAATTAACTTAACATGTTTGCATGCTCATTTTCTCACTTCTTACTTATTCATACCGTGAAACATGTTTATGACACTTGGAATTTGTGCGCTTACATCTCAATGCTTAAACTTGAACTCTATGCGTTTAACGATTCTGAGACAATTATTTAGGGGCAATAGTAGAGTCTTTTAATTAGATTTGCTAAGGGACTAGCAAAGGATAAGTGTGGGGTAGTTGATAAGAGCATAAAATGCTACGTTTTTAATGTGTTTCTATCCCTATTTATACTTTGTTTAACTCTTAATTTTGCAGATTTGAATCATTAGACTAAACCATGAATGTTTGGTGGAGAACAAGTGAAAACGTGCTTAAAAGGAAGCTAAAACTTGCAAATTAAGAAGGATAAGTTGTTTAGGAAACTTTCATGTTTCTAATTGGGAAAGTTGCCTATTTCATTTTAAGAAACTTTCTTATTTTAATTTAGGAAACTTACTACTTGTGAAACTTTCCTAATCCATTTTGAGAAACCTCTATTCTTAAATTCAGAAAATTGGCAAAGAATGGATGAGCATTAAATGAAGACGATGATGCACATATGGAAATCAGAAATTTCCAAGGGATTTGGCCGAATTTATATGGAGATTATGGCAGCAAATTTCGATAGGAATCTTCCTCAAATCAAAGATAATTTTTGATTTGTAATCAAGCAAATTTAGGGAAATTCCTTTCTTTTATTTCTCCATATCAATTCCTAATATTTCTAGAGATTAAATCTGATTTCTTTCTTCCTTTTCAGGAACATTAATTGGAGCATATATGTGGGAATTAACATCAACAAATTGGCAAGAAACAAGGAAGGAATTATCATCATAAAATCAGCAACAATCAAGGATATTCAGCCGATTCCATTTGAGGAACAAGCAATGTATCCGGTCACATTTCAAGCCAAATTCTAAGACTTAATGCACAAGACATATATGGAATATTATTTGATTAAATTGTGCTATTATTTGTGGCCATTGGATCAGATTTAAATCAATGGTAATGAGGGACTCATGGAGGAGACATGACCACTATATAAGGAGGCTCTCTACATAAGAAAATAGGTCGACCCCCCTATACTTAAAACACAGCAGCCCCTCCTCTTTCTCTCCAAGAATTCGTCCCTCTCTCCCTCTCCATCACAAAGCAGCCGCCGCCGCTCCTCCCTCTTCCACAAGCCAATACAGCCGCCCTCCATTCATCCTCCCAAGCATACAGCCGCCACCTTCACAGCCTTTCCATAGCCGCCTCTCCTCTTCAACGCAGCCGCACACATCACAAGCCAAGGCAGCCGCCGCCTCTCTCCACCACCAATTCAGCCGCTGCTCACACCAAGCATCAATCTCCACACCTAAAGTCAGTCCAAGATCCATGGTTGTCTTTGTATTTGTTTCAAATTCAGTATTTATATTCAATGTTATCTCTGAATTTTGTAACAAACTATCAATGTTCTTATGTGATTTGATGAATTCTTTGGATTTCCTTATGTGTTTGATTGTTATTTGGTGTAAATCTTTATATATGCATGTGAAAATTCGAATTTAAGACTTAATGGCAGTAGTTACTAATTGAATTCATGAACTTGTTTGGTTTATTTGCAGAGTTTGTGCACACAACAAATCATATGCACAAGGGCAGCCTCGGCCGTGGCTGTCCCTTGTGTATAGATTTCATATGCTAATCGAATATAAGTTGAATCATGCGCGAAGTTGGTTCAATTTGTGTTCTTTATAATAGCTACAATAATTCTGTAAATTTACATGTCGATGTGAGATGAGGTGACGCCATACTTGCTAACATGTTTCCAATTCGACTTATTGTTCTTATGTGCTTTTTGTGTTTAATTTCTACGCGAAGTGTCTTTAAACCGATTAGTACCATGTTTAGGATTATACGCGAAGTTAATTCTGAATAATTGTGAAGTCTTGAATGATTAGAATAACCGCGAAGGCTCTAATTAAATTGGAACTAAATTGGATCTTGAATTCGGTTTTTAAACTTGCTGCCCTATTCCTTTATTTGAGTTGTTACATGTTTAAAGAATTATGTGTTATGTGTAGAGTGGTTGATCAACTGTAAATAATTAGTTTTAGGTTAAGTTTTAGTTTCTTTAGATGTTAAACACTTACATCCCCCATATGTTTATTTGATTGCGTTAACATTTTCTGTTTTTGATTACCCTTCAATATCCCCGGACTGAACGATCCCTACTTATTCGTACTAACGATGACATTTTGCAGGGTTATAAAGTTGTGAGGTTTGATTTGATCACGTGTTTACATGTGTGAGGTGAAAAACGCTCATCACTCGGCATTTCAGCCGGTTCCACTGCCCCGTCGGAATCGTTACCGGATTCCGGCAACTTGCCAGAATCCTCTGCCGGATTCAGGTCAACTTGCCGGAAATTCGCCATAGCTTCCTTGTTTCTCGATCACCAAGTTCTCGACAACATATGCAGGAAAAACAACATCAATATCAAACACAGATCAACAACAAGTAACAACAACACAAATTCACAGTAGCTTGAACAAGACAGGAAACTGCCTCTCACCTCCAAACTCAAATCCAGCACCTTCCTCGCCAAATTCCTCAACTGGCCGAGCCTCCGACTCGGCCTGCCCACCACCAGGTGCTCCCAACAGCCCATCTCGGTCTCCTAGCAGCTCTGCCTCGTTAAGACCCCTCGTCCAGAGCAGCCTAGCAACAGTTGCTGCTGCAACACCTCCAGACTCCCTAAAAGCTTCACCTGAGCTCCAAATGGTCGCCTGAAGTCCAAGAACCCCTCGCCGGAGTCAAGAACCCAGGAACCCAGAAAACAGTGAAAAACAGTGGAAAGAGAGTTTTCAATTTAAGGGTCGATTTAAGGGTTTAAAGGCATGAATAGGAAGAAGAAGAAGAAGAAGAAGAAGAAGGGATAACAACCATACCAGTCACGCGTCGAATCGACGCCTGGATCGCCGGATTCCAGCCGTTGACCGTCGAGCGCAGTGGCGCTCAATCTCCCTGCACGGTAGCTGCTTGGGGATTCTAAGTGTTGGGTTAGGTAGAGGAGAAGGAAGGGAAGAGAAAGAAGCTGGTCCACCGCCCTATGGTGGCTGGAGTCACCGGCGCCCGGCGGAGGACAACGGAGAAGAAGCGGAGCTCAATCGAGCTCGAGTTGATCGAATTGGTGAGTTTTGACCGAGTCAAAACTCACCCTCTATTTATAGAGGATTGGACGGTCCAGATTCAATCTGGAATAGATCCAAAGGTCCAGATTTAAAGATGGTGAAAAGTAAAAGGTAAAATGGTAAAAACTCTTTTTACCGGATAGATAATTAAAAGTTACCGAAAACTTCGAAAATTCGCAGAAAATAAACCGAAGATTCGAAAAATAATCTGAAAATACCGGAAGACTCATGTCGACACGTACTATGACATCGAGTCATTAAATCAGGTATTTGGAGAACTTTGAAAAACTCAAAAATGAACGTGGTAGTTAACTCGCGAAGTTACTGAATGTGACTTAAACCTCAGTAACTCGCCATTAACCACGGTTAAAACATGCGGGGTCCCACACCTAAACACAGAGAAAGATCAAGCTGCCGCCGATCATACCGCCGCCATCACCGCTGATCACCTTCCAAACCCTAGGCCAAACCTTTATGTAGGTTTTAGGTATGGAAAACCTCAATTTGCTTGTATTTTCACTCTGTGAACAGTACTTTATTTATATATATTATTTCTGGATTTTTATGGTTTTATATGATTTACATGTTTATGTTTCTTCTTTGTGATTATTTCATCAACTTGTTGATTGTGTAACGAATAATATGCATGTTAGGACATTGCATAGTTTAAGTTATTTATATTTATGTGTGTAATAGATGTCTAATTGATTTATTGTTTACCTGATCATGTAAACGATTCTGAGGGTAGTCTAGGTACCAGATGTTCCTAAGGGGGAGTTTAACATGCCGTAGTGTTTTAAAGTTAAGGTCATGCGATTGTAGGTCTTGATTGTTAGGCACTGCCAAGGATTGTTAGGGTAAGTAATTTACATGTTATTAGGATGAGTGACGCCATACCTAGGATTATGTCTCCAATGACTCTTGTTCGGTCAGTGTATTTGTCCTAGTGTCATGCGATTGTAGACACTGAGCAAGATGACACATATATAGGTTTAAGATCATACGATTGTAGGTCTTAAGTTTAAATGAGGAGTCTAATAGTTGGAATTAATTAGAGTCTATGATAACATAAATGTTGCATCTTAATCTTGCTTAGGATTTGCATGTTTATCTATTCGGTGATTGTTATGATTATGTACTTAATTATTGATTGACCAACTTTGTAAATATTAGACTTAGGATTTAGAATTTTAGATAACCAAATTGAATCCCCCATTTAAATCGTAAATATGTATATATGTTTATACTTATGCATTTGTGTATACTTATATATTATGTGATAGATAATTGTATATGCTATGTATATGTGTATTTTGTACTTGTGAATATTACTAACTTGTTTTAATGCAGATATAATCTTTCCCTAGTGTCCCCGGCTAGAACGATCCCTACTTACAGTTACTACAATGATAGGGTTTAAAATTGCAGGTGGCTTAACGGGCCTCGTCAGTTTTTGGTGCAGTTGCCAAGGATGCTAAAGAGGATTTTAATTTGTATATACAAGTGAACTAACACTTTCTTTCTTATACTTGTGAATAATTGTCGATTATACTTGTTGTATATTTTTGTTATTTTCGTGCCATATATGTTGTATTTAATTGTTGTAATAACTTAGTAATTACTTAGGAGGTTTATAGTTTTGTATATGTTAGAGTTTATTGTGGTTTTTAAAGTGTAACATGTAGGGAGAAGCCATTTTTGTTAATCTTAGCCTAAACCCTTCATGTTATCTGCGGATCTCATGAGGTTGAGGGCGGCTTTGATTAACACTTGTAGACCGGTCTAGTGATCCGAGTTTGTTCTCAACTGAGTAAGGGGCAAGTTATTATTCATAGATATGGTTCTCGGGTTTGTTTAACTGGATCTCAAGGTCATAGACTGATATCTCTTCACGGTGAAGGGGTCGATAGAGAGTTCGCTCTCCGTGATCACTAAACGAGTCCTGCCTGGTTCTTGTAGGGGGTTCGCCCTCAGTGAATCTTAACGACACTGCCTTCTGAAACCACGGAACCTGCTCGAACTAGTCAAATGCTTGAGCCGAAGCATCACCTCACTTTAAACGCCAGAATTAGCTTAGACATATGTGACGCCATAAACTTCAAACTAACTTGGCTCTAATTTTGGAGGTACATAGGATAAAGCATGACACTACCTGGGGCTGTATCAGTCCATTGCACAGTGGTCTCCTCTGCTCCACGTACCTTAGAAATTAGGGTTTAATAAAACTAATTAGAAAGCCTAGGTAATGATGTCAAGTGTGTGTGAGTTTTGTGGTGTCATGTGTCATGTCTATGTGTTTCATATGTCTTGTGTAGTGTGTGTATGTGTGTTCATGGTGTCGTTATTTTTGTTGCATGTCTTCATCTTGCATAATGTTTATGTGTTCAATTGCATATTGTTTCATGTTGCATTCCGTGTGTGTTCATGCCATATTGCATTTTTGTTTCATACTAACCCATGTGTGTGTGCATTGCATTCATTCATGTTGCATTCATTCTTACATGTATGCTGTAGCTTTTAGATTTAATGCTAGCTTAGTTTAGTTTTTAGTTTCGTTTTTAATTTTGTTTACAATGATGCTACCTTGATCTTGTTCAATTATGTCAGATTGGTTTTACAGGTTACCATGAATGACCAGTTTTGGACAAAAGGCATTGAAGTGCTAGATAATGAGTTTTTTGGTGACGTTGGTCGCAATGGTGCCGAGAACAATGGTGATGCCGAGCATACATAAGGCCGAGCAAGACAATGCCGAGCATGGCATGGAACATGATCAAGTAAGCACGATTCAAAGGGCAGCAATGTAGTCGAGCCAAGCAAGGAAGATTTGGAGGCAATAAGCATAACAAAGTGACGTCACCATAGTGGAGCAATTCGTGGTTGGCCACCACAACCAGAGGAAAAGTGACACCTCTTTTGGAGAGAGTCTAGGCTGACAGACTATAAACATTAAGCGCTGCATGTGTGGCAACTCATTTCAACCGTAGCTGTGGAGGAGCCATCAACGAGTGTTTGAATATTTTCTATCCCTTTACTTTTATTGGTTGAATTGTATGTGTTTGTTATGTGACTTAGACGCATGCTTAGGAAATTATGATATGATTTTGGGTTTTACATTGATGACAATGTAATTTTCTAAGTGTGGGGTAGAGGTTTACATAATAACATGTTTGTTTGAGTCATTTAATTATAGTTTCGAGTCATAAAAAAAAACCAATGAAAAAAATTCAAAAATTAGAAAATCATTTCCAAAATTTTTATTTATTTATGTTGTGTTTGTTTTGTTTGAGTCTTAGGATGCCTCTAAAACAGTCAATGATGATTATGTCTTTGAATGCATAGATGATGGTTTAACATTTATTTTAATAAATTGCAAGTTTCATAGATCTGTGAATTGGTATGAATATTTAAGACTTGATTGATTATGACTGTGTTTGTTAGCATAACATTTAGAATGCATGCTAGGTTTTGGATTTAGAATAGGTTGTGTATGTTTATGTTATTACTGTTTTCTAATTGATTAATCACATACATGAACACGTAATCAAACCTAAGGGTAGTCTTGTGCACGGATGTTCCTAAGGGGGGAGTTCAATATGCTGTAGTGTTCTAAGGTTAAGTTCGCTGATTGGGTTCTTGACTTTTAGGCATTGCTAAGGGTTGATAGGGTAAAGTGATTTACATGCTAATAGGATGAGTGACGTCATACCTAGGATCATGTCTCCAATGACTCTCGCTCGTAAGTGTATTTTGTATTAGTGTCAGGCGATTGTATGCACTAAACAGTTAGAGTTAGAGTTAATACATGCTAATATATGCAAGATGACACATATATAAATTTAGGATCAGGCGATTGTAGGTCCTAAGTTTACATGAGAAGTCTAAATAGTTAGAGTTAATTAGAATTCACGAAAACATATTTCATTGCATCTTGTTCGTGTGTAAAACTTATGTGTTTTCTATTTGGTGTTAGCTATGTTTTGTGCTTAACAATTGATTGACCAATGTAAATATTAATTTAAGGTTTAGGAGTAGAAATAATTTAGAAAACAAATCTAAATCCCCATAATAAAACTTTGTAAACATGTAAATAATTTGTAAATAGTTTTTAGTTATATTTTGTATTTATTTTATACTTGTGCCGAAAATGTATGTATATGTGTATATTTATGTGATAGTATTTACTTGTGTATTATGTGACAGATAATTGTTTATACTATCTATATTTATTTTATATTTTTGTGAAAATTACTAACTTGTTTATAATACAGTAATAATCCTTCCCTAGTGTCCCCGGCTTGAACGATCCCTACTTACAGTTACTACAATGATAGGGTTTAAATTGCGGGTGCTTTATCAATGAACCTGTAACGGCACTCGTCAGGAGCTCGCTACCTTTAGGGCTTAGCTTCCTGGGATGTTTGCTGCTGTGGCTCATCATAGTGATGTAGAGTCTTCAGGTTCACCATCTGGCTCTTCAACTTGTGCTTCATCTCCTTCCTGAGTTGTTGAGGAAGATGTCTCTGATGAGGATGTCATTAGTGATGACAACATGGATAAGGATCTGCTTTCTGGCCATACTTCGGCTTAGAATCTCTGTTTGCTTATGCATCCTGTTTTATCCATTCTCGGTTGTAGGTTGTCTTTCATTTCTTTTGAACAATCGGTTATGTTCTCTGTTTCCCTTTGACATTCACTATCAAAAAGGGGAAGAGCTATTATTGTAGGGCTTGTTATTGTTATGTTGTTAAACTTTATGTGTGGTTAATGATTTACTGTTATGATGCTATGGTTTATGTTTCATAACTTTGTGCCGATTGATGTCATTGTTATGATGAAAGTTGTGATACATGATATGTCTATTATCTCATAGCTGGTTTCACAAGAGTTTTCTTTGGCCCTCCAATTCTTTACTTGTTTTGAAGGTGTTTGTGCAGGTTTAGTCTATGTTGAATTGTTGTTTTGGCTAGCACAAACTTTGAAGGTGTGTTTTGACAAGGAATGCCAAATGGGGAGATTGTTGGCATAAGATTTATTGGCAATCCCTTATAGGCAAAACACACAAATCTCAAGCGATATTAACTCAAGTGAAGATTGAAGACTTGACTGTCCTCAAGTGCATTAGGTAGTGCATGCATGTGCATTTTATATTTACTTCATTAAGGATGATAGCTCTGCTTGTCATCCTAGATTAGAGAATACCTCAGTTGTATTCATCCTAATCTCTAAGCTTGACTTCATGCATATTCAAATGTTCTTGGTTCAACATTTCAAATATTTGAATTTCCAATCTCCGTGAGAAAAATATTGTTTATGGGCTTGATCTCCAAGTCAGTCTAGGATTATGTTCTTTATCCAACCCATGACCCAATGATTATGGATTTTTGGTGTCAGCCTCTTTGTGTTGTCTAGCGGTTTCTTTGGGTGTTTCATATACCAAGTCAACAGCTAGCTCATGTGCCATGCAGCCCAAGCCGTCAGCTTTTCTAGATGACCTCTTAGAGCTAGTGGATCTTGAGATGTCATTTCTTGTGTGTTCAATGGTACCATGCTTTAAAACCTTGAACACTATTTTGAATCCATTCCCATTCAGGAAAGTCAACTCACATCTCTGTCTTTAGTCGGCTAGATCTCTCTGGTCTCAGCAGTCCTATTGCTTGTGAGACAAAACTTACGTTTCACAAGGTTATTACTTTACATGGTAAACAGTGCTAGCCATTTCTTGCTGGTGCTTTGCTTATAAAAGGGGAGCTCAGCTCTCCTTTTCTTTTTGGTTGTAGAAGTTTAGATTTTTGTATCTTCTTCCATTGAGTCTAGAATTGTTGCTAGTTGCTCCCTTGCTCTAAGTCTTCCTACTGATTGTCAATCTTAGAGCGGAGCCCAAAAAGTTTTTAAAACTCAACCATTATTCGTAGTTCATACTTTACCTTAAGGGTAGTCTCAGTGATGCAACAATCCCGTTGAAGCTGTCATAGAGAATTAGCTATAGGCGATAGTTAAGTTTTACTTGAAGCTTATTGTTCCCATTGTAAAACACTTGAGAGAAACAGGAGAGCAAGTTCAGTTGAGTGCTAGTGACGTGTCAAAAGTTGACCTGCAATTTAAAACCCTATCATTGTAGCATTAGTAAGTAGGGTATCGTTCTAACCGGGGACACTAGGGAAGGATTATTATTCTGCAAAACAAATATTAGTACACTATACATATATACGAAATCGAATGGGATTTTTGAAATGGTTCCAAACAATAAAAAGAAATAAACAAAAATAAACAAACATATATACAAGTGATCATTCAATCCTTTCAACATTTAGAACAGCACAAAGCACCGATTAGTTAACATGCAAGGCTACGAATCAGATTAACAAGCAACATTTATAATTTCGAACACTTCAATTAATTTCAACCTTTAATGACTTCTCATGTGTTTTTAGGAACTTCAAATATGCCTGAACCTAAAACATATATGTGTCACCTTGTTTAAACCATCAAATATGCCTAATCTAAACAAGATACACTTACCGTTCACGAGTCAGTTGAAGACATGGTCATAGGTATGGCGTCACTCATCCTAATAGCATGCAAATCCCTCACCTTACCACCCTATGCAGCAACTAGAACCAAGCCATCAAATATACCTAACTTGATCCTAGATTACCACGGCAGATTAAACTCCCCCCTAATAGTTAACTTGGATACCATTCAAATTAACCTAGGGTTTGATTACGTGCTCAGGTGATGATTAATCAATTAAAGTTCTCTAATCATAAAAACACAGCAAGTTAAGTCTTTTATTCACAATCTAAACATGCATTCTAATCGTTATGTTCAAACAATCACATATAAGAAATCACAAAGAAGAATCACATGATCATGCTTGAAACATAAAACCGCAAAAACAATATATATATATATATATATATATTCAATGAATTTCGACAAACACATAGAGTACTCAAAAGCTTACATAGATCCATACCTAAACCTCCTAGAGAAAATCGGCAAAGGTAGGGTGAAATTGGCGAAAGAATGGCTGAACTCTCCGGTGAACAATGGATGCGGCAACTTTTTGTATCTCTAAGTGTTTAGGATTTTTGGGTAGAGCTTGGCTCTCTAAATATTACAAAGGTTGAAGACCCTAAACTAAGAGCTATACATGTCTATTTATACAGAAAATTTCCAACAAAACCCTAGAGAATTCGGGAGCTTCAAGGAGACACAACCTTTGTTGGACTTGGAATCCTTCTTTCATCTTTAGACAAGGATTTCGACTTGGACCTTGGATTTCTGATTTCTTGGACTCCTCTAAATGTTATTAGATCAATGTAGGCCTCATACACAAGTTCTTGGGCTCATAGGCAGCCGAAATCATTGACAAACTCGGCAAGGACAGACTTTCCTGGTTCAACCGGAAAAGCTCCATACTTAGTTGTTTCGGCTGCCATGATGACTTCTTCGAATCTCCTTCTTCAATGCAGCTTCCCATGACTTCATTAAGCTCCCTTTTAAGTTCTTTGACATGCTTGGGAAGAATTTTGGTGAAGAAACATCCTCCCAAACTCGTGTGACAACTTAGGCCGAAACTGCCCAGTTTTGCAGCTTGACCACCGTCCATTGTTTTGATCATAACTCCTTCATCTGAAATCCAAATGCTGCGATTCAAGAAGATCTGAAAACTAGACTTCCGTAGCTTTCCAATGATATATGGCTCGTCCTCAGATTCCTCCTGGATCTTTAGATATGATTTTCCGAAATTGATGTAGGGTTTCTGGAAATTTCTGCTCGCGGGAGAGATTTCACTCGCGGGAGAGTTTTCACTCGTGAGACTGACCTCCGGCCATTGTTTCCGGCATAACTCCTCTCTCCTAACTTGGATTGCTGCGATTCCAAAAGATTTAGAAACTAGACATCCACAGCTTTCCATCCATATATGGTACGTTCCCTGGTTCCTCCTGGATCGTCCTAAGGAAATCTTTGAAGTTGAGTTATGGTTTCTGGAAATTTCTGTTCGGATCAAAGTCTTATGTTTCGGAGTTTTTTCTTTTCCATGGCCTCTCTGGTTGTCCTCCATGAGTCCAATCTTTATGATTCTTGATATAATATGTCCATATACATGTCATCTACACATTAAACCAAATTCCTCAAAAATGACAATGTAAAGGTACGGTGAATCATAAGAGAAATAACCAAGTCTTATCCAAAATCGGTTTTTACAACACTTAAGCACAAATTTATGTATAAATACATGTTTTAGCCATTGCTCTACAGAAAAACCCTTTTGACTCAAAATAAGTAAAAACAACATTACTAAGGAATAAACAGGGTACAAATGAGGGTAAAAACATATTAAAAACATAGCGTAAAACGCACTTATCAAACTACCACACACTTACGCTTTGCTAGTTCCTTAGCAAACTGACTCTAAAACAAAAACAAAAAGACTCAAAAACTTCTAATACTTAAACAATTAATACCCTTAAATGATTTGTCTCAGATTCTTTAGCATGCATAACTTTCAAGTTTGAACATTTGAATGAAAAGTATAATTGCAAAGCTTCATAAGCATGTATCATAGCATGAACAAGTAAGATATGAGATCATATAGCACAAACATGTATGATAACCGTTCCTCCTCACAATAGCATACTCTCTTCTTTTCACTCATCCATGGTATTCACTCAATCGTATATGCAAGAGAAGATGATAAGATAACAAATAACTTGCATATTTCAACAAATAAAATCTTTTTGTGAATAAAATTTCCTGGAAAAACCTCATATAACAACTATGTACAATAATGGACCAAAACCATATGCTTAACTCATGAGAAATTCTCTACAAATCAAAATTAGCTATCTTAAGAATCATGAATTAATCTCAATAATATGGTTGTAATGGGGCTTGGTTTCATAAGGTAGGAATTTTTTAGATAAGTGGTGTTATAAGAAATCACCAAGACTTTAGAAAATCTCGCTCCTCCTTTAGTCTTCACTTCAAGGGTCGAATTTCTTCATGTTGGACCCATACGTCAATCTTGACTTCTCCCCATATTGTGAACAGGACAAAGGTCATATAAACACTTTTAGACCTTCAAATAATCACTAACTCCAAATTCACAAAACATTTTAACACACCATGAAAGAATTTGTGCCTTGAACCTTAATTCTATCCGATTTTTTTTTCGGACATATTTCTTTCTTTTTGTTCATACATGGCACATACATTTATAATCATATGGTGTTTTACCCCACACTTGCTCTTTATTACATTGTTCACCCCACACTTGTTTCACAGCATCACACAATACAGCTCCATCAGAAGTACTTTGCCAAGTCTTGATAACAAGGTAAAGGTTTAGCTATTCTAAGCAAAGGAATTCTGTTTAAAGGTGATGAAATAACAGGCTCAATGTAGGCTCAAAGGGGTTAACTAAGGAGTCTCACGATGGGCACAAAATAGGCATATGCTTTATTTGGCTATGGTGGTAATCCTAAAGAGATTTAAATTCAATCATATTCAAAATCAAGACAATTTATGATTATAAAGCTTCGAAAATCACATAAGCAAGTTCTAGTAAATTCTAGAGTCCATTAAAAAGCTATAGCACATAGTTATTGCATATGCAAAGAATGATGAGGTTTCAAAAGATAGTGAAAAAGTAGTGAAAATTTCAAAAAAATTTAGACAAAATCGGCACATCACTTATGAAAGAAAGTTTTTAGGCTCAAAAGCTCTCACATAGGTTATGTTGGAACAATCTAATCAAACATGCATACTTCATTATCAATCAAGTCTCAAATATTCATACTAATTTACAATATCCATGAAACTCGTAATTTCTTAAGATAAATGTTAAACCGTCAATCATGCATTCAAAAATATAGTTCATCATAGACTTTTAAGGGTATATCCTAAGACTCAAAAACAAATAAAAACATTTAGAACAAAACAAAAACTTAAATTAAATTTTGAAACCAATAATTTTTTTTTTTATAAAAATTACGGAAAAGTTTAAAAAATTGAAGAATTTCGACATAAATTGAAAAACATAAAAATAAAAATATGTTACTATGTAACTTGTACCCCACACTTAGAAAATTACATTGTCCTCAATGTAAAACCAAAATAATGTCATAATTTCCTAAGCATGTGTCTATGTTACATAATAAACCAAAATAACAAAATAATTCAACCATAAAAGTGAAGGGATTAGATAAATGCAAACTCTCGTTGATGGCTCCTCCACAGCTACGGTTGAAATGAGTTGCCTCTCATGCAGCGCTTAATGTTTATAGTCTATCAGCCTAGACTCTTCTCTTGTTGCTTTGATGGCGTCACTATGGTTGTGGCGATGGCTCCTCAAATGATTGGATGCCGACGTCACATTTAGGGAATATAGGATAATAAAGCTTAAGTCGATGACCGTTTACCTTAAACCTATTTCCTGAGGTTGTGCTTTGAATTTCTACTGTACCATAAGGCAATACATTAGTGATAACAAATGGACCTTCCCAACGTGAACGAAGCTTACCTGGAAAGAGTCTAAATCGTGAGTTGAACAACAGGACTTGCTGTCCTATTTCGAATGTCTTTCCCTTTATCATGTTGTCATGATATGCTTTTGTTTTTGCTTTGTATGTCATGACAGATTCATAGGCGTCGTTTCTGATTTCTTCAAGCTCACAGATTTGTAACTTCCTATGTAATCTAGCCTCGTCCTTGGCCATATTGAATTTCTTAACTGCCCACCATGATTTGTGCTCCAACTCCACTGGAAGATGACATGCCTTGCCATAAACAAGTCTAAATGGCGACATCCCTATTGGCGTCTTGAACGGAGTCCTGTAGGCCCACAGTGCATCGTCCAAACGATCACTCCAATCTTTCCTTGTTGGTCCTACAGTCTTCTCCAAAATTGATAAGTGCGTTTTACGCCATGTTTTTAATGTGTTTTTACCCTCATTTATACTTGGTTTATTCCTTAGTAATGTCGTTTTTACTTATTTTGAGTCAAAAAGGTTTTTCTGTAGAGGAATGGCTAAAACGTGCATTTATACAGAAAATTGTGCTTAAGTGCTAAAAATTCGATTTGGAACAAAGACTTGGTTATTTTCTCTTATGATTCGTTATACCTTTACATTGTCAATTTTGATGAATTTGGTTTAATGTGTAGATGACATGTAAATGAGCATATGAGAACAAGAATCATGAAGATTGGACTCATGGAAGACAACAAGAGAGGCCATGGAAAAGAAGAAACTCCGAAACATAAGATTTTGATCCGAGCAGAAATTTCTAGAAACCCTACATCAACTTCGGAAATTCATATCTAAAGATCCAGGAGGAATCTGAGGGCGAGCCATATATCATTGGAAATCTGTATGTGTCTAGTTTTCAGATCTTCTTGAATCGAAGCATTTGGAGTTTAGATGAAGGAGTTATGATCAAAACAATGGACGGAGATCAAGCTGCAAAACTGGCAGTTTCTGCCTAAGTTGTCACACGAGTTTGGGAGGATGTTTCTTCACCAAAATTCTTCCCAAGCATGTCAAAGGACTTAAGAGAAGCTTAATGAAGTCATGGGAAGCTGCATTGAAGAAGAAGATTCGAAGAATGCATCATGGCAGCCGAAACAACCAAGTATGGAGCTTTTCCGGTCAAACCGGGAAAGTCTGTCCTTGCCAAGTTTGTCCATGATTTCGGCTGCCTATGAGCCCAAGAACTTGTGTATAAAGCCTACATGGATCCAATAACATGTATAGGAGTCCAAGAATTCAGAAATCCAAGGTCCAAGTCGAAATCCTTGTCCAAAGATGAAAGGAGGAAACCAAGTCCAACAAAGATTGTGTCTCCTTGAAGCTGCCGAGTTTCTCTAGGGTTTTCCCTTAAATTTTCTGTATAAATAGGACCTATGTACATCAAATTTCGTGTCTCTCGATTGCTCTAAGCCTTAGAATAGCCTAGCTCTACTTAAAAACCCTCCCTACACAGAAAAACACAAAGCCTTGCCGCCGCCGCACCCTTACTGCCGACTGCCATCTTCCGCCGATCATCCTCTCATCCTTAGCCGAACCTTATAGGTAGGTTAAGCATGAAATCCTTCATGTTATATATACGATTTGGTTTTTGGTTTTGCATAATAAGCATGTTTATGAACTCTTCTTTGTGATTTGCATATGAATATGCTTGTTGTGTAACGATTTAGATTGCATGTTAGGATTATGATTTAGTTTAAGTTGTTTATGTTTGTGTTTAGTAGATGTCAAATTGATTAATTGCTTACCTGATCACATAATCGAACCTAAAGATAGTCTTGTGCACGGATGTTTCTAAGGGGGGAGTTTAATATGCCGTAGTAATCTAGGGTTGAGTTCACCGCGTCGGGCTCTCAATTGTAGTTGCTGCATAGGGTGGTAGGGTAAGTGATTTACATGCTAATAGGATGAGTGACGACATACCTAGGATCATGTCTCCAACGACTCGTGAACGGTAAGTGTATTTTGTGTTAATGTGATGCGCGTCGTAAGCATTAAACAAGATGACACATAAACTTAGGATGATGCGCGTCGTAAGTTCTAAGTTACATGAGAAGTCATAAAAAGTTGGAATTAATTTGCATCTATGATAGCATAAACGTAATAACTTGATCTTTCATGAAACTTATGTGTTCTCTAATCGGTGTTTGCTATATCTTGTTCTTGAGTATTGATTGACCAATGTATGTAAATATTTTGCTTCTTTTCTTTATATGTTTCGAACCACCCTATAAATCCCCCATAATATTTTGTATATATGTTTATACTTGTATTCTTTTGAAATTACTAACATTCTTTTTTGCAGTATATAAAGTCCTTCCCTAGTGTTCCCAGTTAGAACGATCCCTACTTACTAAAGCTACAATGATAGGGTTTTTAATTGCACAGGTCAACTTTTGACAGGTCAATTTTTGGCGCCGTTGCCGGAGATGCTAAAAAGGATTTAAAACCCCATAATAATTTTTATATATGTATAAAATGTGTGAATATTACTAACATTCTTTTTTTGCAGTATATAAAGTCCTTCCCTAGTGTCCCCGGTTAGAACGATCCCTACTTGCACATACTACACTGATAGAGTTTTTTAAATTGCACAGGTCAATTCTTGACAGGTCAAAAATCTGCTTAATTTTTCTATTGGATGTTTCGGCCATGCCACTTGTTTGAGGATGATATGGCGTGGATACTTTGTGGGTGACTCCATATTTCTTGAGCAAGGCCTCAATAGTTCGGTTGCAAAAGTGTGATCCACCATCACTTATCAAAACTCGTGGAGTTCCATACCTAGCAAAAATGTTAGTTTTGACAAATTCTGCAACAACTTTAGAATCATTAGTCCTGGTGGCTTTTGCTGCCACCCATTTCGACACATAATCAACAGCCAATAAAATGTAAAGAAAGCCTTTAGATGAAGGAAAAGGTCCCATGAAATCAATGCCCCAAACATCAAATATTTCGACAACTATGATTGGGGTTAAGGGCATTTGATCTCTCATACCCAGATTACCTGTTCGTTGGCAACGATCACATGAAGCGCATGTTGTATAAGCATCTTTGAATAACGTTGGCCAATAGAAACCGGCTTCCAACACCTTTCTAGCAGTCTTCTTTGGTCCAAAATGTCCTCCACATGCCTCCTTATGGCAAAAATTCAAGATGGATTGATGCTATTCTTCTGGAACACAACGATGAATGACTTGGTCCCCACATTGTCTCCACAAATATGGCGCATCCCATATGTATTGTCGAGCGTCCTTCTTGATTTTCAACCTTGTATGACTCGGCATAGATGAAGGAAAATTCCTTGTCACAATGTAGTTCACCAAATCGGCATACCAAGGCTCCTTTACTTCTATTCGAAACAATTGTTCATCCGGGAATGATTCGGACATAGGAATGGCATCCTCCTCATGCACAATTCGGCTAAGATGGTCTGCTACAACATTCTCGCATCCTTTCTTATCCTTTATCTCAATGTCGAACTCCTGGAGTAGCAAGATCCATCGAATGAGCCTTGGCTTAGCATCCTTCTTTGTCATTAAATATCTCAAAGCTGCATGATCAGAATAAACAACAACTTTAGAATTTAAAAGGTAAGATCAAAATTTTTCTAAAGCAAAAATAACAGCTAAGAGTTCTTTTTCAGTGGTAGTATAATTCAGCTGAGCATCGTTGAGTGTCCGTGATGTATAGTAAATGACGCATGGCTTCTTGTCCTTGCGTTGGCCGAGCACAGCTCCCATGGCATAGTCCGAAGCGTCACACATCAACTCAAATGGCAAATTCCAGTCTGGTGGCGTCATTATTGGCGCAGAAGTCAGCAAATTCTTCAAGTGCACAAACGCATCCTCACACTCTTGAGACCATGAAAATGGCACATCTTTCTGCAACAAGGACGTAAGTGGTTTTTCCACCAAAGAAAAGTCCTTGATGAATCTCCTATAAAAACCTGCATGGCCAAGAAAAGAACGAACCTCTCTCACCGTTGAAGGTGAGGGTAAGTGATGCATAATATCAATCTTAGCTCTATCAACCTCTATTCCTTTAGCAGAGACAATATGGCCTAAAACTATACCTTGATTTACCATGAAATGACATTTTTCCCAATTGAGTACAAGGTTAGTTTCAACACACCGGTTTAAAATCTTTTCTAAATTCTCAAGACATGCATCGAAATCTTTGCCATAAACACTAAAATCATCCATAAAAACTTCAATGATATTTTCGATGTAATCAGAGAAAATATTATACATACAACGTTGAAACGTACCTGGGGCGTTGCATAATCCAAAAGGCATTCGGCGATAAGCAAACGTACCAAAGGGACATGTAAACGTTGTCTTTTCTTGATCATCCGGATGTATCATGATCTGGTTGTAACCGCTGTAGCCATCTAAGAAGCAGTAGAACTCATGACCCGCAAGTCTCTCCAACATTTGGCATGAAAGGCAATGGCATGTGATCCTTGCGTGTTGTTGCATTAAGTCTTCTATAATCGATGCACATGCGATGTCCCGTTACCAAACGTTGTGGCACTAATTCGTTCTTGTCATTTTCTACCACCGTCACTCCACTCTTCTTTGGCACAACTTGAACTGGTGATATCCACTGACTATCCGAGATTGGGTATATGACACCGCAATCTAATAACTTGATCACCTCGTCCTTTACAACCTTCATCATTGGTGGATGCAAACGTCTTTGAGCCTCCCTTGTAGGCTTGGCGCCATCCTCAAGCAGAATTCGATGAACACATTTAGTCGGGCTGATTCCCTTGATGTCTGCCAAAGTCCAACCGATGGCAGCTGTGTTCCTTTTCAAAACAGCAATTAGCTTGTCTTCTTGTTACTTCGTCAACGTTGATGACACAATAACTGGTAGAGTGTCATCGTCTCCAAGAAAAAAGTACTTCAAATGTGGGGGAAGAGCTTTTAGCTCTAACTTAGGGGCCTGTTCCACAGATGGTAACAATTTGTTAGTGGATAATAGAATAGACAAGGGAGAATACTTATCGTAAAGTGGTTGTGAATCAAGCTCCTTCACAACTTCAAGTATGGACGGCTCAAATCTTTCAAAGCCTCCTCATCCCGTTCTCCAAACTTGTCAAATCTGACCCCTCGCTCGATGGCTAATTGCTATGCTTGATGGGTGGTCATTGCACATGGTGCAACACCACCATACCTCCATTCACTGCCGAATTCTTCCCCATATGCTTCGGCATTGTTGCTTTCTCCATTGTTGAGTTCGGCACTAAGGTGCCTCATGGCATCGAAAATGTTGAATTTGATGATCTCACCATCGAACTCCATTGTCAAATTTCCTCCAGCAACATCGATGTGTGTTCTTGCTGTTCGCATGAAGGGTCGTCCCGACAACAACTGTGTCGAATTTGTAGATGACTCCTCCATTTCTAGCACATAAAAGTCCGCAGGAAATATCAGTTGATTAACCTGCACAAGAAAATCTTCAACATACCCCTCAGGGTACTTGTTAGAATGATCCGCCAATTGGATCACAACATTATCAGTTTTGAGAGATCCTAGATCTAGGGACTTATAAAGATTAAGTGACATAACATTAATTTAAGCTCCTAGATCTAGCATGACATTCTCAAAACGAGTAGAACCAATAACACAAGGGATAGAGAAACTCCCTGGATCCTTCATCTTGGGCGGCATTTTCCTTTGGAGAACGGCAGAAACCGTCTCACTCATCTTGACAACTTGTTTCTCCCTTGTGTGCCTTCTTGTTGTGAAACGCTCCTTCAAGAACTTAGCATACTTTGGGATTTGTCGAATGCACTCCAACAAGGGTAGATTGACGTTCACTTTTCGAAAAACATCCAACACTTCTTCGTCGGATTTATCCTTGTTGCTCTTAGTGAACCTAGAAGGAAAAGGTAGAGAAGAAGATTGGTTAGTATTAACTAAATCACTAGGGTTCGAAATCATACCTTCCTTCGTTGAAGTTGCCGGATCTTTTTCAAGATCCCTCTTTTTCATTGCTTCCAAGTCTGCCTTGCTTGGCTCAGCCTCTTTGTTTCGCACGGTTTTTCCTTGATCTTGTCCATGTGTTTCGGCATTGGCATTGTGCTCGGCATTCATCCCATGCTCGGCATTCATAGGCTCGGCATCTCCTTCTTCATCACTCATGTCCAACACTCCAAGTCCTTTTGTGGTTTTAGGCTTTGAAGGTGGCGACAACAAGGTTTTCCCACTTCTTGTGACAACAACTTGTGCTTGCTCGTTCTTGGGATTCTTGATGACACCTCCTGGCAACCTCCCTTGTTCATTGAATTTCCCCATGAAGTCCACAACTTGCCCCATTTGATTCTTTAATTCCATAATGTCTTTCGACATCAAGGCAATGTCCTTGGTGTTGGTTTGAGTTGTGGCCAACAAAGATTGTGTCGAAGTGGCAATGTTCTTGAAGATTTCATCGTAGTTGTTTCCACCACTCGTCTGTCCTCCTTGTTGGTAGGGTTGGTATGGCCTTGGCACAAAATTGCCTTGAGGCCGTGCCATGTAAGTACTTGGTTGCTGCCCTTGTGCGTTTGGTTGTGGATTCAGCACGTTACTATTGTTGTTCCAACGAAAGTTCGGATCGTTGGCCCTTGGATTAAAATTCTGAAAACGTGTTTGAGCCCCTTGACCTTGGAAGTTGCCGAATTGTCCTTGAAAACCGACGGTATTGACATCCTCAAAGTTCGGATTTACTTGAGTGCACTGATCGGATGTATGTCCTTCCATGCTACACACTCCACAGACTTGTATCTCTCTATTCTTGGCCAGGTTCGAAACCATGAGAGTCAACTTACTCAAGTCATCTTTTAGCTCGGCAATGGTACTAGACTCCCCATGAATGTTTGTTTCATTCACACGCCTTGATGAAAATGAACCAAATTGTCGATTGTTTGTAGCTCACATTTCCAACAAGTTACTGGCATCTTCTCTACTTTTCTCCATCAAAGAACCTCCAGCTGCTGAATCTAGAAACTGTCTTTCCATAGGGCGAAGTCCCTCATAAAAGTACTGTAGCAAAAGTCCCTCACGTATCCCATGGTTTGGACACGAAGCAACCAATGTCTTATATCTCTCATAATATACTTCGAAAGACTCATCAATGTCTTGCTTGATAGAAGTTATCTCCTTTCTAATTTGCGTCACCCTCGACGAAGGAAAGTACTTGAGGAGAAACTCTTTCATCATAGTGGCCCATGACACGATTCGTCTAGCTGGCACTGCAAAGAACCATTCCCTAGCTTTATCCTCTAATGAAAACGGAAATGCTTTCATTTTGACAAGTTGCATATCAGCTCCTCTAGGGCACATAATGTCACAACAATATTCAAACTGTTGCAAGTGTCGGTTCGGATCCTCTCCACTCAGTCCATGAAATTTCTGCAGTTGGTGGAAGAAACCACCTCTGAGTTCGAAGTCAGCCGTTTTCCCTGTTTCCACAGCAGGATAGGTGACATTTGCTGGCCTGACCCCTGTTCCGTTAACTTGGCCGTTTTCTTCCTTGAGTGAAGTCATTCTCAATTCAAATAAGTGTGGTGGTGATGAATTCGGTGTTGAGTGATGAGATGTTGATCGTATGTTGATGGCAAGCTCTTCTCGGACACGTATAAGTCGGTTGTTGATGTCTCGTGTCCAAGTGTCAGAACCGCTCATTCACCTACAAAACAGGATGGCACAATTGGCCAAGACCAAGTTAGTAAGTCATAAGGAATTTCGAAACAAGGCATGTATGAAGAGCTCGGCAAAGAGTGGCCAAGTTTCAAAATTTTTAACATTTAAGCACAAAATGTCGGCAACCTAATAAAGTTGCTAGTTGATTTTATTACTCTTAACTTTCACGATACGTGGAGCAGGGAAGACCACTGTGCAATGAGCTTGTACAGCTCAAGGTAGTGTTTTGCTTCGTCCGATATACCATGAAAATCAAAACCAATTTCGACATTGAAGTTATAATGCCTCTATGCCAAGTTGCTTTTTGAAATCTAAAGCAAGGTGATGCTACGGCCCGAGCTTTTGATTAGGTCGAGCGGATTCCATGGTTTCAGAAGGCAAGTGTCAATGTCACGGGGGGCGAACCCCCTACAAGAACCAGGCAGGACTCTTTTTATGATCATGGAGGCGAACCCCTATCGACCCCTTCACCGAGAAGAGTGGTCAGTCATGATCTTGAGATCCAATTGAACAAACCTGAATTCCATATCTATGACAGAACGGCCCCTTACTCAGCTAGGAACAGACTTGGATCCCTAGATCAGTCACCTTATGTTAATCAAAGCCGCCCTCAACCTCATGAAATCCGCAAATAACATGAAGAGTTTAGGCTAAGATTAACAAAAGTGGCTCCACCTGACACAAAACATCATAACATATAAAAACCATAACTTCAATTTTTCCTAAATATTTACTAAACTGTCGGCAAGAATACAAAAATAACAAGATATTTGAAACAAACATATTATACACAAAATCGGCATATATATAAGAGAAAAAGAATCGTTAGTCACAAAAAAATAAGGTTAATTAACAAACATATACATATACAAAACAAAAATCCTTTTTAGGATCCCCGGCAACGGCGCCAAAAATTGACGTGTCAAAAGTTGACCAGCAATTTAAAACCCTATCATTGTAGCATTAGTAAGTAGGGTATCGTTCTAACCGGGACACTAGGGAAGGATTATTATTCTGCAAAACAAATATTCGTACACTATACATATATACGAAATCGAATGGGATTTTTGAAATGGTTCCAAACAATAAAAAGAAATAAACAAAAATAAACAAACATATATACAAGTGATCATTCAATCCTTTCAACATTTAGAACAGCACAAAGCACCGATTAGTTAACATGCAAGGCTACGAATCAGATTAACAAGCAACATTTATAATTTCGAACACTTCAATTAATTTCAACCTTTAATGACTTCTCATGTGTTTTTAGGAACTTCAAATATGCCTGAACCTAAAACATATATGTGTCACCTTGTTTAAACCATCAAATATGCCTAATCTAAACAAGATACACTTACCGTTCACGAGTCAGTTGAAGACATGGTCATAGGTATGGCGTCACTCATCCTAATAGGATGCAAATCCCTCACCTTACCACCCTATGCAGCAACTAGAACCAAGCCATCAAATATGCCTAACTTGATCCTAGATTACCACGGCACATTAAACTCCCCCTAATAGTTAACTTGGGTACCGTTCAAATTAACCTAGGGTTTGATTACGTGCTCAGGTGATGATTAATCAATTAAAGTTCTCTAATCATAAAAACACAGCAAGTTAAGTCCTTTATTCACAATCTAAACATGCATTCTAATCGTTATGTTCAAACAATCACATATAAGAAATCACAAAGAAGAATCACATGATCATGCTTGAAACATAAAACCGCAAAAACAATATATATATATATATATATATATATATATATTCAATGAATTTCGACAAACACATAGAGTACTCAAAAGCTTACATAGATCCATACCTAAACCTCCTAGAGAAAATCGGCAAAGGTAGGGTGAAATTGGCGAAAGAATGGCTGAACTCTCCGGTGAACAATGGATGCGGCAGCTTTTTGTATCTCTAAGTGTTTAGGATTTTTGGGTAGAGCTTGGCTCTCTAAATATTACAAAGGTTGAAGACCCTAAACTAAGAGCTATACATGTCTATTTATACAGAAAATTTTGAACAAAACCCTAGAGAATTTGGGAGCTTCAAGGAGACACAACCTTTGTTGGACTTGGAATCCTTCTTTCATCTTTAGACAAGGGTTTCTGGAAATTTCTGCTCGAGGGAGAGATTTCACTCGCGAGACTGACCTCCGGCCATTGTTTCCGGCATAACTCCTCTCTAAGAACTTGGATTGCTGCGATTCCAAAAGATTTAGAAACTAGACATCCACAGATTTCCATCCATATATGGCACGTTCCCTGGTTCCTCCTGGATCGTCCTAAGGAAATCTTTGAAGTTGAGTTATGGTTTCTGGAAATTTCTGTTCTGATCAAAGTCTTATGTTTCGGAGTTTCTTCTTTTCCATGCCCTCTCTTGTTGTCCTCCATGAGTCCAATCTTCATGATTCTTGATATAATATGTCCATATACATGTCATCTACACATTAAACCAAATTCCTCAAAAATGACAATGTAAAGGTACGGTGAATCATAAGAGAAATAACCAAGTCTTATCCAAAATCGGTTTTTACAACACTTAAGCACAAATTTATGTATAAATACATGTTTTAGCCATTGCTCTACAGAAAAACCCTTTTGACTCAAAATAAGTAAAAACAACATTACTAAGGAATAAACAAGGTACAAATGAGGGTAAAAACATATTAAAAACAGAGCGTAAAACACACTTATCAGCTAGTTAGTAGACTAGGCAGTATGACTAGGCGTTGTGCCATCCTCTGGATTGTAAGTCTTGTAGTAGTGTGTTTACAATAGTCGAAAGGTTTGTCTTCAGTGAAGGGCACGCGGTTTTCTTCCCTGATTTCAGGGCTTTTGCGTTATAAAAAACATCCTGGTGTTATCTTTACTTTCCCATTACTTGTTTTTATATTTACAACTTAGTCTCACAACAGACATGATAGCCTAATCTTTGCTATCCTTGTGTGCGGGATAGAGCGAAAAAGTTGTCAGGGCCTATTCACCCCCCTCTAGGACCTTCAAAAATTTATATATTTAATGGAAAAACTTGTTTTTGTGCAGAGTAACAAACTAAACGTGTTCACTCAAAAGAATGATTCAAAGTCCAATATGACAAATTCCACGGCTAGGTTCTCTTCTAACTTTTTGTCTTCTTTTACTCATTATATACATTAAAATTGTCATAGCCATAACTTGAGTAAAGCTTTGTGTGCAGACTTTCAGTGTAGGAGATTTGAGTCTTTCTACTTCACAAGTTAAAGGTAGAAGTGGACGTCCGCATTCCGGCTAAATTGTGGACGTTTCTGGTTTTCTAGTCATTTAGCGTCGACGACCGCTTCTCTCTTTTCCAGACGACAACACAGCCTCCTGGCCATTTCTGAGTATCCGACGATGAGTTTTCCAACTAGAATGAAGCTCTGGATGGAAAAGACCATGTTTGATTAAGGTTGGCCAAAAAAACTCGTCGTCGGCTAGTCTTAGAAGGCGGGAAGCGGTCCTAGGAGGCTTTGCTGTCATCCGGAAAGAAGAGAAATGATCATCGACACCAAATGACCGGAAAACCAGAAATGACAGCACTTTAGCCAGAATGCGGACGTCTGCTTCATATCCGATCGTCGACACCAAATGAACGGAAAACCAGAAATGTCCGCACTTTAGCCGGAATGCAGACGTCTGCTTCATATATATATATATATATATATATACACACACACACACACACACGTCTGCATTACGGCTATATAGTCGGGATCCAAGAAGGACGTCCGTAAATAGCTAAATTGTGAATGACTACGTGTCATTCGAACAATCTTGAGTTATCAGATCGGTCCCACCCACGTTTCTCCTTCATCTTTGTTTTTTTTTTCTGGTATGAACCATCTTCTCTCCTCTCTCTCTCATCCATTTAAACCTAAACAACTCACCCTACTTCTTCTCTACAAATCCCAAACCCACCATTTAATAAAGAAGAGATCGTTTTGGGACATGCGCTCGATCTGGAGGGACTCGGAGTCCATGACCTTGACAGCAATGTCTTGACCGGTGTGAGAGAGAGTTCTAATGGAAGATGAAGCTAGAGCCGCCCTGGTCGAGGCGGCACGTGAAGGAGGAGGTGCGTGTTGGAGGAGGGAGTAGGAGAAGCGGTGAGGGGATTTGGAGTCAGCTTCGGGGGTAATACGGTTGCGGGTGAATTTCTGAAGCAGACGAGGAGCAAGAGGAGGACGAAGAAGGCGGTGGTGGTGGTTGAAGGTTGGGGCTTTATTAAATGATGGGTTTGGGTTGTACAGAGAAGGAAAGAAGGAAGAAGGAGGGTGAGTTGTTCTGGGTTTAAATGGATGAGAGAGAGGAGAGAAGATGGTTTAGAACAGAAAAAAAAACAGACTGAGGAGAAACAATGGTCGGACCCATCTGATAACTGAAGTTGATTGTGTGTGTGACACGTAGCCATCCGCAATTTAGCCCTTTACGGACGTCCTTCTTGGATTCTGACTATATATATATCGATGAAGTATGAGAATAATGCAAATAGAGAATTGTGAAAGAGATGTACTTTATTCAAAGATAGGTGCCTCTATTTATAGATGATTATATATGACATATCCTTAAATAACTAGTAAACCTATCTCTATACGGAATATGTGTCAGGACCCACCCCAGGTTAAACCCCTTTAACCCGAAGTAAATCCTGCGGGGACCACCTCAAGGGAACTCCTTACCGAAACCCCCTTGAAATGGCCAACCCTTCCTACTAAACTAACTAAACCGGGTTAGTCAGAGCAGTCTACAGAGATGATTACCCCAAAGAATTTCAAGCAGCAACGGAATGATCGACTATGCCTCGACTCTCGTACGCGCTCGACCTCCTCTCAAGAACCCTGCATCACTGGGCATTTAAAAACGAAAGGCCCAGGGGAGAAACATTTAAAAACTGTTAGAGTGAGTGGACGAAAATCAATTATAAAACTCTATTTCTTTAATGCTCTCCCAAAAATGTTTTGATTTAAACATCATTTATGCATGCCCACAAATACCAAATATTCCACAATTGCATGATAAGATAAACAAGTAAGGATTATGGGAAGAGAAATGTTCTCAAACATAATAAGTCTGACCTCTCAGACTAGGGTCGGAGCTAAGAGCTCTAGTAGCGCCCTCACGCTACTCTATGCTAGCTATATAAAATAATACGGTCAACCCTTGAAATATCAACCTGACCTCTCAGGCTTGTCTGTCATCTCAGACCAGGGTCGGAGCTAAGAGCTCTAAATAAAATGATACGGTCAACCCTTATAATATCAACCTGACCTCTCAGGCTTGTCTGTCCACTCAGACCAGGGTCGGAGCTAAGAGCTCTAAATAAAATGATACGGTCAACCCTCATAGTGCACTACGTAGTTTGCCTGACCTCTCAGGCTAGGGTCGGAGCTAAGCGCTCTAGTAGCGCCCTCACGCTACTCTAGCTAGCATATTTATTGGTCAACCCTTAAAATAAACATTCATAACAATACATTAATCAAATTCTCTTCCCAAAACAAATAAGTAAAACAATTCCTTGTCATATGTGCATAAAACCAATTTCCAACGAAGTCTCGGGTTCAAATCCATTCGAAGGACGGCCATCACCGTCTATAACCATTTTCGGGAGAAATAGAAAATTGAGTAATAATGTAAATACGTTCACGCATAAGTGTCAATATCTCAAACCATAGTAAAAATCTTTAACCGAGGCTCCCGCTAAACTTTATCCAAATAAAAACGTTCAAGAACCCGAGAAGGATATTATTCTCAAAAACAATCATAAAACCATGCAATTAACTCAATAATTAACGCATGCATTTATTTAAAATAATATGTCCACTCACAGTACTATTGCGACCTTCCCGCTCGGAAAGCTCCTCGAGCGAAACCCTCGAACTACCTGCGTAGTCGAGCCCGTCTCACGTTCAATCAGAGACTGTACAAACAAACCACTATATTAGTCATTTCATCGTTGACTTGGTCTTTTCCTAGTTTGACCAGGAATCCTATTTAACCACGTGTTGACCAAGTTCCTTTCTTTAGCACTTTAACCTTTTTAACTTTCTTTCCCGGTCATCGACTCTTACTCAATTTACCGAAAGTCCGACTCAGCTTCCGAACTTTCATTTATTACTTTAACTTGACGTTAGGGTGTCACGTATTAATTCGTCGAATTACTATGGACACCCAACGTGTCACATTAATCAGTACGTTTAACCTTGAGTCGATTTACCGATTTAACCTTCCCTCATAACTGATAACCTTCCATAAAGGGAAAGTTTCCCAAAATGGAAAGTTTCCTAAATTGGTAAGTCTTCCTTAAAATGGGAAGTTTCCCAAAATGGGAACTTCCTACTTACGTCTAATTTTCCGTAAATGTCTCAATTACGAATTAACCGTACTTTTTGACTCGAGTAACGAGGATTCGATTTCTACCTCTTCGGCATTCTGCCGGTTTACGGTATTACCGGAATCTTCGCCGGATTCCGGTAACTTGCCGGAATTTCGCCATAGTTTCCCCGTTTCCTTCGTCACCAAGTTACGACAACATGCAAGGAAAACATCCAACAACAATTCAGTAGCAGATTAACATTCAAAACAGCAACTAATCCAACAGATTAACAACACAGCAGCTAGACAATTTCACAGTTCAGAAGGGAAAACCCTACCCTCTGTCTCTGCTCTAAACCAGTACCCGCAACCTCCTCTGATCCTCTGCTCCTTCTGTCATTCCCATTGCGCACTCCACTCCTCAGCTCCTTCACAGCTGCAGCACACCGAGCCCGAGCAACTCTCTGCCTCGGTCCAAAACCCCACCAACTGCCTCCAAGCTCCTCCTCAACCCAAAACCATTGCTTCCAACTTCACCTGAGCTCAAAAAGTTCATTAGAAGTCCACAAGAACACGGTCGCCGGAGCCACGCCTTGAACCCAGAAAAACAGTGAAACACAGTGGAAAGAGAGTTTTCAGGTGAGGTTCGAATCGAATGATCTGAAGCAAGGAGAAGGAAGAGGAAGAGAAAAGAAGAAGAACAATACCTCCCACGCGCCGAACCGCCGCCTGGATCGCCGGATATCCGGCGTTGACCGCTGAGTGCAGAGGTGCTAAATCTCCTAGCACGGTGGTTGTCTAGGTGAGCCAAGGGTAGGGATGAGTAGAGGAGGAAGAGAGGAGAAGAATGGAGCTGGTCCGCCGCCCTGGGGTGGCCAGAATCGCCGGCGCCGGGCGAGCACAGTGGAGACCGAGAGAGAGCTCGGGAGGAAGAAAGAGGAGAGAGAAAGGGAAAGGGGAAGACTTTGACCAAGTCTGACCCGTGCCCCTATTTATAAGAGGACGGACGGCCCAGATCTTCCCTCTTAAGATCTGACGGCTCAAATCAAACTTCATTCTTTTACCATTTACTGTTTACTGAATTACCAAAGGTAATTTCCTTATTACCGAAACTTCCAAAATTCGTAGAAAAATAAACCGAAGCTCCGAAAAATAATCCGAAAATACCGGGAGACTCGTGTTGACACGTACTACCACATCGAGTCATCAATTCAGGTATTTGGAGTACTTTTAAAAACTCGAAAATTAACTCGAGCGATAACTTATCGAATTACCGATCGCCATTAAAAGTCCTCGGTAACTCGTGAGTTTCGGTGACAGGTAACTTTTATTAACTTCAAAAGATTCAGGGTGTGACAATATGGATTCATTATCCTAATTGCATAAGGCCAAGACACACATAACAAAATATTCTAGAACACTCCCTCTTGTGTCGCGCGCTATTATGCTGGTGATGCTTCAGATGTTGCCTCGTTAAAAACTTTGTCAAGTAACAAAAACAATGTCAAAAAACTGAACCTTAATCGTAGGGAAAAAGAGTGTAACACACCAATCATGTGAACTCTCCCTGATGTGGACATTATTCAGAAAGGGTTGATAGCCGACTTATGCCTATGCTCTTCACATGTTTATCAAATGTAGATTTAGGCAAAGACTTAGGAAATAAATCTGGCACGTTTCTTTGAGAACTCACTTGGTTCACTTGAATGTTAAGAAACACTTGTTACTGTTGATTGTAGAAGAACTTAGGTGAAATATGCTTCGTATTGTCACCTTTAATAAAGTCATGCTTCATCTGCTCAATGCAGGCTGCATTGTTTTCATATAAGCATGTAGGCTTATCAGTTGTAGATCTTAATCCACTAGTTCCTCTAATGTGTCCAATGATTGATCTCAACCATACACATTCATGAACAGCTTCATGTAGAGCAATGATCTCTACACGATTTGAGGATGTTGGCATAAGAGTCTGTTTAGCAGATCTCCAAGATATTGTCGTATTCCCAATGGTGAATACATAACCAGTTTGAGAACGTTCCTTATGTGGATCTGATAAGTATCATGTGTCGGCGAAACCTACTAACATATTGGTAGGAGTCTTGGCATAACCAAGGACGGTGTCAGCGTGCACGGCGTCAGTCCCATGTACGACGTCGGTAGCAGAGGTGTACACGATGGCGGTCCGGTCCCAACTCCGACCGAGTCCGTGTTCCTCATGTACCACAAGACCAACTTCGGTCTTTTTTTCATTTGTGTAGGGAAAGAACATTCCTAGATCAATGATGTGTTTAAGATATCGAAATACATTCTTTATACTGGCCCAATGACTTTAGGTTGGCGTTGATCTAAATCTAGCTAACAAATTCACTAAGAAGACAATGTGTGGTTGAGTACACTGAGCTAAGTACAATCATGAGAGTGCTAGCCGAATGTAATTTGTCCATGTTAAATCGCCTGAGCATCTTTTGGACATATGCAGACTGGTGGATTAGAATACCACAGGCTCGGTGCTCTAGTTCAAGTCCTAGGTAGAATCGAATCTTCCCAAGGTCATTCATTTCAAATTCGGATTTAAGATACGCTATGGTTTCTCTTATCTTTTCAAGAGTACCAATGATATTCATGTCATCTACATAGACGGCGACAACAACAAATCCAAAGCTTGTTTTCTTTATGAACACGTATGAGCATAGTTCATCGTTCTTGTATCCCTTCATAATCAAGTAATCACTTAGACGAGTATACCACATTTGCCCAGATTGCTTTAATCCGTAAAGTGAGCATTGCAATCTTATAGCATACGCACTCCGTAGTTTAGAGTCTCCTGATTTAGGCAACAAAATCTCATCTGGGACTTTCATGTATATCTCTGAGTCAAGATCCCTATAGAGATAAGCTGTAACCACAACCATAAGCTGCATATCTAGCTTTTCGAACACTACCAAACTTATGAGGTAGCAGAAAGTAATAATGTCCATTATGGGAGAATATGTCTCCTCGTAGTCTATACCAGGGCGTTGTGAGAAACCTTACGCCATAAGGCGAGATTTGTATCTAAGTACTACAAGCTTTACAGTTGGCGGAGTTTGTACTACTGGGCCAAATACCTGTCGCTTTGCTAGAGAATCTAGTTCTGTCTAGATAACATCTTTCCATTTTAGCCAATCAACTCTACGTTGGCATTCAGCAACGAAGCGTGGTTCGATGTCGTCGTGCTCTATAATTTCATGAGCTACGGAATATGCAAATATGTCGTTGACTTACATAGATGACTGGTCTATCAATTCATAAGTGTTATCATAACACATGGAGATTTCTATATTCTCTGATGTCAACATTGTTCCTAAGGCGTCCCCCATGGATTCTAACATCGATTCTAGGACATAGCTGAAATCAGAGATAATCTCATAAGAAGGATTCTCCACATCAATGATCAAAGAATCATGTTGTGTCTTAGCAGTCCTTTTCTATCTAGGACGCGTATCCATTGAACCATGTGGTCATCCCTTTTTCCTTTGAGGAGGAGCCACGACCTCCATCCCCCCACCATGGGCGACGGCGCCGTCGACAGCCATACCAAGCCCGGGGACGGTTGTGCCCTCATTTCGAGGGACTTCGAGCCTTACAGGAACATTTGCAGCTGGTATTTCAGATCTTGTCACTCTAGTAACCTCGGCAAAGGAGTAAGGCATCGAATCTGCTACCTTTTAGAGATTGAGCATTCATTCCACTTCATTATCAACTTGAGAAGTGCGGGTATCATGATAAGACTATGAGGAGACAAACCACAACACTTCACGTCGTTCCTCATGAACACTTGTGTTCTTATCTCCCCTTAAAGGTGGGAAGAGTGTTTCATCAAAGTGACAATCGGCGAATCGCGTCGTGAATATAACTCCTGTTGAAGGCTCTAGGTATCGAATGATTGTTGGTGACTCATATCCAACATAGATACCCAATCGTCTCTGATGACCCATTTTAGAACGCAGTGGTGGCGTTATTAGCACATAGACAGCACAACCACAGATGCGAAGATGTGAAATATCAGGCTCATACCTAGTTACCAACTGGTACGCTCTAAAGGTTTGGTGTGTCGTGGGTCTGAAACGAATAAGTAAAGCTGCATTTAGTATTGCATAGCCCCATGATGCAATTGGAAGGTTGGTGCACATAACTAAAGCTCGAGCGATCATCTGAAGTCGCTTAATGGTAGCTTCTGCAAGACCATTTTGAGTGTGCACATGGGGTACGGGATGTTCAAATTCAATCCATATTGACATGCAATATTCATCAAAAGTTTTTGATGTGAACTCTCCAGCATTATCCAATCAAATAGACTTGATTGGATGATCAGGGTGGTGAGCCCTGAGTTTTATGGTGAACCTTGAATCCCATGTAAGAACGGTATATTGGCTGTGTTATTTTTAGCATATGATGATCTTGCTGTGATCTTTCCTAAGGAACAAGCTTTGCAAAACAAGTGATGTGCAATGGAAGAAGCCAATGACACACTATGTGAGAGATGGCGCGCCTTAATTATATGGGAAGGCGGCCGGGCAGCATCCTGGATGTCGGAGCTGAGCCAGGCAGACACTAATGCTGGCAATGGGCTGCTACCATCAATGGTGGCTTCACCACCTTGGGGCTGGTAACATGATGTCCCAAACGTCATCTTTTCAATCTAAAGAAGGTATGTCCGTGCGAATTGGATCATCATATCTCTGCTAGGATGACCAAGACGGTCATGTCAAAGCTTGTATGAGTCAGAGTCCCAAAGTTCTTGTTTGGCGACTACATGAGATTCAATAATCCGAATAGTAGTGAGGTAAAGCCCACTAGAGTGACTCATAAGTTTCTCCAATGTGTGTTTTTGTCCGCATTCATGAGAAGTAATAAACAAAAATTCTTGTCCATTCTCATAATGAGTTTCTAGGTGAAAACCATTAGCGCCTATGTCTTTGAAGCTCAATATGGTTCGATTTCCTTTAGGTGCATAAAACGCATCCGCAACATGGATCAAAGTTCCATGAGGCAATAAGTATCGAGCAGATCCACATCCTCGAATTACAGGTAAGGATCCAATCATTGTTGTCACGGAGGTTGTACAAGGTACTAACTCAATAAAGAATTGTCGGTTCCTTAGGATTGTATAGGTAGTTCCACTATCTGCGAGGCACTCGATCTCTCCAGTGTTCATACCTATAAAAGAGAGTAGATATATGAGTAAATAGTTTGTTTTGGAGCTATTTAAAAAGGATTGGAAAGTACTTATAAGATCATCAATCCCTAGAGTGCAAAAAATTTCTGCTCAGGATGATCTTTGCGCATTCAAATAGCCATAACTTCTTTGTTAGGATAGATATGAATGCACGGCCAACTGTTCTGGAAAATAGACTCGTAGAGCTTTCCAGTGATATAAAATAGGCGGTTTAGTTCGTCTGGAGCAGTTCACAATACTCGTTCGAAGTTGCTGTCCAGGGAAGGACAAATTTGCTGTTTTTGCATAATTGGCATGTGCAAGTTTTTGGAGCTTGCAAGAGGCTTGTAGGCCGATATCTAGGCCATAAGTGACGTGTTTTCTTATCAAAGATGTGGCATAAGAAGTCTTCAACGTCTAGTAAAAGACGACATTTGGTTTAATAGCGTAGGAAGATCCAAAATCAAAAGATTTAGGAAACTTCAAGTGTAATATGACCAGGCATGTCTGTGGAGCGTCGGTAGTGCGAGGCACACTTAAAACCACTAGCTTCTTAATTTCGTACAATTCTAAGATATCACATTATACTTGGATTGTGTGATGGACGTTATGAAGATTAAAGTTGAGACAAAATCGACCGTGAAGGTTGTTGATGATTTTCTACAGTACACTGCTTCGATGCTGGCCCAAGGTCATCGTCGTCCTACCACTCATCATAAGGTTCGATGTATCCTGAAAGATCTTGGGCTTTCCTACATCAAGATCCATGCATGCAGATATGACTTTGTTCTCTTCTAGGGTAAAGATCGAGAATGGAATGACCTTGGCGACCTTGACACATGTCCAGTATGTAAGAGTGACATGTATAAGCTGACTACTGCAAGCAATAGGAAACCTGTGAATGTACTTCGGTATTTCCCTTTGAGGGTTAGGCTGGAGAGGTGGTACATGTCATCACACACTGCCAAAGCTATGAGATGGCATGCTGATAAGGAATTGCATGGTGAAGATACCCTTAAACACCCTGCTGACGGGGAGGCATGGAAGCATATAGAACTTGAGTTTCCTCAATTTGCGTCAAAGGTCCGAAATGTGAGGCTCGTACTCTCATCCGACGGGTTCAATCTTTTTAGCAACATAAGACTTCAAAACAGTGTATGACCGGTGATTTTGGTATCATACAACCTTCCTCCATGGATGTGCATGAAGAAGGAATACAATATATTGAGTTTATTGATTTTACGGCCCGGTTATCCAGGAAAGTGTCTCGATGTGTATTTGATACCCTTGATTGAAGAGCTTAAGTTTTTTGGGACGTTGGTCATCCCACTAATGACAAGTTCATGCACGAGATGTTCCAGATGCATGCCATGGTTATCGGTACCATCAGTGATTTTCTTGCCCGTGGGATGTTGTCGGGAAACATTGTTAGGGGATACAAGGCTTGCCCAAAGTGCCTTAGCGATGAGAGGAGCAGTAGTCATTGCAACAAGATATGCAGATTGGGTCACCGTACTCTCCTTCCGTATGATCACGAATGTCAGTTCGATGACAATGCATTTGATGGGACTGTAGAAAACGGTATGCCTCCTAGAAGATGGACGGGGGAAGAAATTTTAGCAGTGCTTGATTCACAATCTTTTCAAGTACTTAATTTAAACACTCAATCAAACACGAAAACAATTAAAACCCTTCTTTGTAGATGTAGCATTGATAAGTAGGGATCGTTCTTAACCGGGGATTGAGGGTGCATGCATAACTATGCTAGGTTTAAATGGGGGTGCAAAGTTGGTTTGTTTAACTAATTTCCTACGAAATATAAGAACAAAACGTGGCAACCATACACAAATAGGAACCTTAGAATTCTAACATGCTTCACTCATAGACAAGCAAACAATCAAGAACCCTAAAAACCCTAAGCATGCATAGTTGTCGAAAATCAATCTATATCTAATATTTACAAGATCAACTCATCAAGTTACCTATCCTTTAATAACCTAACCAATTTCATGCAACCTATTTGGTCTCTAAGTCATTAGCTACGTTTTACATGCATCTCATAATTAAGTGCCAAACTCGGGAATTGCCCGATATTCAACACATCATAATCTAAACCGGGAATTGCCCTGCATTCAAATTAAGCGTTAGGAACAAATAAGCATGAGTAACCAATTTCGAAGAACACCAAACAAGTCATACAAAACTAATTAAAATTATTTAACCAAAAGACTTCAAGAAACCAATCCATAGTAATCGTAAATTTACACAAGGAAGAAGAATAAAGAGAAGAAGACATGGTTACACTTTTAGAGTAAGGGAATTGCCCTATACTAATCCGTGCTTGATGCTCCTTCGATGGATGGAGGATGAAGACACCTTGGGATTGCCAAGCTATGTATTCGGTCCTTGAAGGATGGTGGAGGCGGTTTGTGAAGATGTGCGGCTTCCTTGGAGACTATGACGTTTTGGAGAGGCTTGAGAGGACTCTAGGACAGGGGTTCGGCTCTTTCATTCGTCCTCCTTCCTTCTTCCTCCAAAGCTCTCTTTATATCGGAGATGATTGGCATGCATGCAATTAAAACCATTTCAAATTTCGGTGGTGGCAATTAAGCTCTTATTTCCGTTTCAGCCATATGCATGTAATTGAAGGTCCGTTTGTAACCGTCCAGCCATTCACTCCATCCATTCATGCTATGCAATTATACAAAAACCGTTTCAGCCATGCAGCAAATCCAGCCATGCAATCATGCAATTATACATTCATGTTTGTCAGCCATTACATCACCATCCGTTCTTCTTCGGAATTAGGAACGTCTTCCTTAGCACGCACTTTGCTCCAAATCGCCTCCTTTATTTCTACCTAAAAATATAAAATAAGTTAAAACATATTTACTAAGCATAAAACAAAGCTAAATGTAGAGAGAAAGACATTAATAATCAAGCGTAAAATGCGTAGATCAAATTCCCCCACACTAGACTTTGCTAGTCCCTAGCAAATACAAAACAAAACAAGGACTCAAAAACAAAGAAAAACAAATAAAGGAAAAATAACAATGGGAAAAATGTCACACTTTATATGTACAAAACACTTAGAGGTCTCAACGTTTCAAAGTCGCAAATTTTCATGTTATCATGTTTGAAAACGTAAGAGATACTAAGTAAAACAACACTAACCCCTTAGTCAAAATTTGTCTCAGAAATTTCTTTATGTATATGGCGATGGAATCACAATGTGTCTAGTATGAATGATCTTTGAATTCACTAGATAATAGAGACATGATCATGTTATGAACAAGTAAGACATGGAGAAAACAATGGTGAGTTTAAGTCTGTGCATGCTTCGAATGAAGTTCAAATAAACTCACATGGATGCTCTCATCGGAACACTTGATAATTTTATCATTAAGTAATCGGAAATTACGTAAGGAAACGTATAAAAACGGAAACTAACCGTATTTAGAAACCTTCCATTTTGGGAAACCCTCTATGTTTGGAAACCTGTTAAATTGGGAAACTTTCCATTTTGGGAAAGTTTCCATTAAAGGAAAGTTTCCATTTTGGGAAAGTTACATTTTCAGAAAAATGGTTAAAGGAATTGAAGTTCAACGAAGTTTAACACAGCTTGGTTAAATTGGTAAAGTGTTAAATTGTTATCGGAAAATGATAACTGGAATTTATGGGAAAATGTTAAGTTGACCATGTTAAGTAAAGTTGGTGTTTCACGTAAATCGGTAAATCGACTCTTGGTTAATAAATTGGTTAGTGTGACACGTTGGGTGTCCATAGTAATTCAACGAATTATTATGTGACACCCTAACGTCAAGTTAAAGTGGTTAAGGAAAGTTCAGAAGTTTAGTAGGACTTCCGGTAAATGAGTAAAGAGTCGATAACTGGAAAAGAAAGTCAAAAAGGTTAAAGTGCCATAAAAAGGAATTTGTTGGTCAACTTAGTCAATGCGGTCATTCCTGGTCAAACTAGGAATGCTGAGGTCTGTTGACTGTTATTACATCTTGGTTGCTAAGCTACTTTAATTCTGCAGTGATTATTGGACGAGGTAGCTTACGCGGTGACCTCGGTTCACCGAGGCAGCTCCTGGAAGCTTAGAGCTTACGTATGGAACGGCAATTCTAGGTAGGGAATCTGAACCCCCTTGGTAGTGGTTTTATATATGTATGAGAAAGTGCATGATTTTGTGTATGCTCATGGTCGATGCCTCGGGAAAGTTTTCTGTATATTAAATGATTTATGATTGGGCCAAGAAAACCCGAGGCTAGACGTAAATGATTTTATACGTCAATGTGAGATGTGTGGAGCACCGTTGTCCTGATTTTCGGTGCGTGACCTGAGAGTGACGGGACCTAGTATCTAGTACTCCCGCGGTGTCGAGACCGTGAACCTCCGGAGGGTGGTGCCTTGTTTATTTTATTTTCCCGCTTACGCTCGTCTCGCACAGAGTTAAGCGAGTCGTAAGTGCGGTGTGTTGTTTATGGGTATTGCAGTAAATGGACACTCTCGCTACTCTGCGTTTTCAAGCGCTTAGGTAGTTGGCCCCGGTTTGCTGTGAAGACAAACCCGGGATTCGGTCACTGAGATTCGAAAGTCCTGCAGGCTGTATTGTTCACTGAGCGCTCTGGGCCCCTATGTTTTTAGCATACTGCATGTTTTCCCGAAAGATATAAAATGATGGTTTTTGTGTGCCAAGGATTTCATAAATGGTTTTCTTACGAGCTCAAATCTATATGTATATATACGGTTTTTGGTTTTCAAACCTATCATTGGTGGGCCTACGTGAGCACGCGAGGACGACGCTAACCCCTACAACAGATTGTTTGCAGGTACTGTGACGGGAAAGATAGAGAGAGCTATGTGTGGAGCTTCATTCCTTACTCGATGTTCGGTCCAAGTGTACCCCTTATTCCGGTTTTACCCCTTTGAGTCATTTACCAGGGCCTTTTCGTAAACAGTAAAGGTGTCATCCCGATTTGTAAACCATGTTCTATATTTTTATTGTTGTCGCTAAAGTTTTTAAATTGTCCCCTTTATTTTGACCACCTTCCACGAAATTAGATAAACTCTGATGATTGTTTTAAGGATTTCATGTGGTGCCACTCAAAGTATTAAAGTTTAAATTTTATTTTACTCACTAAAAAGCCTACGACTTTAGGTTAATAAGTTGTTGGCACGTCCTTCGGACGTGTTGGCTTCTTATTGGCTTAAATTCGTGGCTACTGTAGTTTACCCCCCAGGGGTGCTACAGCAGTGGTATCAGAGCATTCGTTCCCGGACTTTTGTTTTTTAAAATGTTTTAAAACCTCTGATGCCTTGAAGTCTGTGCTTGCGCGTCAAAATTTTTTCGAAGTGGTATTTAAGAAACTTCGGAGCTAGTAGAGTTTCGTGAGTTGGCATAAAAAGGGTTTGAAAATTCTCACTTGGGAGTTTTCATTTACGATTTTAAATTTTAGCGACAACTTTAAATTTATTCACGAGTCGTGTTCCTACCCTTGGTGTCATTCCTTAAATCCGACTCGTTGCCTTCTGAAAGTATTTGAAATCCCCTTTGTGACTCAAGTTTGTTTTATGGCAGTGACAGTTGTGCCTTGAGCTAAAAAGCCATGTTGTCACCTTGATTCTATTCTTGTGTTATGTCCTGCCTGAGTATCTTGACCATTGCTTTGTCTTGAGTACCTGAATGACCACAGAAGAATTTCTTGTGCTTCTGTTAAATCCAAACCTATTTGATACTGAGGTCATTGTTTCATCGAGTATTTTCCCACTTAGCTCTCTCACAGTACAAGGGCTGCGACATATGATAAGAGTGGCAGTAAATTAAAACTATAGATTTTGAGCTCTGAAAACTTGGCATACTTGAGGATTATGGATGTGAAAACGTCCTGTTTGGATTGTTGATGATATGGAGGAAAACTTGTGCATGTGCTATGAGTGATGGATATTGATTATGCTATGAGATTGCATGTAGGGCCAGAGCATGTTATTTGAGCCGCAGGCTATGAGATTTGATGTACATGAGCATGGTATCTGGATTGTGTTTACGGACCCTCCTTGCTGAGATAGTGAGTTGGAGATGAAGCCCTTGGGTTTGAGATTCAGATTGAGGATCCCGTAGTGGTAGATTCCTGAGTTTGAGATTAAGGATCCCGTAGTGGTAGATCCTGGAATTTAAAAGAGATTGTGGATCCCGTAGTGGCAGATCCTGTAAAGAAAGTTCGTGATTGAAAAGAGATGTTATCATTGTGGATTCCGGTTTTACCCCTTTGAGTCATTTACCAAGGCCTTTTCGTAAACAGTAAAGGTGTTATCCCGATTTGTAAACCATGTTCTATATTTTTATTGTTGTCGCTAAAGTTTTTAAATTGTCCCCTTTATTTTGACCACCTTCCGCGAAATTAGATAAACTCTGATGATTGTTTTAAGGATTTCATGTGGTGCCACTCAAAGTATTAAAGTTTAAATTTTATTTTACTCACTAAAAAGCCTACGACTTTAGGTTAATAAGTTGTTGGCACGTCCTTCGGACGTGTTGGCTTCTTATTGGCTTAAATTCGTGGCTACTGTAGTTTACCCCCAGGGGTGCTACACAGCGGATGCTCGAGATAATCATAAATCTTACACAAGCCATAAACTTTCTCATACCTCCATCTCCTTACCCACACCGAACCCGAAACCTGAGGAGCGTATGCTTGTTTCACTGGAGTGTCAAGATAGTGAAAGATTTGGACCCGAGATTTAAGTCCTCACAGGATGTTGCTTTTGTCAAGGTGGATCACATAACCAAGAGTGGAGTCGAGATGCTCCGCCACTTCTTCACTCATAAGAACAAGATCAAGTCCAAGAATTTCTACCCACACCTGGAAACCATAAATTGAAATCGAGCCTGGATCCCCCCTACCATCATACGCCGCTAATGAAAACATTTGTCGACCATAGAACCAAGGACCTCTAGTACTAATTAAGTAAATTTCGTCAGTTAAGTACTTTTCTCAAATGTGAGTTAGAAGCTTGTTCTGATCTGCTTCCCTAGTGAAGATCAAGAGGAAGTGATCTCCCACCCTCATGATAGAGAGACGACGCTAGAGATTCCATACTAACGCCATCGTAGCCATCAGAGGCAGATCTTTTTGAGGGCCGGTGGGGGCTGCAGCCCTACAACTATTTTGAATTTCCTTAACAAACTATCTATAAAATAAGGAGAATCATTAATTTGTTTACATACAGCCCCAAGGTATTAAATCTCCTAAATTTATTCTTTCACATAATTCCTCTCTGACTTCCTCGGCTTCTAAGACTCTCAAATATCCCAATATGAATCAATTTATAGTTGTTATTATAAACAATTTATAGCTGTTATTATAACATTACCAAAAAATAACCCTTGAATGTCCCGAGACTCAATCCTTTGGTCGATTGATTTTCTATTACAATTACATTAAATATGATTAATATTAGTGTTTAGAAAGAAGAAATCAAAACGTCTTATGAAAAATCTTCTGCACAATTGCATCATCTTTACAAGACTACTCCTACAATTCTACATGATCATCTTCTGATTCTATATCATCTTCATCAATTTAGAAAGAGTTCAAGGTGCATATAATCATTATACGCTTTTGTATTTATCAATTTCAGTCATTAGTTTTTATCTTAGGGCTTATAATTTCGTATGTTTATGTATGGAAACTCCAGGTTCATGGCTAAGTTGAAAACAATAGATTCCTTCTTCAAAATAAAAGAAGTTGAAAATGGTTCAAACAGTACAACTCCATCTTCCGGTGCTAATACTTCATCGATTTTCATCGAGCCTTTGACCCTCCAAATACTGAAGAACTTGATGTTGGTGAAGTTGATATTACTACCATTGAACGAGATCCTAGAAAACGTCCGAAGATGTGGGAATATCCACCCAACAAGCGCGATGAGTTTAAACGTGCCTGTTTGAAATTAGAGCCATATCAAATTCACCTTACTCAATATCTGAAGTCTAGAAAGAAGTATGTTCGTCGCTGTCAAGAGTCAAGGTTCACTCAATTTTCTTCTTGGCTTTAATATTCTCCTTCTGAAGATGTAGCTTATTGCTTACCATGATATCTTTTTACAATGAAAGCAGCAGGTCGTCCTGGTTGGGACGTATTCATTGTCAAGGGGTTTAGAAATTGGAACAAAGTGAATTGTGGAAAAAGTGTGCTTTTTTGACTCATATTGGAGAGGTTGCTTGTTCACCTCATAACAAAGCTATGCAAGCTTGTGCAGATTTGTTGAAGCAATCAAGCCACGTTGATAAAGTCATCAATACACAGTCACTTGAACAGGATTTGAATAATCGATTGCGAGTAAAGACTTAAATTGATGTTATTCGTTTTCTTGCAGTTCAGGGGTGTGCTTTGAGAGGTCATGATGAAACTCTAGAGTCACAAAATCAAGGTGATTTTGTTGAGTTGATTAAACTTTTGGCATCTTACAATGAAAAAGTTGCTCACACTGTTTTGGAAAATGCTCCTAAATCTGCTAAGTATACCTCACCTGCAATTCAAAAAGAGATTTTACAAGTTATTGCAGCCAAAGTGTGAAGCAAGATTAGAGATGATGTTGGAGATTCAAAATTTTGTATCATTGTTGATGAGGCGTGTGATGAGTCTAAGAAAGAAAAAATGGCTCTGGTTTTGAGATTTGTTGATAGAGAAGGTTATATACAAGTGTGCTTTTTTGATCTCTCTCCTGTTAGAGATACTACAGCTACAACTCTAAAGAATGAGATATGTGCCATTCTTTCTCACCACTCACTTGATGTTCAAAATATTCGGGGACAAGGGTATGACGGAGCTAGCAATATGATGGGCGAATGGAGAGGATTGCAAACATTATTTCTTAATGATTGTCCTTATGCTTATTATGTGCATTGCTTTGCATATCGGTTGCAATTGGCACTGGTTGCTGCATCAAAAGAGGTGATTCATATCCATCATTTTTTTGCTAATTTGAGTTTTGTTTTTAATTTGGTTGTTTCTTCTGGTAAACGTCATGATGAGTTACAAGATGCTCAAATAAAAGAAATTGAACATTTGTTATCAATTGATGAGCTTGAAGGTGGAAAAGGATCTGATCAGATTAACACTTTGAAACGGCCTAGCGATACTCGGTGGAGCTCAAATTTTCATTCTCTTTGTAGCCTAGTGAGGCTATTTGGTCCTACTATTACAGTGGATGAAAAGATAGAGAAAGATAGCTCTAATTATAGCCAACATGGTGATTCTAATGCAGCTAGCAAAATGGTTATATCTTTTGAGTTTATTTTCAATCTACTTTTAACGATGGAGATCATGGACATCACAAATGGTTTTTGTCAAGCCTTGCAACAGAAAAATCAAGATATTTTGAATGCTATGCATTTAGTTTTAGATACTAAGGTTCTTATTCAAAAGTTCAGGGAAGATGGCTGGGAAAAAATTCTTAAGGAAGTCATTTCATTCTCTAATAAATATGAAATTGATATTCCTAACTTAAGTGCTCCTTATTTTGAAGGTCGAAGTCATCGTCAGAAAAAAGATGTCACAATGGAGTATTACTTTCATTATGATATATTTGTTGCTGCTATTGATGTGCAATTGCAGTAGCTGAATTGTAGGTTTGGTGAAGATGCTATGGAACTTCTAACACTTAGCAGTGCTTTGGATCCTAAAATGCGTGCAAGTCTTTTGATATTGATGTCATATGCCTTCTTGTGCAGAAGTATTATCCTCATGATTTTACTGAGTAGGAAAAAAATAATTTGAAATTTCAGCTGAGATCTTTTGAAGTTGATGTGCAGAGTCATCCAGAATTGCAATCACTTTCATCTATTCCAGGACTATGTCGAAGGTTAGTGGAGACTAACAGGGTAAACACATATTTTCTCATTGATAGATTGATTCGTCTTACATTAACTCTTCGAGTATCTATGACAACCGGTGACAGGGCCTTTCGGCAATGAAAATCATTAAAACAAGGCTTAGAAATAGAATGGAGGATGATTATTTGGCAGATAACTTGGCAGTCTACATTGAGAGGGAAATTGCTAAGAGCTTCAATTTTGATTCTATTCTAGATGACTTTACTTTTATGAAAGAGCGTAGAGTGAAGTTTAAATAATTTTTCTTATGCTAAAATTGGTTGTATTGTGATGTGATTTTCTAAAGGAAGTTTTGGCTTCAAGTCTCCTCCGTTGTACTTTATTTATGCGAGTAATAATTAATAAAATAGACGTGGGGATGAGCCCCCTGGTTTAACCGTTCCAAACCCAAAAAACATTGTTTGTCATCATAAGCTTTTGTTTCAACCCCTCTAAAGTTTGGCTTCAAGTTCCGCCACTGGTATCCATGAACCGCTTTGAATCAGCAAACTTCTTACCCAACAGCTTCCCCACTGCAAAGCATGTCGTGAGATGGTAGCGGACCATTTTCCTTGATCGTGAGTGTAGCCTTCATGCGTGATGAAACTTGCTCAACCATGATAGGGGCGCTGTGCTAAAGCTTTTCGGAAAAATCCTAGAGAAGCTTTTGTCAATTTTGTGTTTGTTTAAAGATACAAGTAAATGCTTGCTCTTGTGACCATACAGTACTCAGTGACATAAAAAGGCCGTATATGCATTCTAAAAATAGAAAATCTCTCTAAAGCAGAAAATGAATTTCCAATATGTGAACAGATACGGACGGCTTGACCTGTTTGGAATGAAGTTGACCGGAGAGAAATGGGCCAAGTGTCCATTTGTTACGGAGTTTGACTGCTTAATCCCAGAAAAAGCTCCGCAAATTTGTGTTAATTAGGAAAAATAGAAAAGGAGAAAACAAACAAAAGGGACGGAGAGAGGAGAGGGCGTGTGGTTTACGCGTTTGGTGAGCTAAGCACCAGTTGTATTTCGTAACATGCGGGCGGGGACCTGTGCCAATTCAAATCCATTCTTCTTCTTCTCTGTGGCCCTCTCACTCTCTCTCAGAACTATCATTTATAGGATTTCAGTTGCCCTTCTTTTCTTTTTTGGTTACAAGTTGCCATTCATTTTCTAATAAACCAAAGTTTCAATGAATTTTTATTTTCAGCATCTTTTTTTATTTATCTAATATGTTCATCATTTCATTTGAAAGTCTGTTTAAATATTTCTTTTGACATATATACCTTAAAGACTTAATACAATGACAGACAAATTTCAAAAAAATATTAACATTTCTGCCTCTAAATATTGAAAACTCCTAACACCTAATGGAATCTTCAGCTAAGAATTTGCATAGCACCAATAGATTGCCTTTTGATATTAATATTTTGTTCCAAAATAATTGCAAATTAATAGTGGCAAACATATATATATATATATATATATATATATATCCATCCATCGTTGATGGAATTCCCTAAATTTGGACACTCACTTTCACTCCATCGTTGATGGCGCTGGGGACAAGGAAGTGGCTGAAATTGCAGTGTCCGATTGGAGCTTGGATCAGGTTGGATCTGGAAGTGCTGGTTTGGAGAGCGGTTGCGCATTCAAATCGGAGTAGTTACTCTTTTGTATTGTGTGTTATATATATATGATCAATAATGAGAAATTTAATAAAAGGCTTTTAAAAAAACCATAGCTGTAGTGTTACCCTTGCAACACCTCTCACCGACGATCATGAAAATTGTGATGGTTCGAAAAATGAAATCTCTATAAATATATCAAGAAAACATTGAATATCGATAAAAATTTTACTAAAATTTATATTAAAATTATTTGTTCGACTAAAAATAAACTAAATATAAAAATCAGAAAAATATTTAAATTAATAACACTACCTATAAAAAAACAGAAATTTAAAAAAATATCACAAATATTCCCAAAAACACAGCCACCCTTCTTCCCCTTTTATTCTCCCAAAACCCAAATTCACACTCATAAACCAAACACCAGCCAAAAACCACCCTCTCTCTCTCTCTCAAACCCAGCAATGGGTCCCCTGAAAACCCTACCCTTCCTCCTCCTCTTCTCATTCCTCCTGACGGCCGCCGACGACGCAGCGTTCATGTCGAAGCTCCTCTCCAATATCAAACCCAGCGGCTGGTCGTCCTCCGACTCCTACTGCTCCTGGGACGGCATCAAATGCGACTCCGACACTTCCAAGCGCGTCACCTCCATCAACCTGGCCTCCCGCTTCCTCTCCGGCACCCTCCCTCCCAATCTGAACGACCTCACCGAGCTCACCACTCTCTCCCTCCAAAACAACTCCCTCTCCGGCGCCTTCCCCTCCCTCGCCAATCTCTCCAACCTCCGCGAAGTCTACCTCGACACCAACAACTTCTCCTCCATCCCCGCCGGCTGCTTCGCTGGCCTCACCGGCCTCCAGACCCTCAGCATGAGCAACAACGAAGATCTTGTTCCCTGGCTCTTCCCATCTGAGCTCACCGGCTCGACCAGCCTCGTCACTTTCCAAGCGGGCAACACCAATCTCTACGGTTCCATCCCCGGCATTTTCGGGTCCTTTGCCAACTTGCAGAACCTGAGATTGTCCTACAACAATCTCACCGGGCCTCTGCCGAGCTCGTTTTCCGGATCTGGGATTCAGAATCTGTGGATTAACAACCAGGACTCTGGGTTGTCCGGTACAATTGAGGTGCTTTCAAACATGACTTCTTTGACTCAGGTGTGGCTGCACAAGAATCAGTTCACCGGGACGATTCCGGACCTGACACAATGTAGTGCTCTAACTGATCTTCAGCTTCGTGACAATGTGTTTACCGGGATGGTGCCGGCCTCCTTGACGGGGCTGTCTTCTTTGCAGACGGTTAGTTTGGACAACAATAAGCTTCAGGGTCCTGTGCCGGAGTTTGGGTCCAAGGTGAAGTCCACTATTGATGGTAATAGCTTTTGTAAGACCACTGCCGGGGCTTGTGATCCGCAGGTCACTACGCTGCTTCAGGTTGCGGGGGCTTTGGGGTACCCGGAATCATTGGCTGAGGCTTGGACAGGAGACAATGCGTGCCCATCGTGGAGCTTCATTAGTTGTGATTCTGCTCATAAGGTGGTGATTACAGTGAATTTTGAGAACCAGCATTTCAATGGGACTATTTCGCCTGCCTTTGCCAACCTCACATCGCTGCAGAATCTGATGCTGAAAAACAACAACTTGACGGGTTCAATACCGGCTAGTTTGACAACATTAGCTCAGCTGAAGACTTTTGATGCTTCCGATAACAATTTATATGGGAACGTTCCGACATTTCCAACTGGGGTGAAGGTAATCACTAGTGGTAATCCGAAAATTGGGACTACACCGAGCACTGATGATCCGGGGAGTTCACCTTCTGGCAACAACTCAACTGCTCCAGGTGGGAGTCCGTCTCCATCATCAAACAATTCTTCAGTTTCCCCGGGTATGATTGCTGGTATAGTTATTGCTGTTGCTATTTTCGTTGGAGTGTTGTTGTTTGTATTTTTCAAATGTTATTGGAGTAAAAAGCATAGGAAGTTTGGAAGAGTGGATAATACGCTGAATGGAATTGAGATTGCTAAGAGTGACGTAACCAGTTGCGCAAATGGGTACAATGGAGTTGCAAGTGAGTTGCATAGCCAGAGCAGTGGTGATCTTCATGTTTTTGAGGGTGGAAATGTCGCCATTTCGATCCAAGTTCTTAGACAGGTGACGAACAATTTTAGCGAGGATAATATATTGGGTAGAGGAGGATTTGGAGTTGTTTATAAAGGTGAATTACATGATGGAACTAAAATTGCTGTTAAGAGGATGGAATCTGTGGCAGTGGGTACTAAGGGATTGAACGAGTTTCAAGCAGAAATTGCAGTCCTCACTAAGGTCAGGCATAGGCATTTGGTTGCACTTTTAGGATATTGCATTAATGGTAATGAGAGACTTCTAGTCTACGAGTACATGCCACAAGGAACGTTGACACAACACTTGTTTGATTGGCATGAGACTGGGGTAACTCCTCTTACTTGGAAGCAGAGAGTGACAATAGCTTTGGATGTGGCAAGAGGAGTGGAATATCTACACAGCTTAGCTCAACAAAGTTTCATTCACAGAGACTTGAAACCCTCAAATATACTTCTTGGGGATGACATGAGGGCGAAGGTTGCAGACTTTGGTTTGGTTAAAAATGCCCCCGAGGGGAAGTATTCAGTTGAGACGCGATTGGCAGGGACATTCGGGTATCTTGCACCAGAATATGCAGGTAAGAGAAACAATTTGATTTCTAGCTTTTCTTGTCTTCATTGGAAGAGTCATGTCATTTAGGTTATTTTTAGCATATCAATTTTGCTGTTAATCATGTTTATATTTCATTCTTGGACGTCAATTTGCTCTCTTTATTGCATGTAAAAGCAGTAGAATGGATGCAGCTGTTGTCAAAATTTGAACTAATTTCTCATCGAATGTTTTTAGCTTTTACTCTCAATGCTAGGTCACATTTGAGATAGTTGTGTTATGCCAGAATTTTTATCGTAATGGTTAAATCTCTGTCTCCCTGATCAGCTACCGGCAGAGTGACGACAAAGGTGGATGTTTATGCATTTGGAGTGGTGTTGATGGAGTTGATGACTGGTCGAAAGGCTCTAGATGATACCATGCCAGATGAAAGGTCTCATTTGGTCTCATGGTTTCGCAGAGTCCTTGTCAACAAAGAAAACATTCCCAAGTCCATCGACCAAACTCTTGACCCTGATGAAGAGACAATGGAGAGCATATACAAAGTTGCTGAGCTTGCGGGTCACTGCACATCTCGTGAGCCATATCAGAGACCAGACATGGGCCATGCAGTCAACATCTTGGGTCCTCTTGTTGAGCAATGGAAACCTACAACCCATGAAGAAGAAGATGAAAACAGTGGCATTAACATGCATATGAACCTTTCTCAAGCGGTGCAAAGATGGCAAGCTGATGAAGGTACTTCAAGGATGTTTGATGATCTGTCCTATACTCAATCAAGCATGCCTTCAAAACCTTCCGGGTTTGCAGACTCGTTTGATTCAATGGACTGCCGATGATAGAGAAAATGATGATCGAATTGGTAAACACTGAAGGCAAAGAGGAAGAGAGACTCCAGAAGGTGGGGGTTAAAAGAAAAGAGACCAGGTAATGCTTCAAGCAGTTTTTGATCCTGGGTGGGACGCCTGCATCACAGATTTCTTGTACCTATTGTATTTGCTTGTTGTCAAAACTTGTTGCGGTCAATTCTTTTAGCTAACAGTTGCTTGGTCATGATCAGACAGAAAGCAATGGAACACGTTAGGGAGTGTTGTATGATATTCTTTTACCTTACTTATTATAAGCCATTATTTGATTATTACTCGAGTTATATTTATTCCCTGGACTCTTTATTTCTCTTTGCTTAGTTATCTTGACTGTTCGTTTGTCATGTTTGAGTATCTGTTTATATAAAACCCCAAGGCTGTGCTAAATGACAGCGGGGCTGCTTAGGATCCCAGTTATACCAGCAAGATCTTATGATAAAAGAAAAAGAAAACAGAGAGGTAGGTTGATCATTGGGTGTCAGCTGGAATTGGGACTGTAGATTATTACTTTTTGAGCATGATTTCTATAGTTATTATTAGGAATTTAGAAAGAAGTGGTGGGGGGCTTGCACATGGAAATTAGATAGAAGGGTGCATGTTAGGTTTCGTTGAAAAGTGAACCTTCTGTTTTGAAGATGACTTGTGTAGTGCACCACATGTTGTAGGACCTTTCTTGTTTCATTTCTTTTGTTTCTGTTTTGTATTTCATGTGAATTGATGGTTAATAATTTGGTGACGTATAAGGCAGGTTGATAGAGAGACCAACCTATCTGTACTTTTATGCAAATGATGCTGATGTCTGAGCAGGTTAGGATGTAGGTGAACTGGAAGATGACTATGTTCTTATTTGATCAAGGATCACAGGGCCAAATGTTCGTAGTTTTTTTTTTAATTTTAAGAAAGTTTAAGTGAGAGTTTGGTTACGCTACATCACCATCGTCAAGGCAAACCTGCAACCTTAACCCTGAAGGACTTACAGTGGACACGTATCTGTCACACTAGCCTTCAGATATGGATTTCCACAGGAGAATTTATAGATCGCGAACCAACGAGACATGTTGGTAGCGGGGATCGAACTCGGATGAGGTCTCCACCACAAGCCCTTTGCCAACTGAGCCAAACCTCGTTGGCGCCAAATGTACGTAGTTTGACATATCACGTATCATGCCAAATGTATTGGTTTTGAGTTGGATGCTCGAACTTAAAAGAAATGGGACTTTGAGTTGAAATTCAACGGCGTGATTTAAAGAAATGGGACTTTGAGTTGAAATTCAACGGCGTGATTTCGATCTTACCTTCGCTGTCAAAATTTTTAGTGGTTGTAGATTGCTGAGAAATTTGGTGAAATGCTGAATGCACAGGTAGATATATCATGAGCACATACATATCCCAAACAAGGACCCCTTTCATTCTTTATCAGAGTCTGATAATCCTGCCGTGTTTTCTTTTGGCTGCATACATGTGCACAGAGAAGAACATCAACCTGTTACTTATCATGCAGCATGTGCATAGATGCCATATTTTGATGCTTGTTGTTTACGACGATTTTGGTCTTGGCCTTCTGATCGTTACAGAACGATTGGTTGCAAACTAGCAATTTCCTATGGTCTTTCTTTAGCAAACCCCTTGGGCAAGTTTTGATGCTACGGCTGGATGCCGACCGACAAAGGATATGTACACTAGTGTTTTTGTTTTAGGGTGCAAGAAAGTTCTTACAACAAGACGCAATCGCGATCTTTAACAACTACCGATCAAATAGTGTTCTCAAACTTTTGTGATTCAACGTGACATGGTAATGTAGTGTCTAACTTTTTCTGAAAGTGATCATGTTGATGTACCGTGCTTTAAGTGCAAGGAGATAGAAACTCTTCTGCAGCCTTTGATTTGTTGCCATTTACTTAAGGAATTGAACCAAACAGAGCCGAACAAAGGAGTATAATGTACCCATACATCAAATAGACCAATATGAGATCAAGTCAATCTAGTCTAATTATGTATGAAGTCCTTCTATCTATGATTGAATCCTACCACATAATTTCAGTTTATAAGCCTGCCGTATATATTTTCGTGTACTTTCACATTTTTTCTGTACAGAAAACTAAAAAAAATAAGTCATGGCATATTGGTAGAAGATGTTTAGAGATCACCAAACCCTAATGTCTATTGTTGTAGGACAAAGTGATCATTCCTTTTCCATACAACAATAATCTAGTAGACTAGTAGTGGCCGCATTTCACAATCTTTGGCCATGACTTTTTGATAATGATGATGTCTTAGAACAAGCAAGATTATAGAAATCTAGAGTAAACTAGACACTAGACAGTAAGACGGGATTGGAGGAGATCTCGCCGGATGTTATGACTTCTATCTAAACAAGAAAGGGTTGCATTACATAATATAGTTGAGGAAGGAGCATTAGTACAACCAATTACAACTAAAAGTTGGTTGAAGATGATGATGCTACTTTGGGGTGGATTTATATTATCATAAGAATAATGCACTAGAGGCTCGGCTAGGAGTGTTGAATTTTAAGGTTGTTTTAGAGACTTTATAATTTAATTTTTTAGTATAAAAAAATAAGAATAGCGCACTTTCTATTTAGTCTTGTGATCCTTTTTTATAAACCTAATATTGTTATTCTCACCAAAGTTCTTTGCTCACCTTGTTAGTTGTTATGGTTGTAGATGCTTTATTTTTTTTATCAGGTTAACAATTATTACAACTTCGTGAATTGAACTTACATTTTCTGATTTATTAAAAGAAGACTGTCGTTGGATCAAATGACATTAGGCTGAATGAAAGAAGTTGCGTATTGTTTTGCCTATCAATATGCAAAACAATATGCAACTTCTTTCACACCTCCATATTTACTTAATACACCTCCTAATGTCTAATGCAAAACAATATGCAACTATCAAAATTCCAAATTTACTCTCAATTATACTGAAGTTCTCTACTGGATCATTCATGGAAGTATAGATTGATAGTCTGTGAATAGTTTTCAAACAATTTGTCATAGCGGACTACCCACAGAACCTCAATATATATGGCTGATTTTAATTTTTTTGGTATAAGTTAAGATGGTGTACATCAGTGGAAATATATATATATATATATATATATATATATATATATATATATATATATATATATATAGAGTGAGAGAGAGTGTGTGTATGTGAAGAGTTTGAGTTTAAGAGTTTGTCTTCAGATCCTCAATTTCTTAAAGGGGCAAAACTGAAAAAAAAATTATTTACAAAAATGTGAGGAGGTGTATTAAGTAAATATGGAGGTGTGACTAGAATCAAAAATGTGAGGAGGTGTATTAAGTAAATATGGGTGATTTTAGTCACACCTCCATATTTACTTAATACACCTCCTCACATTTTTGTAAATAATTTTTTTCCAGTTTTGCCCCTTTAAGAAATTGAGGATCTGAAGACAAACTCTTAAACTCAAACTCTTCACATACACACACACACACTCTCTCTCACTCTCTCTCTCTATATATATATATATAATATATTTCCACTGATGTACACCATCTTAACTTATACCAAAAAAATTAAAATCAGCCATATATATTGAGGTTCTGTGGGTAGTCCGCTATGGCAAATTGTTTGAAAACTATTCACAGACTATCAATCTATACTTCCATGAATGATCCAGTAGAGAACTTCAGTATAATTGAGAAATCAAATATGTATTTGGTTTATTGGTTATATTGTTGGATAATGACCTTGTAATTTCATAATACTAGCGAAGAACTAGAAAAAGTGATGATACTTAATGTGACCTAACGCCATAAAAATGAAGAGTGTTTATTCAATTGTTATAATGATCGAATTGCATATTCAAATTTTAATTAAAGGATGTATAGGTGTATAAAGCAGTTATGAAACAATCTAGGAAAATATATGGAAGAGATAATGGAAGACATACACTTGTATAGGTACAACAACCGCAGATCTAGAGGGATAAAGTGGGAAACAAAATTGTTCAAAAATTTGAAGAGGTGTATGAAGCAAATATGGAGGTGAGACTAGAATCACCTAGGGGTGGGCGCGGTGCGGTGCAATGCGGTTTAAGGCCAAAACCGCAGTGCAGACTGCATTTTCGGTTTTCTAATTTTGCAAACTGCAACTGCATTTAAATAATGCAAACTGCATTTTCGGTTAAAATGCATTTTCGGTGCGGTTCGGTGCGGTTTGCTTTAAACCGCATTAAATAGTTAAACGGAACATTCAACATGAAATATTGTCCTGCAAAAGTTTCAAGCTTAGCACCACTATTAATATGGGATAATGACGATACAGAAAACTGCACAAAAAATTGTCATCATGAAACAAACTTTACCTCATTATCTGCAAGACCATATAGAGCAAATGCAACATTGTGCTGCAGAGATTCATTTTTCAAATCAAGTAACTTGAGTAGAGGCTTTATACCACCACTATGAGCAATGCCAGCTTGGTTATGTGTGTCCTGTTATGACAATCATTTGCCCAAATAAGGAAACCAGTAAACATCCCAGTAATGGTTTAATAAAGAAACTAATCTATTGAACAAGATTTCTATTCATGATATACTGTCCTTGCATTACAAAGATACTTCAACAAAACAAAGGGCAACTCTCTTATAAGCACAAATGAGTATCATAATCTCATGAGGATTCCCATTTGTGTGAAACTTTTGCATGATAAGATAACCTTCAAAATAAAATTAACAATGGCAACCAGTCTCTTGCATGATAAGTTAAACTTCTTTATATGACTGCATATAGAATTGGATAATATGTCTGAGATTATAACATGACTGTATATATGTATCTTCTAATCGGTTCGGTGGGTTTATATCGGTGGGTTTTATACCCGGAACCGCAACTGCACCGTTTGAAAACGGTGCGGTGTATGAGCAAAACGACGTCGGTTTGCCTAACTTCGGTTAAATTCGGTTATTAATTCGGTGTGATGCGGGGGGTGACTGCATTTCGGGCTCAAAGCGCCCACTCCTAGAATCACCCATCAGATAATGGTATGATTGGAAAAAAATGTAGTCAAATTTGCACTTGAAATTTTACATTCCACCCTCATTGACTATCAAAATTTCCAAATTTACTCTCCATTTCATCTTTGTCATTTGTTTCGTCTCTTTCCCTCTTCCGCACAATGTCATCCCCTCTATGGTTCCATTTCCATCTAATGGCATCTCTAATTAGAGTTATTTAATGGATATGAAAATCATTAAACATCACCAATCAAGTAGATGCTTATGGTAGTGATAGAACTGAAAATTCAAGCAAATCTAATTTTTCTTTTCATGGATATATATAACTGATGGTTCAACTTCACCCCCATAACATGCACATCCAGCCCCAACAACTTAACATCTCAACGTGAGGTCATCGCCGATGAACCAACATAGAAAGTTTCTGAGGAAGAAGAGCAAGACTATTCTCTGAACTTCTCTGATCCTGAGCTCTTGTAGTTCTTTAGTCCTCACCCACAAATCTAGAAACCTGAATCTCCATATTTTGTGATGTTTTTCAGGGCGGTTTGTCTGATTTGGATATATCGGTGAGGAAGCCACTGCTGTTAGAATTTGAAATCGAAGAAGAGATGCATATGAGATGTGGGAGTTGTTATGAGGGGTAATTATGGACTTCAAAATATTAAAATGGAATTAGTAGTGTGGTTTATGGTTTGTAAAAATAGGAGTGCAAACTTCACTCCAAACAAAAAAACTCTGCTTTGTTTAGGCTAATGTTGATTATTAAGTTGACGTGCTCGTTTTCGAGTGTTCAATTAAAAACCCTTTTGTTATCATTTATAACATAAGAACGCATGGTTATCGTATACACCGGAGACTTCCATGGCACTCAAACATGATTGGCCATAAACAAATAAAGAATATAAACAACTATATATTTACAAAACATTTATGCTTACACAATATAAAAGGGGGTATAGAGAGTTTTTTTGTCTAAGGAGGTATTGAGAGTTTGGTTGTAACATTCCTACTAAAAATAAAAAAAGTAAACATATGACTACTAAAAAAACATTATCTGACAACACTGATCAGACAACCATTTAAGATTCTCATCTTGTCTGACAAAGTGGACTGTTATATAACACAAAGTTACAAGGTTTTGTTGTCTGATGACACGAAATTGAAAATGTTATATTTCAGAGTTCAAAGCACAACAATGCTACTCATTTTTTGTTGTATGATTTATGAAAATTTTTGGCGGAAAGATTCTCCCCATCACGAAACTGAAAGTTTTGTAAGGTGCAAGATGTATTAGATACCCGACTTTTATTTCTTTATTGTATAATGATATTACGATTTATATTAGACAATCTATATTCTCTAGTGTAAGATAAAAATACTTGTACATCAGATTTATAAATTATGGTGTGTGAAAATACGTCATTGGGGTAACTTCTTGAGCCAAACTCGTTTTGGCTCTAATGACTCAAAATTCATCTTCTTAAAGCGGGAAGTTTGCTTCCATTGAGTTTAGGTTTTCAAAACATTTGTCTTACAAATCACATTTCTCTAAGCATATTGAACTTTATGCTAATGAGTACCTAGTGCAAATTTAGAAAATATATACAACACATGAAAACATTCTATTGTCAACTGGAAAATCTAGTGCTATGCCAAAATCGTTTGGGCTCCAAAGTCCAAATTGTCTGGATGATGGGTGTGGAGGTTGACATTCGCCCAACTAGGATTAGAGAAGTCCTATCGCTCACTGCTACTGAAAAACAATCTTTGAACTGAGTCTTCCAGTTCATAGACCAAGTGACTATTGATAATCTTGCCTCTCTTATGTACTCTGTTACCCCCATTGAGCCAATCCCATAGACTCATCTGTCTAGTTGTTTTATGATCGAATGGTACAAGTTCATGACTTTCCTTGGCCGGTCTCTTCATACTCCCACCACTCAAATCAGCAATGATTATCTTGATCTACCTCAAGAGTGATGTTTCCTTCCATGGTGATGATGCAATGGCTCTCCTATTACTCATGTTGATCGTGTTACGCTTGTGAAATCCCCGGTCCAAGGCGGTATGTATGTGGATAACATGGAGCAGACCCTGCTGAAGAGGGAAATCAAGGTGATTGTGGATCAGTCCATGTAGGAGGTTGTGCGTGGGTTCAGTGAAGTCTTTGATCTAAAGTTCTCTGCCTTCAAGCAGTAGTTAGCTAGGATGCTTAGGGAAGAAGCGGGTCGTCGAGATGGGGATACCTCCGACTCCTCCACAGCGTCTGCCATGATACTCCTCCTTCCTCTAGTCATGATAGAGAGAGTGGTGATGATATTCTGGTTGGCAGGGCCAATGATGATGATGAGGATGGCTTATCCGTTTTACCTTCTGGTTTTCATATTGTTGTTTTATTTCATTCTCGGTATTGGTTGTTGTTCAAACAATTGATATAATGTTCTCTGTTTCTCTTTGACATTCATTGCCAAAAAGGGAGAGAACTAGTTGTAGTAGGGCTGTTATGTTTGTTAAAACTCTGTTTCACTATGAATGTTGCTGTGTTTGCTTCATAACTTTAGTGCTTGGTTGTTTATGCTAATCAGTTGGTTATGATGCATGATTGTCTTGGTATCCCACAGTTGTTGTTTCATAAAAAGTCTTTGGCCCTCCATATTTTCACTTGTTCTAAAGGTGTTTGTGCAGGTGTTATGCCATGACCCTAATTTTAAATAGTGATTTATTTATTTTTTTCAAAATTTAGGCATGATAACTTTTAAAACTTGACAATTCCCAAAACCTACATATCTCACAAACCCAACAAATAACATCTAGAGACGTAAGGAAAATACAATCTCAACATGTAAGTCACATATTACAATTATGGTTTACAGTCACTCGAATAAACGATAACATACTCGAAAATACTACATAAACATGTAAGACAAGATCTTACATCTAGATTATTCCCACACAAAATCCAGACAGGTCTCCAAGTCACGCCTGTAGGTCTACACATGCAAGGCCAACCTCTACACCAATAAATGGTGCACCGGGTTGTAAACAACAAACCCGATAAACTTAAAAAGCTCGTATGAGTAAAACAATGCACTAACCAAAACTAATTTTCTATAACAATATTTCAAGCAGAAATAGAAATTTGAGTGACTAAATGCTATGCAAATCACTAACACTTAATCATACATCACAATCATATTTTTCACTCTACCGAAAAATAAAACATGTATCCCGAAGTCCTATACAATGGGTCTCAAGCTATACAATGACAATAAAGTCAAACTCCTATCAACGAAAATAAACATGCATCCCAGAGCCCTACACGAAGGGTATCATGGCATGCAACGACATACAAACTAGAGCTCTAACTGACCGTAATCAATCACCCAACCAAAGACATTGGTTCCTGGTATACTGTCAAATCGTCACTGTTGTGACCGACCTGAAGGTCCAAACAGAACGTCACCCATTGTGACCGACCCGAAGGTCTAAAATAAAACATCACTAACTGTGACTGACCTGAAGGTCTACAATAAAACTTCACCAACTGTGACTGACCCAAAGATTTACTAGCCCACACAAGGACACTACACAACACTTATCTCAATAACATGTATATATACACGTATCCGTCCTTTGTTATTCTTACGTGAATAACTATTTAGGGACCCACTAATATGATCACACATGCCAGTAAAACATTTATTTTAACTTACTAATGAGCCGTTGTCGATCAAACTCATTTATTTTAAAACGAGAGGATTATATATATTTTTTAAGAATAAGCAAAGCATTTACGAGAACATAATAGAATTTGGTCTCAAGCAACCTTGTGAGATTTACTCACTTAGCAACAATCATAACTTGACCATTTTCACTTTTCACCCAACACCATACACAAATCAAGGCACAACACATATATAATGGTCCTTCGACCAGGATCAACACTATCTTCAAAATAGTTCATTCTGCATAACTTTTAGAATCGTTCTTATAAAAGAAAACTCATTTTACTTACCCTATGGACCGTAGTCGATCAAGTCCATATATTTAAAACTAAAAAGCTTCATTTTCAAAACAACGACTTCATAAATAATAACAATGAACTATACGGTAATCGTTGGTTCACAATAGAACCTCAGTGAGATTTACCCATCTTCAAAACTCTCGCTGTGTCTTCACAAAACTAAGACGAGCACAACCTTTTCACATACCACAATCACCTAAACAAAACAATTTTTATTGTTAGTGTCCAAACTAAGAGTCTGGTTTAATCCCTCAATCACCTCTTAACCCGATGGTCCGTTCAATCCGTAGGCGACCACCCATGGTCGTCGGATCCTCCACTGAAAATGTGCACTTCTTAAAGTCCGAAAACTTAACAAGGTTGTGCAAAAAGTAGACAAAGTAATCATAACTCAACTTAAAATAATTTGATACGTTTCCTTTTGATTGACAATAAAACGATAACAATTACAACAACGACTACAACGTTGATAACTACTACGCCAACAAAATCGTTAACTTCTACGACATCAAAGTCGACAACTATACGACAACAACAACGTTACAACAACACAACTACAACGACAACCAGCACAGCCACCAACCTACAGCTACCCGCCACCGCCCGAGCAACCACCACAGCCGGTGATAGTGGCCTCCTTTGGAGTTCAAACTCGCCCAAAACCACCCTCTAATTGCCACACCCTAAAACAAAGACGAATTGAGCCTTCTGTACCTCTGCTGCAACCTAGAAATCGGTCAGAAATCCGGCAACTGCTTCCTCACCGATCTACAACAATTAGAAAATCTCAAAACCCAGTACCAATTCAATTTGAACCAAGATGAACAACAACCAAGGCACAAACAACTTAAAATTGACCTAGGGAACTAACTCTTACCAGATTGAACCCTAACTCGATATGAACACTGTCAAGTAAACTCAACAGCTTCTTCCTCGAGCCACCACTCTTTCCTTCGCGTGCACTTGCACCTTCAGGGGAAGAACCCGGCTCGAATCACCATGTTTCAAGCTCCAACTCGGCCTTGAACCCGAACTCTGGTGAAGGCAACTCAATGCCCCTATGCTTCGCCCACACTCCTTCTTCCAGATCGAGATCACCTAGAAAATTGTCTTAGGCTTGAAGGCACTTCCTTTGCGAGCTCAATGAGACCAACGACGTCAGACGACGGAGAATCGGCTGGCGACAAGGGGAGGCAGAGCACACGTCTCGAGAGAGATAGTTAGAGACTTTCTTATTTTTAAGGGTTTCCAAAAATGGAAACCCAACATTTTCTATTTATACTACTCCTAAAAAGGAAACCCGAGTTTGGTTAATTATAGCTCCTCCATATGACGTCTGATTTTAGTGTGCCATGTGTCCATAGATTCGTATCGTCCAACACTATAACTTTTGTGAAGGGAATTTTCGAAGATATCCTACGGAAAAGCAAGTCAACTTTTGGCCACTCTTAAAGAAAAATTGCTGAAACTCAACTTCACCATTACGAGCAAGGATTTCCAAATACTACTTTAATAATAATGAAAATAAAACAAGGAAAAATGATATGAAAATTAGGGTCAGTACATGTTAGTCTAGTTTTCGACCATTGTTCAACTAGCACAACCTTTGAAGATGTGTTTTGATTAGGCAAGCCAAAAATTGACCATTGTTCAACTGCTGGTATCAATGACCAAATTTATATTCCGTTATGATTTAATCATAGTAACTGATATATCATTTACATAGCGGTTATGTATTTAAAGAAATGAGTTTAAATCTCATTAGTGCTGCTAGTATCTTATATACAAACTGTGAATTAGGTTCATACTTCTGGCATAACATATATATATATATATATATATATAATCACGTAATTAAAGCACATTATGTATGTTTCTATAAGAATTTATGTAATAAATTCACCTATTATGCTTCTAGCGTAATTGATTATTATGAATATAATTTGTGTGATTAGATGTAATGTCTAGAAAAAACGACCAAATTAATGGGTTGTAACATGGTAAATGCTTCCGGCATTACACGCTCTTAAATAAAATGTTAAATTTGACACAATTCATATTGTAACTGACATAATGTATTATATAATAAATTTCGAGTGAATAACATAATCAAACTAAAATGTTGTTGTAACATTGACGTTACATCTCCAAACGGTTTCTATTCAAAACCCATGAACAATATTAATTTGTATCGATCACTAATTTCATTAGGCATAAATATTCCATATATGTAACCGTTGGTATAAATTGCAAAATGAATGATCATGCATTAGTAGTTACATGCATTTCTTCCAGAATGCTTTCACGCTCTTGAGTTTGAATGTCATAGAAAATAAGATACTGAATCTAAAGTTTGTTCATCTATACGTCTTTTGGTATGCACTACTAGGCATGTGATTGGACTTATTTTGGCATGGCTACTGGCCTCTCTAATAATATTTGATGACAAATTTTCCTTTTCAATTCTTGAAACATAATCAAATTTTTATGACATGCATGTTCATATGTATTAACCAAATAGACTAATATTATAAATTTGGTGAGTCATGCATCAAAGCATAGAATATTCTACATCTGAGTACAAATCAATAAGCATGCAAATACAAATTTTAAAATAATAAACGAAATATGGTTCATGCTTCATGTTGCTTTGTTCATCATATTTTTCAAGCCACAAATATAGATTGCATTAGGATAGAAAACGTTACTCATTGCAGAATGGATAAACTTTATCTTTTCTATGCATAATTAAGCATGTCATTTCTGGAGCTTCTAAGCCAATCCAAGAGCTTGGTTTAATGATGATCCTCATGTGGTTGATCAACGATTTATGAGCTTTGCATCTCCATGTAGTGTGAATCGATGAATCAATTTGAATGACCATCATTTCTTGGTTGAAGAGCAGTAGAGATAGTAAGATGATCTGATGATGTTGATAGAATGATGAATCACCCATTTCCTTATCTTCCGCCTCTTCTTATCCGTCACAAAAGAAAATGATTTGTCTCTTCTTTTAGCTATCCACAATCGATCCGGACCTAAGAGCTATTCGTGATGATAACGTATTGTAAAATAAAGTGAAAATGGATTTGAGAGTGAGAGAGTTTTGATGCAGACAAAAATAGTATCTTCTTTATTATCATATATGAGGTTTATATACTACTACCTCATGTATACAAATGGTAAGTATTGAATAGTTATTGGTTATAACTACAATAAAATACCATAAATCACTATTATGTCTAAATAACATAACTTATATACACTAATGGTGGTGACATGAATAACAATATTTACAATAGGAAGTACTATATTTTGCGTAATTTCGGTCCTGATTCACATGTACAATCTCACAATAAGCGTAACCTCCATGTCGTAGAGATAGATTAATGTTCTATCACAAACATACCTGAAAGACCAACGAAAGGAAATAGCAGAAGGAAAGCTAAATGTGCCATTGATTTGTAGGAGCTTTGATATTATGCAGAATGATGTCCCATATAGGCACGTCTATATATATTGTGAGCCTTGAAGATATTAATACTAGAATGCAGAATGTGTGCTGATTAGATGGATAATTGAAGGTCCTAGAGGGGGTGAATAAGCTCTGACAACTTTTTTGCTCTATCATGCACACACAGATAACAAATATTTGGTTATCCTGTTTGTTGTAGGCTATGTTGTGAGTATAAAGAACAAGTACTGAGAAAGTAAAAATAGCACCAGAATGTTTTTTATAAAACAGAAACCCTGAAATCAGGGAAGAAAACTGCGTGTCTTTAACTGAAGGACAATTTTTTCCACTATTGTAAACACACTACTACAAGACTCATAATTCAAAAGATGACGCGACGTGTAGCCATTCTGTCTAGTCTACCTACTAGCGATCAACTGAGCTTGCTCTCCTGTTTCACTCAAGTGTTTTTACAAATGAAACAATAAGCTTCAAGCAGAACTTAACTTTCGCCTATAGCTAATTCTCTATGACAACTTCTTTGGGTTGTTGCATCACTGAGACTACCCTCAAGGTATGCAATGCACAATGAATAAGTTTGAAAAGATTTTGGTACTCGGCTCTAAGATTTACAGTCACAAGGAAGACTTAGAGATAAATGAGCAGTTAGCACAATGCTAGACTCAAAGTGAAGAAAACAACAATGAAAATTTTCAACACTAAGACAACCAAAGAGCAAATGAAAGTCTTGCTCTTTATTTATAGGCCAAGTGCACTGCTATGAGGAAACAAGTACGTTAGCCACATCAACAGAGGTTCTTTTGGACTCTAAAGTTTTGTAAAAAAAACCAGGACCAGTAGGATCATAGCGATCCCTCCAGTCATGAGACAACAACTAAAAGAACTTCCTAGAAAAGAGTAAGCCAAAAGAAAAGGACAAAGATTTTTGAAAAACTAGGTCAACTTTAGACAAGTAAAAGAACCTACAAACCACTTTGGATAATAAGACACAAGGGTTAACTGCCATGTAGCTTGGGTAGCCACATATGACGACTGATAGCTTGGGCGGTGCACCACATGGGTCAGCCGCCGACTTGGGTTATGTACCACAAAACCCAGCTGGTCTCAAATGTTCAAGTCATGTGATCATGAGTAGGCTTGTCACACCTCCCTAGACTAGCTTGGAGCCCAAGAACGAATACTTAAATGTTGTGCTCAAAAGAAATTTAGAATTCAAATACTTAAAAATTGAAGCAACCATATTTGAACGTGCACAAGAAAGACTCTTTAGATATGATATATACAACATGGGTACCTATCGAATATGGATGGCAAACAATGCTACCATTAGTAGTGAAAGAATGTTATGCACATGCATGATAATACCTAATCCCTATGAGGTCAGTCATGTATTTCATTCTTCACTTGTTTTAGTCCATGTTGATTACTTTGAGTAGTCATTGCTATCAAACTACAACATGTAGTTTGGATCCTTGTGTTTTGATCATAAAGGGATAGCAAACCATTCTTATACCAAAATATTATTAGTAATCCAACAATTGGGACACCAGCGAGGCCTGGTGTGGTGATACCAACATTCATATTTTCTTTGTATGATGAAAATCAAAAGGTTGGCCCTGAAACTGAGAGGCAGTGGGGATTGTTGTACGTTGATGGAAATCCAGTTTATGATATCGACTTGACCGAGAATTGACCGGTGAATGACTACAAACCATTGTCGAAGAAGGGGCACTTCATAAAGATAGTTCATTACGATGATTGATGGTGATTGACCGATTGCTCACTATTTTTGTGATTGTAGCTTTTATGGTTTTGATGCTATGTAAGTGTGTAAGATGAAAATAACTTGCTCTATATTGTTTTTGTAAACTTGTAATCATATTAAAGTCTCTTTGAATCAATATTTAGAGAGAAGGTTTTAGGTCTCCTGCTCCAAAAAACAAGAGAGAAGGTTTTAGATTTTTCGAGGGAGCGGCTTGTCCTGTGGCGCCTCCACCCTCCAGCGTTGGCTTCCGGAATCGTTGGTGTGGTTGGTCTTGCTGCCGAACGGGCGTCGAAGGAGCCGGGTGGCATTTTCCATCCGATAGGTGGTGTTTTGTTGGATCGATGACGAAGGCTTTGGGGGAGGACCAGCAGATCTTCTTCCTCGACAACGTTTTAGCGTCAATAATGAGAAGCCAGTGTGTCTGCCTCGACAGCGAAGCGTCGATCATGGAGGGACCGGAGGCCGGACTATGGTGAGTGGTGGTGTGGTGGTTCTTTGAGATGGGGAGGATGAAGGAAGTGGTGGTTATCCGGTGGATCTGGGTTTGGTTATGTTTGTGTCCTAGGGGTGAAGAAAGATGGGTGGGCCGCCTCTCCATGGCGGGTTGCTGGTGATCCATAGTGTGCTGTTGTCCGGCGACGATGAGAAGCTGTCGGGGTTTGGAGCTGTCGAGTTTGTTGGGTCTCATCTGGTGGGCCTGATCTGGGCTGATGAGGAGGTTTAGGCCCACTTGTTGGGTCTGGCCTTTTTTTGTTGTTGATCGAGCATGAACGTCGACCCTTCTCTGTTAGGTTTTTCTTAGGAGAAGGGTGATCGAGCAGGCGGCGGTGATGGTTCATTTTGATAAGGAGTGGGCGGTCCAGATCGCGTTTTTTTATGTTGTTCTTAGAATAATGTCTTATAATTTATGTTTCTCATAGATTATAGGATTTGTTTTGGGCTTTGTCTGTGCTAAGTTCATGTTGACATGCGTGTAAGGTTTCAATGTAATAGTGCTTGATTGTCCTCTATGTCAGAGCTCTTGTATGATGTCATTCTGGATTTTGCTAATCAATGAAAACCTAGGATTATATTTAAAAAAAATATTAAAGTCTGTTTGAAACTTAAAAATGAATATTTTCTAAATTAAAAATGAATACTTCAATATAAAACATCCGAGTTCCAGCTGTAGATGGATTCAATTCCAAATCCCACAAGGAAAAGGAAAACACACAACTGCCAATTTCCTATAAATCACCCAAATGGAAACCCACACACCCATTGCATTTCCAATCTTGTTACCAAACAAAACAGCAACTGATCGATGGATAATCAAGCTAGCACCGATGACCAGAATGGAAAGGCTCTGTCTGTCCCCGACGTCTGTACGGCGATAGAAAATAGGAGGTTTCTGGGTGATGTGAGCGGCATGGACTTGAACTTCTCGAACAGATCTTACCTCACTGTTCCAAGACTCAGTTGATCCATATAGAGAAGTCGACAAAATACAAAGATCTGAGTCCGGTGACTCATAAACTGTGGAAGAATTTTTATGAGAGGGAGTTCGGAATCGAATCCACCGAGTCGGTTATGGAGATAATGAAAGAGTGGAATCTCAATTTCAAGTGGTCGGAGTTGTACCAAGAGAAATCAAGGAGAGTAAAATTAAGGGCGGTTGAGAAGAAAGAAGGTGACGGGAAACTGAGCCGGAAAACTGAAGCATCTTCAAGCAACATAAAGAAGAGACAAAAGAAGAAGTCGGGCGGTGCCAATGCCAATGCCATACATTCGAGCTATGGTAAAAGAAGAAAGGTGATGAGCTTAGAAAATGCACGGTTCGAAGGGTGCATTATGTGAAGAACTGTAGGTGTTTTGAAGCACCTGTTGCCTTTTTGGTGGCTTTTCTCATCATCGTGTTTTTCTTTTGTAAATACTAAATAGGCAGGTACTATGAACTTAATTTTGTAGTCCAAATTAATGAGATCAGTGAAACTGATGATGAAAAATATAGAGTATTCAGGAATTTGATGTTATATAATGATATATTTTCTTGGTGTATGACATGGCTATGTTTCGTGGTAGTCGGAGACACATACCTACATATAACAAGAAGTTGATATCATATTCAAATTGGCTCAATGCATGATATTATTCGATCCACTTCTCTAGAACATAGTTCTCTCCATGACCAAAAAAAGAACATAGTTCTCTCCAATTACAATATGAAGGTGAGTCATGGTCTGATTGGTTAAGCTGTTAACTAATAACTTTAAAGTTATAGGTTCAAACCACATTAATATACGTAAGACGTGTTAGTTTATTAATATTGTTTTTTTTTTTATAAAAAAACCATATAAATAACATCAATGCATCAACCGTATATAGGTCGCTCGAAATTATAATCATGAAACACCTTGACACGCCTCCTCGTATAGTGTATGTGATCTGATTGACATGTTGACATAACAGGATCGGAAGAAACTAAAAATGGCAGCACAACATAAAATCAGTCAAGTAACCAATGATAAAATCAGTCAAGCGCAGACATGGGAACATGCTAGTTGTTATGGCTGTCTCTAATGATAGTGGTTCTTGCTAGAAGGCATGATCGTAGTTTTGTATGGGAAACCAAATGTGGACATGGGAGAAATGTTGAGATGATGCATGGAGATGGAGGCAACTCATGAAAATGCTATTTTCCAGGTAATGTATTACAAATGGTTGCAATGGTTTTTCATTTAGAGTTTTTAACTTTTGCACACTAATGTGTATAAGAAAGTTGATAAACTTATCAAAAAAAAGTAGAAAAAGTACTTGAAACGAGACTGAATGAGATGATGACAAAGTTTATGGTCAAGGATTAAAAACATTTTGCTTGCTATTGAAACGTAATTGTCTTCAAATAATCAATTAAAAGTATATATTACAAAATTTATTTTTGTTTGGTATAATAGTTTTCAATCGAACTTATTGATTGATATAAATTTTGATCTTCCTACCTAAATTTTCTGTTACGCCGCCACTAATTTAAATATTTGAGGTTGAGGTTCAACACCATAGTTTCTCCAAAACTATGCTTTGATCATTCCGTGAAGGATGGAACTACTAGTTAACTTCCATCTGTACTGAGTCGGAAGCAAGCAACACAGGTAGATGGATCCACTCCTTTAGCTGGTCAGGACCGGAATATCGAATATTGATCAAGGACTGAATAGGAAAACTGTCTGTCTATCCCGGTCATTGTTCCCCTTTGTTTCTAGACGGCAAAAGATCCCATCCTATCTCACACTTTGCCGCAACCTCTCTTGTCTCTTACCTTTGTTGGTTTTCCTTCTTCTTCTTCTTCTTCTTAACGCGTACAAGGTATGCGTTGAAACCCAGAAACACGTCTATGCCTTCACCTTTGTGCTAAACCCACCATTCCTTTCCTTGGAGCAAGTAAAATGGCTACCATTTCGTTAGTGCCCAAGTCGAGCTTTTCCGATTGCGGGCAGGCCCTTCAGTTCCTTTTTCCCAACTGCAAGTTCAGAAGCACACAAGTCTTTCATCATAGAAAGTGCCATGGGAGGCGACTTGGGTTTTCTCAGAATCGTGGGTTTCGTGTCTTTTGCCAATCTAAGGTTACCCTTCTCACAATTCTCTACCTTTTCTAAATTTTCATCACAGGAATTGTTACTTTGATGGATTACTTGGTGCATTTATAAACATAGTATATTTTGGGTGCACTCATGATATTGCATTTCAATGTAATCAATGCTGGTGACATATAACCTGCCTTGTAATCATCGACTGTGTTTGAGCTACACTGCCCCTGCCAGTCTTACCATGATTTTCCTATTTTAGTAGACGATTGTGTTTACTTGATATTTGCCATGGGGTCTATTTAATTGACAGCTAGAAGGTTCTGAAATGTACACAATCTTGTACCCAAATTTTTCTGTTACAGACAGATGAAGTCCAGATAAGAAAGTATTCACCGTTTCTAGAAAGTGCATTATTAGATGGTAATGGCCCCTTGGTAGCTGATGAGTGGCAGGCAGTTCCTGACATTTGGAGAACTTCAGCTGAGAAATATGGGGATCGTATAGCATTGATGGATCCATACCATGATCCACCATCAAATATGACCTATAAACAGGTTATATTTCCTTTTTCAGTTATCTACGGTATTTGTTGTATCATGCTATTTTCACTTCAAGTACCCTGCAACCGTTTTACTCTTTCCTCTATATCCAGAAGTTTCAGAAACCAGAAGTTCTTTGTGCTGGAAAGCATGATTTTATCGTGCCTTCTGGTAGCATATAAAAAGAAAAAAACCTGGATTTTTCTTTGCTTTGCTTTGGAGGGGATTTTTTCTTTCATATTGATTCCTAATCTTTCTTTGTTTTACTAGTATGATGTTTAGCTTTTCCAATGATTGTCAGTCTTCTAGCTTTAATAAAAAAACGTGATACAATATATATTTATAAATAAATTGGCTATTTTGAAATTGCAGCTGGAACAGGAGATTTTGGACTTTTCGGAAGGTCTAAGAATTGTTGGTGTAAAGCCTGCTGAAAAGATTGCTCTTTTTGCTGATAATTCTTGTCGTTGGCTTGTTGCAGATCAGGGTATGCAAATAATTATATTCTGAGTACATTGGGGGAGTACAAAATATAAGATTTTGTAGATCAGGGTACAAAATATAAAAGTTCAGACCCAAGAAATCTGCAAATAATTATGTTCAGAATATAAAAGTTCAGACCCAAAATATAAGATTAATATTTTCTTAGCATTGTTTCCAGCGAAAAGTGTGATTAAGCTATTGTGTATTGCATTATTTAGATATGATTTATGCTTGAGGTTTGACCACTTAACGTTTATAAAGATTTACTTCAGGCACTTCGTGGGTTGATTTAACTTGTCTTGAGTTTGTCCAGCTTCTTCTGTTGTTGAAAGCTGTGGATAAAATATTTGGCAGGCAGTTGAATGAGTTAATATAACTATGAAACTATGTTGCCTATTAGAGGCCCACAGAGGGGGTTCTCTGCATGTTGATTGCAGCTTTAGTAAAAAATGTAACAGAAATGTATCTGGCCAGCTAAGAAAGGGTTGGCAAAATGAAATAAAAGTCCATTTTATTTTATAAGATTAAAAACCTGTAATGCAATTTTTTTTATGCTTATGAGTGAGAAAAATGGTGTCTTCATGTGTGATGTGTCAAAGAGTAGCTGAAAGTTTGAACATGATGTGTAGCTTCAGCTTCCTGGTGCTCAGTCTTTATAGAAAACGTTTAAGGAAGTCAGGTTGGAATCAGGACTATCCAAGTTCATTTAATCCTCTCATGTATGACAGTATGAGAGATATAAAATTCTTTGGATGCAGGAAAAGGCCATGGTTTAAGAGAGAGGCATTGTATTTTGTTGCTTTTGAGTTATTCTAATGAATGCACTGGACTCAAGTAGTTATTTGATACTTGAATGTAAAATTGCATTTCTTAGAGTGTTTAGACCCATGCTGAAGATGTGTTGGATGTATGAGGCTGTCATTCCACCCATCCCTATGGCAAGCAATTTGTATAGCAATATAGAATGGATCTCTTGGGTCTGAACTTTTATATTCTGAGTACATTGGGGGAGTACAATTTTATGCTGGTGGGTCTGTCAGTTGGCTATCACTTCAATCTCTACATGGCATGCGAAAACCTATGAATTTATGAGCGAACCTTAAATTGTAAGGTCGTAAGTTTATTTGTTCAGTATGGATGTGGTAAGACTCAGCTGCTCACTTTCTTCATAGGAGATAGTGACCTCAAATCTTTTTTTAATGTTTTTATGAATACAATAAAGTAATATATATTTTGGTACGCATGATATTTTTTTATTATTAGTTTGTTCAATTAGATATCATTAGTAAATAGTAGCTCAGTCTTTAGAGTTCAAATCTCCACCCTCATTCTTTTTTTACTTTGGCTTAGGTATAATGGCCACTGGAGCAATCAATGTGGTAAGAGGTTCAAGGTCATCAGTTGAAGAATTGTTACAAGTATACGATCACTCTGAAAGGTTTAGTATTAGCTCGCCATTCACTTATATGTTCTTGTGCTAGACATCTGCCATCATTTATGAATTAATAAATAATCTTTAAGAAGTTTGTATGCTAGAAGTGCATTTCCGTAATTCATTCCAACTTGATGCATAGGATGGTCTCGAAGTGTTATTCATTGTTCTTTTTTTGATTTGTACAGTTCCGACATATTATAAGCTTATACTAGGCTGCTTACACCCATTCTTCTTGTCTGGTACTTGTTTAAAGCCTTAAGTCATATATAAGCGAGAACATTGGTTCTAGTTGTCGGGAAAAAGGCTGATTGGGAAGGCGGACTAATCTCTTATCAAGCATTAGTCACTAAAAATTGTATTTGCTTGAATGCAGAATAGTGACAAAGTATATAAGGTGTCCCATTGAATTAGATAGTTCTATTTATACAGTTTAGTTAACAGTCTTGAAGTTATTTCTGTTTGACTATAAAGGTTGATGTTGATTTCTCATTCTATGAAGGTTGATCAATTTAGACCACTTGGACATACACAAATGCATCATGTTCCAGTATTTTTTTCCTTGATGATAGCATGGAATGATCTTGAGTTTTTACTTTATTGCTGCTACAGTGTTGCACTTGCTGTGGATAGTCCTGAATTGTTCAATCGGATTGCAGAACCATTCTGTTCCAAGGTAGCCATGAAATTTGTAATTCTGCTGTGGGGGGAGAAGTCTAGCATGGCCAGTAAGGAAAATATCCCTGTGTTTAACTACAAGGATATTCTAGATTTGGGACAAGAAAGCCGCAAGCGTTTGCTTAATTCTAGTGATGCACGTATGTCATCTATATGTTTTATCAAAGTTAAACTACTTTGAAAAAGTTTTTTCTGAATTGTGGTTCAAACTTGTTGCTAAAGGGTGTCATTTTATTCTTTTTTTTTTGCAAACTGTATGTATTTCGCCTTTCTTGTAACTCACTATCAGACCATGCACAAGTCAAATTATAATTTTCCACTTATCCTTTGCCCTTGATCTAATATTTATCTTTCTGTGACTGGATATAATGTGAGTATGTGACCAATGCATATATGGCGTAATTGCAGGGCAATACTATACACATGAAGCTATCAATTCAAATGATATTGCTACACTAGTATATACAAGTGGAACAACTGGCAATCCGAAAGGTGTCATACTCACTCATCGAAATCTATTACATCAGGTTTGTGTTGTAGATAGTCATGGTACTAGTTTTTGGTATACATATATACTGGCCAGGCTAGTATATACTTTCAAATATATATTGGTAAAGCATAACATTTGAAGTTTTAACTGCATCTAGCACACTTTTCCAATCTTATTGTTTCTATATGTTAGGAAAATTGTAGTGCTGAATACAGGCATCATCCTGTTATATAGGATTTAGTGATGTACACAAAAGAGCCATATCTCAAAGGATACAAAATTTTAAGATCATAAAAGTGACAATGTAATGTGTTTCTTTTCACAGACAAGTTGCGTTTCTTATGAAAATGATTGTCTGTAGTTGCCTCTTCCTCTTGTTGCATTTTGACCCCATTTTCATTTGTTATAATTGAGGCTAATACTTGTGTTACTTTGCCATTATTATGTTTTGTAAAGGTAAGAAACCTTTACTTTATAATTGACATGTTTCCATTCTTTCCAAAGGTAAGAAACCTCTGGGATATTGTACCTGCTGAACCTGGGGACCGATTTCTCAGTATGCTTCCACCATGGCATGCCTATGAACGAGCTGCTGAGTATTTCACTTTTACATATGGAATTGAGCAAGTATACACAACTGTGAAGAACTTGAAGGTACTAATATTTGAAAGTATTGATTTTCATTCATGTGAGAATGCGCTGTTTGCTTTAGTATTACTAGACTTTTGGGAAATGTGATTTCTGTAGCTGAAATGTTGTTCCCACAGACTAGTTTATCATGAGGGCAAGCATTTAGCTCTCCTCTAACCTCACAACTATTTATAGGGTTTTAATTTTCTGCAACATTTGGGCAGTAGAAGGATGTTATTACTGCCATAATTGTTGCAAAACTGTTCACTGTAATCTCATTTAGGGATATTGTTGAGTTATATGTAATAAACTTCAAATTGATACTTATCACTATTTGATAGGACGATCTTCGACATTATCAACCAAAGTATGTGGTATCAGTTCCTTTGGTCTACGAGACTCTTTACAAGTATGTTTTTTTCTTTCTCTTTTTGGCTTTTTCATGCTACTGCAGCTGTGCTTTTTTATTGAGGAAACAAACTTCTGTCACATTTAGTCAAGTCCTTCGGAATATTAACGGTTTCTAGCTTATCTTGATTCTGAACAATATATACCCAACTTTTTTCTTCTGGCAATCTGTCTGTCACTTGTATGACTTGTTTTTCAAATCTTAAATTTGATGTCATAATTATAGCAAGAGCTGTTGAACCCTGCTTAGGTTTTGTTTATCCAAACCTATTAAGTGCTACAACATTATCTGCCCCTAAACCCCTAGATTCTCCTCTTAATTCTGTTTAACTAATTTTATTTTAAATGCAGTGGGATTCAGAAACAGATATCTTCAAGTTCTACAGCTCGTAAGCTTATCGCACTTTCATTTCTAAGGATCAGTTTGGCATACATGGAGTTTAAAAGAATTTATGAGGTTCAAATACCATTTATTTCTGTGTTGTTTAAATAGAGCTATTTTTATTGGTACAGATTATCTTAATCACATTAGTTGAAAACATTCATTGGTCAACGCTTGTTTAATTTCTTTCACCGTATCAAACTAACTTCTCGGGTGAGAAACAGCTGGCGTCCCATTCAAACTTATTGTCATTGGATGATTTCAATGTGGTTCATAGGGTACATATTTGACAAGGAACCAGAAGCAGCCTTCGTATTATGCTGCATTAGCAGATTGGTTGTGGGCAAGGATTGTTGCTGCAATTTTATGGCCTTTGCATTTGATGGGAACGAAACTAGTCTATAGTAAAATTCACTCTGCTATTGGAATATCAAAGGTTATTTCTCTTACTTTTTGGACTGACAAGTCAGGTCATCTCTCAGTTACTTGTCGTGCGATCTTCTTTATATTGGAATTTGAGTTTGAAAAAGTATGTTTGTTGTGGCTTTCTTTTTTCGATCATGCAATCTGTAAGGTGTTCTTATATGTTAACTTATATATTGTGCTCAGGTTCAACGATTAGGATTCTCCTTGTTTAAATTTGGTGGTTGATTTTCGTAGATTGTAGCCTCTAATTACTTATAGAAATATAATGCATAAGCCGAGTCGAATCAATCCTAGTTTTCATAAAAGTTTCAGAAACTGGTCATTGGCTACATTTTGTTTCTTCAGCAGAAGTTTGCATGTTTACAACAGCCTTATTATCTTGTCAATTTTATGGATTGCTATATTTCATTCATATAGTATTGATTGTGGCAAAGGTAGGGGACTAACCAGAACTTTGTTGGCTTACTGCAGGCTGGCATCAGTGGAGGAGGTAGTTTGCCATCACATGTTGATAAATTTTTTGAGGTTGAACTCTCCCACCAGTTATTTTGGCCAAATTAGTCCAGATAATCAGCTCCTGTCTTCTAAGGGTTGCACATTTGCAGGCAATTGGCATAAAGGTGCAGAATGGATATGGTTTAACAGAAAGTTCTCCTGTTATTGCTGCTCGGAAGCCAAACTGTAATGTAAGATATATTTAACTTACATTGAAATGTTTGATAGTGCATTAAATTATATAAATCGAATAAAATCATAAATAAGCAATCTAGTACTCTGTAGACTCAAAACTGAAAGTTTCAAGAAATTTTTTTGTGATGACAATATAGCTGTTGTTCATAGAACTGTAGCCCCACTTTGTATATTTGTTTGAAATTGTAACCCTTGCGGTTGGGAAATTGTTGGTTGGGATCTTAAAGCGGTGATAGGTTAAGGTTATGTTTTGTAGTGTTTGATTTGCATTGTTTCTGTTGTCTCATGACAGCTCAAGTTTTAAGATTTAATGGGAAAATTAGTGTGATATATCATTGCCTGGTTGGTATCATGACTCATCATGATTTCTGTTTCCAGTAATTTATATTGGTGAAATTTAATGCCCAAATAGTTCAGTTGTGCAGACTTATATATCACAAAAAATGTTATTTTGTACTGTTAAGTTTTACTTGATACACGCTGGTGTGTTCGAAACCTGTGAACTCAAGCCTTTTGAATCAATAGTAATGTGGCAAAGACATAAAGTTCACTGATCATAATGGTTTCCCTGTGTAATAGATAATGGCATATTAACTTTTCTCTTTTTAGGTCATATATAATCTTGATCATATAACGAAATCCTCAAGTGTCCTCTAGTCTTCACTTTTAGTTATTTTCCAACAGACCTTTTCTTTTGGTATCAATTTCATCGTATCGTCAATCAAATCCTGTATGGAGTGGAGCACTGTATGACAATGTCACAGATTTAATGTTGTGAAGGTTCTTGGTTCAGTTGGGCATCCAATCCGACATACAGAGTTCAAAATTGTAGACTCTGAAACTGATGAAGTTCTCCCACCTGGTTCAAGTGGCATTGTAAAAGTCAGGGGTCCACAAGTGATGAAAGGATATTACAAGGTATGATTACTTTTATTGATCAAAGTCATCTTTATAACTTTAATTCTTGAAGGTTTTAGTCATATTGTAGATATAAGTTATATTCGGTTAAACTAGGGGAAAGTAGGTAATGAGCTGCAACTTCTGGTATTATATTTTTGTTAATGAATATCAGTGAAGGTATTATTCCATTCTTCTCCATTTGTGCTGATAAGTCAAGTGCATATGTGATTTAGAACAAAGATCTTTAGAAGATGTGTTTCTATAGACACACCACAATACTTGAAATTACCTGCTTCCTAGTTTCATAGCTGAAAAATCTTGTTTGAATTATCATGATTCTTCTAATTGATCAGGAATAACAAAATGACATCTGTAATGTATGAAATAGAATCCAGGTGCTACAAAGCAAGTATTAGATGAGGATGGGTGGCTAAATACTGGAGATATTGGTTGGATTGCTCCTCACCACTCAATAGGTCGAAGCCGTCGTTGCGGAGGTGTTGTTGTCCTTGAAGGTCGCGCCAAGGATACTATAGTCCTTTCAACAGGTTTGTTCAGCCTGATATGCACGATTCTAAACATTTTACATGAAATGGAACATGCTGATTTGAAAAAGGAATTTACTTATAGCACATCTATGGGGTGGTAATTTTAAGAATAGCATTAGTGTGCTAAAATGATTGGCATATTTCATGAAAATTAAGGAGATACAAAAGTATTTTCTTATTGAAAGTAAATTAGGGTGTTGAATGACAGTCGTTTATTAAGAGGCATTCCTGTAGTCTCTCTGATGGCTAAACTTGGATGCTTCAGTTTATTATTTTATATAGTTATCCTTAATTCCTTAAAGAGATTTTTTGTTCACTTGAATCTTTATCAACTATATACTTGCACTACAGAATCTTTATGTATTCTAAAAACTCAGCTTATTTAGTAAATCTGTTCTTATAGGTGGGTTTTCTTTGCTTTGCTTTTTTTGTGGTATTATAAATGAGTTGCAATTCTTGGTTGATTTAACTTTCAACAATTTTTCTTTTTTCATTTTGGCTTATTGCACTTATACTTTGTTTAGATTGTATATATATTCAGCATAATGTATCAATGCTTCATATCTTTGCATGATCTAGAACTCATTGTACTGGTGGTGTTGTAGTGACAGTCGTATTGAATGGATGTCACATGTAAATTTTTGTGTTTGTCAAAGAACAAAGTTTGTGAGAATACAAATTTTTGTTTGACGTTTTCTATGCTTCTGTTATCAATTAGTTATTCATTAAAAATAATAATTAGAGCCTTTGGATATTAGATTTTTAATTCTCATGTTAGCTTTGTTAGCTTACCATAATTGCAAAAGCTTAGTTTTTTTCCAATGTGGGTCAACTATTATTTTTATATTCAAAGATCCGAAAATAATCCTTAAGTAAAACTTTTCCAGTTGTGCTCTACTACTAAATATAGCAAGCAACTCAAATTTGTGTATCAATGTTTTTCCTAGTCTTTCCCATATGTATGGTATTTCACTTTTGTTTGACAAATAGGTGAAAACGTTGAGCCAGTAGATCTTGAGGAAGCTGCAATGAGAAGCAGTCTAATTCAACAAATTGTTGTCATTGGCCAGGTAAAGCTTAAGCAGCTTACTGTCATTTACCTTTCAATTTTACGCTTTTGACTTTCATAATTGCAGTTGTCTATAGTCTTCAACTTTTTTGGGAACATGCTGATTAAATGCAACTTAAATATGCACAGGATCAACGGCGCCTTGGGGCAATCATTGTTCCAAACAAAGAAGAGGCTTTACTTGCTGCCACAAAGTCGTCTAGTGGTGATGCCAACATATCTGACCTAAGTAAGGACAAATTGACAGGCTTACTGTATGAAGAACTGAGAAAATGGTAAGATTTCATTATTCAGTTAATTTGGATGGTGGATGGACTTGGGGTCACTGTGCATGCAACACATTGGCACAACAAGTTGAATTATTGACATGTCCTATGCTTATTGACCAAGTCATGTTTCGATTGGAACTAAAAGGTCATATTTATAAACAATAAAATATTAACCTGCCACAATTTGATCATGATGACAAATCTATCAAGTCAAACTGTGTAAACAATCTATTAGATTCCTTAATAACCTGAACTGCGGCCTATAAGGACAGTTGTCACAGAGGTCAGGTATTAATAACTTGGATAGATTCTCCTCAGAATTCGAATATATATTCTTTCTCTTGAAATCATTATTGCTGAGTTCCAGTTTGGAAATAGAATAAAATGAGGTTGGTAGTATCAAAAGGAATTGTGTATTGCATCCCAAATTGTCCTGGGTGAGATTCATGCATTCCAGATACTGTCAAAGTTGGAGACGGTGGATGAAGCAAGACTCGTTATAACCTTCCTTCTATTTCATGCAGGACTTCAGGATGTTCATTTCAAATTGGACCAATCTTGATTGTGGACGAGCCCTTTACGGTAAATAACAATGCTCGCATCCCATTCATCCGGTGGTAGACTTGACTGGTTGGCTGATTTATGATACAATTTTATTGCAGATTGATAGTGGTTTGATGACTCCAACTATGAAAATTCGAAGAGACAAAGTTGTGGCCCAGTTCAAGGAACAAATAGAGGAACTGTACAAGAATTAATCCTAGCCAGGATTCGCTGTATACTAATTTTAGCAAGTAGAATTGCATGTAAGAATTATAGTCACCTGTCAGGCTGTCAGAAAAAAATGTTACGCAGTAGCCTTCATACATAGCCCAGACCAAGACTTTACCAGCCTGCTGACAATAATCTTGTTTGGTAACCTGTATATTTGTAAGATTTCTCTGTGATATATTGTAATTTGTGGCAAACAAGAATGTAGTAAATTGGAGCATTTCTTAGTTCATCCGGACATGCTGTCAGTATGGCAGCAGTTGTCAGGTTTGAGTAGAGCACTCATCCATCTTTATCTTACTGTTTTAATTGTAATATCTTATGTCAGATGATTGTTAATAGTGGAATTTGTTCATGAATAGTTTCATGTCTGGATGGTCATTTGTTAACATCAACAAATAATAGTATGACCATATCAAAATAAGCATCGGTCCTTCAGCTAGAAGGCCTCAAATTTGTAGCCAGCGTTAAAGTAGATATGACTGAGAACGTACAAGATTGGTTCTGTTACTTTGAAACCTCCTTGGGATGTTCTTATGATGAGTGTATCATGTTACGAGGTTGAAACTGAAGCATGATGCCCTCACTATTGTTTCTTTTTACCCTTTGAATATCCCTAAGGTAGGAAATACATTAATATGATCATTGTCTTCGTGCTTTTTCTTCGCTTGTACAACTTTATGGAAATCATCGTTGCGTGGTTATGGAAATCAATTTTTTTTCGTTTTGAAAAGCAAGTTTTCATGTCTTATTTGTCTGCTAATATTAAAATGAACTGCTGTTGATATGGTCTCTTGCTATAGATATTGCAATCTGATTCTAGTTTTCATGTTTCATTTGTCTGCCAAGATTCGATTACTGAACCTCTTATTTGCATATCCGGAATAGCAATTTTGAGGGATCATTTCATGATGATCAACTACATTTTGAAATTCTCATTATAAATAACAAGAAAAGGCACATGACAACCCACCAACTATAATGAGAGAGTATTCGATGTTTCGTTAAAAGACAAAAAAATAAAAAAACAAAAATGAACAGTGCACACATCTGACTGTAAGGAGATGATCGGACGGTGCGAATTGGACGGGTCATGAGCGGTGACGGTGCACCGAATAATTTTCAAACTATAATATGGAGTCACTGAGGAATCTGTTAGTTGGGTGCACTAGTAGATTCCTCAGTGAAAATTGGACGTAATCAGAAACGATGAAATTGAGGCCCTAAAACATTACACCTCCTTACTGATGATATTGGCTTTAAATAGGGATGTTGTTGCTAGCCTTGTTTATGAACTGAGGCCAAATCCATATGTGGTTGTCAGAACCCACTCCGGATTAACCCCCTTTAACCCGAGATAAATCCTGCGGGGACCACCTCAAGTGAACTTCTTACCGAAACCCCTTAAAATGGAGAACCCTTCCTGCAAACAAACTAAGCATTTCTAAAAACAGTACAGTTCAACCAAGACACCTCGTACCAACATGCTCTCCAAACCTCCTCCATTTCTACACAATCACTTTAAGCTAATTAAGTTGAGGTGATTAGAGCAATCTAAATCGATACAACCTAATCAAAAACTAGAGTCAGCGGAAAACATTGACTATGTCTTGGCCCCTGTACGCACGACCTCCTCTCAGCTATCCTGCAAAGTGGGCATTTGAAAACGAAGGGCCCAGGGGAAAGCATTTTAAAATAAACGTTAGAGTGAGTGGACAAAATAATAAACTGGATAAAACAATGGCTAGAAGCAAAAATTTATTTTCATGCTCTCCCACAAATAAACCAAAAATAAATCATCTTTATGCACGCTCAAAATAATCTAAAAAAAATCCTGGCCTTAAGCCAAACACAAATATTTCAGGCCTCATGCTTAATAAAATCAAATGCTGGCCACCAATTACAAAATAATCCAGGCCTGCAGCCAAATAATAAATGAAAACAAATCCTGGCATGTAGCCTAATCATCAAATAACAATGGAAGAATATCACAAATACAATATCTCTCATGCCAGGGTCGGACCTAAGAGCTCTAGCGTAACACCCACCCTCAGTGAGGACACTCCCGCGCTAAACTACCATCTCCCCTAATTGGGAGAGGAGCGCAACAAGTGGCTCGCTTTTACTCCACCGAATGAGGAGCGCCGCCCGCTAGCTAGCTAAAATAAATTCAACAACCCTCATATAATCAATAAATATATAATCTCGTGATAACAAATCCACACTTTTTCCCTTTTCCCAACCAAGGCCAAATATAAAACATTAATCTAGGTCCTTGGTCAAATTTAGTAAAATTCAGGCCATTGGCCAAATATATCATAATCCCAGCAAATGCCTAAACATCAAATATAACCGGCAAATACCCGATCTTAATTCTTAGTAAAATATCGGGTTCAATTCCCATATATAAGACAGGTCTCTCCCGTCGAAAATCATTTAAACTCAAATAAATCATGTGGGAACCGAAATCCATAAAGCATGAGAAATAAAGAAATAAAACCCTCCACATAGGTGCTCGCATATACCAAAGGAATCGAAATAAACAGAAACCCGAAAACCACAATTTACAGAGAAAATCCATAAAACCATTTAAATCACAAAACATGGCATGCATTTTTTACGCAAAATAAAAGTCCACTCACAGTACTTAATGCGATCTCATCGCTCAAAAAATCCCCAAGCGCTACCTCGAAATATCTACATGATCGAATTCGTCTCACGTTCAACCATAAACTGTAAAATTAATCCAATATATTAGTCTTACTACCGTTGACTTGATCTTTTCCTAGTTTGACTAGGAGATCCTATTTGACCAAGGGTTGACCAAAATCCTTCATTTTTATTAACCCTTCAACCAACACGTTTACTTTTGATTAACGACTCGAAATTTAGTTTCCGATTACGAAACCGTATCATAATGACTTTCCCTTACTATTTCAATTGTCGTTAGGTTATCTCAAATCCTACCTTGAGTTGGAAAAACTAAAACTCTTCGATAAATTGCAAATTACCAAACTCAAATATTACTTTTCTAATAGTGTCAATTAATACTTCTCGAGTCGGTCTTTTTCTTAATTTGACTAGGATTCTTGAGTAGACTAGGAGTTGCCACTTTGATCATTTCCTTTTAAAAATCTGATTAACTTAATTTAACCGGTTAACTAAGATTGGCTCTCCATTCACCAAGTTATCAACAACACACATGCACCAAAACACCATAATCGATTCACACACAGATTCAACATCAACAACAACAACACAACAACCAAAAACCAAAAACCAAAATCCCTTACCTTTAGTCTGCGTTTCCATCTCTTCTCCTTGCCGGATTACTCCACAGGTAGAGCCTCTGTCTCGGTCTGATCACCACCAGCTGTTGTCCTCCGCCGCCGTGGTCGTCAGTCAGCCTCCTGCCTCTAACCAGACCTCGCCTGCTACTCCTTAACGTCACTTCAGGACTTCCAGCAGCTCCAGCTCGCCCACCATGCCCAGCCACTTCTTCTCCAATCATCAGTATCATCAACAACATCTCCATCATCGAGCAGCCTAGTAGTAGCGACAGCTGCAACACCTCCAGCTTCCCTACAGTCTCATCTCGACCTCCAACTCCATTTACTAGCCTCACCTCCAGAAGTCCGCCTGAAACCCAAAACTTCGTCGCCAGAGTCTCACCGGAAAATACAGAGGAAACAGATTAGGGCATTTCGAATTAGGATTCGAAATTGGACACTCAAGCCATGGGAATGAAGGAAAGAAGGAGGTGAACGAAACCTACCATTGACGAGCCAAAAGGTCGCCTGAGCTAGCCCAACTTCGACGAGCACAGCCGTGCTTCACCTCGGGCGATCTCCCTCCTCTTGGGTTTTATGGAGAAATGTCTGTGGTGGTTTGTTGAGAAGAGGAAGTGGAGTTTTCTGGTGGTGGTGCGTCGGCGAGAGGTGGCCAGACGGCGGGGCGCTGCTATGCGAAACCGGAGCTGCCGAGAGAGAGAGAGGCTCGGGTCAACGCCTGGAATGGGTGTTTGACTCGGGTCAACATTCTCCTCCTTTTTATACATAAACCAACGATCCAGATCCAATCTCCAATCAATCCAACGGCCCAGATTTAAAGAAGGGTAAAAAGTAAATGGTTAAATGGTAAAAACTATTTACTGGAATGGTAATTGAGAATTACCATAAACTTCAGAAATTCGTAGAAAATAAACGGAAGTTTTGAAAAATAATCCGGACATACCAGGAGACTCATGTCGACACGTACTACAACATTGAGTCATTAAATAAGAAATTTGAAAAGTTTAGAAAAACTCAAAAATAAACTCAAGCGATAACTTTATAATTCACCCGTCACAGTTAAAAGCTCTCGGTAACTCGTAAACCACTTTAAAAAGGTAATTTTTAGGTACGGGGTGTTACAGTTGTACTGTTTCTTTTTACAGTTGGCTAGTTTTACTCTAATCTACAAGCAATAGAAGTTGGAAGATGTTGGTTTTGTTAAGGCTTCTAAAAAAATAATAGATGTTAGCAAAACACAATTCTCCGTCAAGAAAAAGTATCATGAGAACGAAAAATAGTCTAGTGCAATGCATCAGCATTCATCAAACATGAAACATCCTTATTTTAAAGTTTTTTTCCTAATACCATGCAACACCAAATATGCATGGGTCAATATTAATACAATATAAGGCAGTCTACATGAGTGCATGACAGTCTTAACAATTAAGAAGGTGTAATTCAGGCTACTATCAATTGTTTGGTCACAAATTGAAGCTTAAATTGTTTGGTCATCACTTTGGTGGTTTGCAGGCTACTATCAATTGTTCGTCACAAAATGAAGCTTAATATTGTATTTCACCTAGTGCTGAAAATTCAATAAGTCGTGCAATTATTCATTGACTAGCTTGCACATTATTACCATATAAACACATATTCATTTATTTGTTTACACACTAGTAGAGGAAAAGGCTTATGTGATGAAAATATATTTTTTTGTCGCATGAGTTCACATTGATGTGACGAAAATAAATTTCGTAGCATGATTCTGAACTGATACGACGAAACACATTTTATCTAATTGTGCTGACTCATGCGACAAATTTTTTTATTTCATCACATAAGTTCATAATCATGCTACGAAATATTTTAAATTTCATCACATTAGTTTTAGATTTTCTGCCAAAATTTTCCCCCACCACCTAACTCATGCGACGAAATATTTAAAATTTCATCGCATCAGTTTTGAATTTTTTCACCAGAGTTTTCCCCCCACCCTTGACTGATGCAACGAATTATAAAAAAAAATCGTCGTATTAGTTTACATTAATGCGACGGAATTTGTTCATTTAGTCGCATCAGTTTTAGCAAAATTTTTGAATTTTGAATCCTTCCGCCAAAATTTCCCCCACGCACCCCTTTTTCTTCCTACACTAATGCAACGAAATTTGTTCATTTCATCGCATCAATTTTAGCAAAATTTTTGAATTTTGAATCCTTCCGCCAAATTTCTCCCACGCACCCCCCTTTTTCTTCTTCTTCCTTCTACTTATTCACCACCACACTACTAGAATAAGTACCATAGCCGACGAAAAAAAATTAACAGGCCGACGAAAAAAACTTTAGTCGCCTAAGAGAAATTTTCGTCGGCTAAAGTGGACTTTTAGCCGACGAAATGTTGTGCCATCGGCTAAAATAGTTTTTTTCGTCGGCTATAGTCTGTGAACTATAGCCGACGACATTTTAAAACTTTAGCCGACGATATATATAATTTCGTCGGCTAAAAGTCTTTATATCTCCAGATCTAGACAGTAGCTGATGTGAAAGAAAAAACGGGAGAAAAAGTTTTGGGGTTGGCGAAATTGTTGGGTGTTGTCGAAATCTGTCCGAAATTAGTTTGTGGCGATATATATAGGTACGTATATGTGTATATATCTTGTTTTTGAGTTGATTTAAGAGTTTTATTTTCGTTATGCATTGATTTTGAGTTTTAATTAGAGTTGATTATATTGTGTGATTGAGTTGATCAATTTGGGTTTGATAATATATATGAAGTTGTTGTTATATATATATTAATTTGATTATATTAATTAGTAATTATTATATATATGCATGTATATATATATATTAATTAATTGTACGTTAACTGCAGATATAATATAAATTGAATGATTCGTAAATTTAATTAATTAGCGTTTATACATATACATTATGTTATCTTCTCAGGATATGGATAAGAGTTGGATTTCGCTTCCAAAATGAGACAAAAGATATGCTAAAGGAGTTGTTAGTTTTATTGAATATGTGATGAATAATGCTAAAGGGAATACAATTTTCTATTGTCTGTGCACTAAATGTCAGTGTCGCAGCGATATTTATCGATTTCCAATTGACAAGGTTTGGCAGCACCTTAAAAGTAATGGGTTTTGGGAGAAGTACACATGTTGGATATATCACGGTGAAACATCATCAAGGGGTCCGCATGATCATGGGCAATTTTCTGAGACGGGCAGTACATCCAACGATCCAACAACGGCCTTCATCAACGATATGTTTCATTATGAGAGGGGTGTATGCTTTGAAGGACCGTATATGTCTGAGCCGGTGCAGCCCTTCCCTAGAGTTGTCAACACTGCTGGTATTGACAGGTACAACAAACTACTTGCTTTCCAACAGACCCCTGTGTACCCCGGTTGTCAGAAAACGGTTCTTGAAAGTGTGATGGACGTTGTGAAGATTAAAGTTGAGATAAAATCGACTGTGAAGGCTGTTGATGAGTATCTACAGTACACTGCTTCGATGCTGCCCCACGGTCATCGTCTTCCTACCACTCATCATAAGGTCCGATGTATACTGAAAGATCTTGGGCTTTCCTACATCAAGATCCATGCATGCAGATATGATTGTGTTCTCTTCTGGGGTAAAGATCCAGAAGGGAATGACCTTGGTGACCTTGACACATGTCCAGTATGTCAGAGTGACAGGTATAAGTTGACTCCTGCAGGCAATAGGAAACCTATGAAGGTACTTCGGTATTTCCCGTTGAGGGATAGGCTGGAACGATTGTACATGTCATCACACACGGCCAAATCTATGAGATGGCACGCTGATAGGGAATTGCAAGCGAAGATACCCTTATACACCCTGCTGACGGGGAGGCCTAGAAGCATATAGACAGGGAGTTTCCTCATTTTGCGTCTGAGGTCCGAAATGTGAGGCTCGGGCTCTCATCCGACGGGTTCAATCCTTTTGGCAACATGAGTCTTCAATACAGTGTATGGCCGGTGATTTTGGTACCATACAATCTTCCTCCATGGATGTGCATGAAGAAGGAATACAATATGTTGAGTTTGTTGATTCCGGGACCCGGTTATCCAGGGAAGTGTCTCGATGTGTATTTGAGACCCTTGATTGAAGAGCTTAAGTTTTTTTGGGACGTTGGTCATCCCACTTATGATAAGTTCATGCACGAGATGTTCCAGATGCATGCTATGGTTGTTGGTACCATTAGTGATTTTCCTGCTCGTGGGATGTTGTCGGGCAACGTTGTTAGGGGATATAAGGCTTGTCCAGAGTGCCTAAGCGATGAGGGGAGCAGTAGTCATTGCAACAAGATATGTAGATTGGGTCACCGTACTCTCCTTCCGTATGATCACAAATGGCGGTTCGATGATAAGGTATTTGATGGGACTGTAGAACTTGGTGTGCCTCCTAGAAGATGGACAGGGGAAGAAATTTTAGCAGTGCTTAATGAGTATGATTTTGGGCAGCTCAGCAATCATCCCAATATAGTGGCGGCAATACCTGACAGACCCGACAGGTATAAATTTTGGACACATAAGAACATATTCTGGGAACTCCCATACTGGAGTAAGTTGTTGATCAGGCACTACCTAGATGTGATGCACATAGAAAAGAATGTGTGTGATAGTGTGGTGGGAACCGTGCTGAACTTGGAGGGAAAGACGAAAGACGGTCCGAAAGCACGCATTGATCTTAAAAAAATGGAGATACGAAGACATTTGTGGTTGAAAGAAGGGAAGAAAAAAATGCCTCAAGCTCCGTACACCGTGAAGCCTGAACAGAAGAACGTAATTTTCAGGTGGTTGAGTTCTGTGAAGTATCCTTCAGGCTACGCAGGAAATATAGCCCGGTGTGTAAACATTCGGGACAATAAAATGTACGGGTTAAAGAGTCATGACTGTCATATTCTGCTACAACGTCTCTTCCCTATTTTCATTCGATCATTCCTTCCCCGTCAGGTGGTGGAGCCGTTAGTAGCGCTGTCAAGATTCTTCCAGAAGTTATGCACAAGGGAAGTGACAAAATCTGATCTCCGGGAAATGCAACAGGACATTATTTATATCATGTGTAAATTTGAGAGAATATTTCCTCCAAATTGTTTTGACATCATGCCGCACCTGATGATCCATCTTCCCGAGCAATTGTTGCTTACCGGCCCAGTACACTGTACTTGGATGTATCCTATGGAAAGGTATGTTTTTTACACCTAATGTTTTTATTGTACATGTTCATTGTATAATCGTAACATATGACAACAAATTTATTTATTTACAGACAACTTGTAGACTACAAAGCTTATGTGGCTAACAAATCCGCGCCTGAAGGATGTATAGCAGAAGCATATATTGCGCACGAGTGCGTCACCTACATGAAGTTGTATCTATGAGCATTGAAGGAAACTCCACAAACCATACCGGTTAATGAACCGAAGTTTAACCTTTCCATAGTCTCAAATGATGTTGAAGTTTATGGAATTTTACCAGAGTCCTACAAGTTGCAACCCCATGAGCTCGTCATAGCCCATTGGTGGGTATTGATTAACTGTCAAGAAGTTGAATACTGGAAAGACATCCATCTACACTGTCCAGACATTCAAGGTGATCTCGACTACCACAACAAGGAGTTAGCCAACTATTTTGGCGATTTGGTATGTAATTCTTTAATTCTGTTCATGGCTCATTGATTGCATAATTATTCATATTTACAATACATTGAATCTTTGGTTGCAGATGAACCATATTCAATTTGATGGTCACCCAAATTGGTCTCACGAACTAAGACTTCTAGCTATGAAGCCGATAATGTCAAGAGTTTACCCGATGTGCAAGGTCAATGGCGTGCAATTTATATGTGAACAGAGAGACAACAGACGAAGAACACAGAATTCTGGGGTTATGGCGCATGGTGGCCGGAATGGAGTTGATTATTATGGTGTTCTTGATTCAGTGGTGGAACTCGTTTATGGGCAAGGCATGACCGTGCACCTGTTCAAGTGTAGATGGTTTGATACTAGAAGCTCGCAGAGCATGAAGATTGATCAGTACGGGATTTTATCGGTGAACACTGGTACAAGCTGTTACGAAGATGACCCGTTTGTTTTTGCGACATCGGTGAAACAAGTGTTTTATCTTGATGACCTTGTTAAGGGTGACGCGTGGAAAGTCGTCAATCTTGTGCACCCTCGAAACATTTACCGAGCGGCTACACTTGGAGAGGCCGAAGACGAGGAAGAAAATGTTGCGTATCAAGAACACAGTGCAATAGGTATTCCTGACTCCTCTACAATTCGCCTTAATAATTTTAAACCGGGTCGTTCGGTTCGAATTCGTGATTTAGACGCTCGCCTTATTGATGTGGATCCAAATCAAGAAACAGACGACGACTCTTGTGATGTAGAAATGCATAGATTACCAGAAATTAATTCTGACACCAAAGAAGACTCATCGGATGATTCTGATTACGAGCCTTCTTAGTTATTTGAATTTGTAATACAATTTGATGTGTTTTATATGGTACAAGCTCTACAATTCATAATGTATCTTAATGTTGGTTATATATGCAGGAAATTGTTATGGGTACGGTTAAACCAACTGTTTTTTTATCTATTTGACAGTTTTAGCCGACGAAATACGACATGTTTCGTCGGCTAAGATAATTTTAGCCGACGAAATATGTTGGTTTTGTCGGCGAAAAAATTCTTAGCCGACGAAATACAACATATTTCGTCGGCTAAAAGTATCTTAGCAGACGAAACATGTTGTATTTCGTCGGCTAAAACCTTCTTAGCCGATAAATACCCTAATTTTTCGTCTGCTAAACCCTAAACCCTAACCCCTAAACCCTAAAATATTGCCGACGAATACCCTAATTATTCGTCGGCTAAAGTTAAATGAATAAAATAATAATTTATACCGCTAGTTGCGTCTTCTCGATATGAAACTATTTGTAGTTGAAGGTCCGGAAAGAATACGTAATTTAGGTGGCCAAATTACCGTTCGTTTGTGTTTAGGGGTTTGACTAACGGGATTGACCGTGCGGATCGAGCCCTTACGTTTGTCCGATGATGCTGAAATTTTGCCCTCACACATGTTTCAACATAGTGATGATATCTGACGGTCGGTTTTTCGTTTCACAAGATGGATTGTCACAATCAAAATATGCCTACTAATGTTGTATAACTAATTTACTAAGTGTTAAGTAAATGTTCCGTTTTAAAAACAAACTATACGTAGATCCTTCAAACGAAAAAAAGTCGTGAGATAAGATATGACCGGAACGATGAAATATGTCTACGGTTGAAATTTCACGTAATTCCGATAAGTTTCGGTGCCAATACTTGCGGTCATTGCATTTTTTCTATTCGTTCACCATAGAGGACGCCCTATCTCCGACGGTTATTTTTCTTATAACTTTTATACCGCTAGTTGCGTCTCCTCGATATGAAACTATTTGTAGTTGAAGGTCCGGACAGAATACGTAATTTAGGTGGCCAAATCACCGTTTGTTTGTGTTTAAGGGTTTGACTAACGGGATTGACCGTGCGGATCGAGCCCTTACGTTTGTCCGATGATGCTGAAATTTTACCCTCACACATGTTTCAACATAATGATGATATCTGACGGTCGGTTTTTCGTTTCACAAGATGGATTGTCACAATCAAAATATGCCTACTAATGTTGTATAACTAGTTTACTAAGTGTTAAGTAAATGTTCCGTTTTAAAAACAAACTATACGTAGATGCTTCAAACGAAAAAAAGTCGTGAGATAAGATATGACCGGAACGATGAAATATGTCTACGGTTTAAATTTCACGTAATTCTGATAAGTTTCGGTGCCAATACTTGCGGTCATTGCATTTTTTCTATTCGTTCACCATAGAGGACGCCCTATCTCCGACGGTTATTTTTCTTATAACTTTTATACCGCTAGTTGCGTCTCCTCGATATGAAACTATTTGTAGTTGAAGGTCCGGACAGAATACGTAATTTAGGTGGCCAAATCACCGTTTGTTTGTGTTTAGGGGTTTGACTAACGGGATTGACCTTGCGGATCGAGCCCTTACGTTTGTTCGATGATGCTGAAATTTTACCCTCACACATGTTTCAACATAATGATGATATCTGACGGTCAGTTTTTCGTTTCACAAGATAAATTGTGCATGAATTTTCTAAATAATTATAAAATGTACTTTAGCCGACGAAATTACTAAACATTCGTAGTAATTTCTTCGGGTAAAAATGGGACTATAGCCGACGAATTTAGGGTTTTTTCGTCGGCTAAAGTGGGACTATAGCCGACGAATTTTTTATTTCATCGGCTATAATTCTCCTATAAATTCGAACCCAGCGACAGAACCCTATTTTCTCCTCTTTTTCCTTCTCAGCCGGACGGTTTCTCCCTCTCCTGTCGATTTTCTTTCACTATTTTCGACGAATTCCGGCCTCCACTCCGCCTCCCTCATCTCCCAAACAAATAAGGTATGCAATTTCATGTTTATATTGTATTATAGAACTAATTTCATTTGTTTTTTCAATATATTGCATTATATGATAATTAAGGTTTGTGATAATGTTGTGGTTGTGATAATGTTGTGGTTGTGATAATGTTGAATTATATTGGGTGTATTTACTGAATTTGGGTGTATATTTGGGTGTATTTAGTGATTTGGGTGAATTTGGGTGTATTTGGGTGTATTTGGGTGTATTTGGTAATTTTTAATATATTTGGATGTATTTACTGAATTTGGTATATTTAGTAAACCGGGTGTATTTGGTATATTTAGAAAATTGGGTGTATTAAGTAAATTAGAATTTTTTAATATGGTTGGGTATATTAAAATATTGAATGGTATATTTGGGTATATTTAATATATTGAATGGTATATTTTTATAATTTTATATATTTAACAAAATATTAATTATATTATTTAGGATGAAATGATTATTTAGTAAATCGAAGAGTTCGAAGGGCCAAAGGGGTGAATCGTCTGAGGGAACGTCTAGCAACCCTCGAGGTTCGTTTCAGGGCCCAATGACGGCCTGACGGGCGTCTCTTCTAGAGTCGACACATTCCTCCAGGCAGCCAGATGCCCCTCCCGCCTCCAGGCAGCCTAGCGCCCCTCGCTCCTCCGGCCAGCCGGACGCCCCTCGCTCCTCCAGGCAGCCTAGCGTACCTCGCTCCTCCAGGCAGCCTAGCGTCCCTCACTCCTCGAGGCAGCTGTGGCCTCCGACTCAAGCGGAGGTGTTCGCACCACGTATGCCTGAGATACATAGGGCACCGGCACCGGGCCCTGCTGCATCGGAGGGTGGGTCTTCCGGGGTACAGATGCCGCCGCCTCTTCTCTACCTTCCGCGCTTGATACCGGCAATACCTGCAGTCGATGACTCAGGGGCGCCGATTTATCCACTACCCCCGTAGGTGGTCACCATCAGTGGTGTATCTGTTCGTGCCGTTTGATACAGATTTAATTTCTGCGAGGGTATCATCGTCGGCGACAGAGTCGGAGTCCGTCGCATCCGCCCCAACGCCCTTAGGTAATGATTATATAAGTAATTTGTTATGTTATAATGTTATAATAAAATTAATTTACTAATCATCAATTTATGATACGCACCGTCGGAGCCAAGCCGATAAGGAAGAAGAGAGGTCCCGTCCTGGGGAAAGCTCTCGAGAAGACAGTGAGTACCTCGGGAAGGATCGTCATTGATACTGACGGGGATGGGAACGTAGTATCGGGCGACAAGACGAGGATGTACTCTGGCCGCGTGGGAGCGCTTATTAGGGATAGAGTCCCTATGTTGTGGTCAGACTGGGGCGAGGTCCCACAAGAGGTTAAGGACATGGTCCACAACGCCATGTCGGTAAGTATAACAAAATTCACATTTAACATTATTTATTACATTGTAGATTTATGAACGTCTAAACTAATAAATGTTTAAATGCAGGTGTGGTTTGACGTTCCCCAGTACCTGAGGAACACCTGGGCGGACGTTGTGCACGGGGGAAGGTACGTTGCAAAGTTATGGACAAAAGAAAATTATGTATAATTAATAATATTTATATTTTTTTTGGCGTATTACAGGTACAAGGAGTGGAAGAACGAGTTACGGACCCACTGGACTACGCATAGGAACGAACGTTCTGGCACCCCCTTGAGTTCCAGTTCAGGGAGTACGAGTGGCGTTGGCTTCTGATATCGGAATTCAACAACCCACATAAACAAGTAATTAAAAATAATTATTTATTATATTGAATTATATTTAATACGTTTTAAAATATTTTACTAATTTGATTCCTTTGTAGGCCGTTTCACGGGTGAACGCTCAAAACCGGCAACGCAACATAAGGAACCATCATGCCGGTTCTAGACCGTTCGCATCGTTGATGGAGGAGGCGGCCAGGGAACATCCAGAGGTCAACCGGTACGTCTATACGTACGAGAAGGCATATCCTGACTCCCAGGAGGATATTGTAAGTCGTTTTACGTTTTAAAATTTAGTAAATTATATGTATATATATATTTTAAAATTTTAATTATTTTTTTTCCTATCAAATTAGGCGAGGGTGAGGCAGACTAGTGACGAGGTGATGGCTGCTATAGTCAGGGAGACATGGCCTGACACGCAAGAGGAAGACATGTCCGAAGCCATGTCCCGGATCGACAGTTCGGATCTCAGCGTTGGGGCCAGGATCATGGGCACAGCATTCCCACCGCGAGGAAATAACTTCTACTGTCGGGGTCTGGGAAAGAAGGGCGAGGGAGTACTGAAGACCACTCCCGGGTTTCAGAAAAAAAAAAGGAGCCTCGACCAGCAGCAGAACGACTCAGCTTGAGGCAGAAGTTCAGATGTTACGGGAACAGCAAGCCGCCCAAGCAGCATATACTGCCGCGAGAGAGGCCGCCCAGACAGCATATACTGCCGCTTTACAGGAGTACAATGCAGCAGTCTATGCCACCCAGCAGGCACAGCAGCAGCAGATGTTCCAGTACATGCAAGATTTTTCAGCTGCACAGCTTCATGGACTTCCGCTTCCGCCCATGCCCACGCCTATTCCCTTACCGCAACCGCCGCAACCTCCCCAACCTCCCCAGCAACCTTATCCTGGCGCAGATATTGATTTAGACGATATCGACTTCATTTAGTTTTTTAGGTTTATGAACAATTATTTATTTAGTTTTTTAGGTTTATGAACAATTATTTATTTACTTTTTAGGTTTATGAACAATTTATGAATTGAAAATTTAACGCAAAATGTTTATGTTACTTTTGATGGTGTGTTGTTGTTGGTTATGAAATTGTTTCTGTAATTTGCAGCTTGCTTTGATGGTAATTTATAAATTTTGTTTGGGTTTCTAGTAAAAAAAGTACTATAGCCGACGAAATTTACCATATTTCGTCGGCTATACTAGTTTTTTTTTCCAACAACCTTTAGCCGACAAAATATGGTAAAGTTGTCGGCTATAAGTATCATAGCCGACGAAATTTTTAAAATTTCGTCGGCTTTTCTCTTTTTAATTTTTAAAATACTTTAGCCGACGAATGAACAATATTTCGTCGGCTTTTTCTATTTCATTTTTAATTTTTAAAAATAATTTAGCCGACGAAATATTAATATTTAGTCGGCCAAAGTCATACGTATAAGCCGACGAAATATCAATATTTCGTCGGCTAAAGTCTGACTATAGCCGACGAATGTTTTATATTATGTCGTCGGCTAAGTGTTGGATTATAGCCGACGACGTATTTTATTTCGTCGGCTATAACTTTAACCGACGAATTATGGCCGACGACTTCTTAGCCGACGACACGTCGTCGGCTATAACCTTAGCCGACGAATTTGGTGAACAGGCCGATGAAAAATTTTCGTCGGCTAAGATACTTATCCTGGTAGTGCCACCTCCACTTCTTCTTCTTCCTCCGCCACCACAACCACCGTACCACCACCTCCTCCTCCTCCGCCACCACAACCTCCACCACTACCACCGTACCAACACCTCGATTCGACAAAACAAAAAAAAAACAAAAAAAAATCCTAATTTTTTTAATTTAAATTATAACAAAAATTAAAATTAATTTTTTTTATTTACTGAAAACTCTTAAACATATTTTTCATCACATAAGTCCATGCGATGAAAATTTACTGAAATGCTTTCTTAACTTCAAAACACAACAAAATGGAAAATAGGAGAAAAGTTTGTCTGTGTGCCGTGGTCTAGTTGGTTGAGGTGTTAACTAAAAACTTTAAGGTCATGAGTTCAACCCTCATTGACATATATGTATGGTGTGTAAGTTTATTAATGATTTTTTAGAGGAAAGTGGTTCATTCCATACTTTAATGGAATCATTTTCCCTTATTATTTTGGTCTTTCCTAACATTTATTAATCATAACACTTTACTCCATTAAATTAGTTAGAAAATCTTTAACAAATTTCCAAAGATCGAAGAGTTTGTTTACGTAAACATCAGAATGTAAAGTTGTTAGAAAATTTTATTTATGTGTGCTTCCCCTTTTTATGGAAAGACAAATTAAAAGAATTAATTTCCTTTTCATAAACCAAGAGTGCACAAGGTAACATTTTCTTTTGAAAAAAAGTAAAACAATACCGCATAAGTAGAACTGTAGAATGGACCATTGCTTAAATAATTAAATTAGTGTGAAGTTTCTAGAAAAGAAGAAAAAAAGAAACTACACCACCTAAGTTCCTTACGATAGAAACCATCTCCTCTCTCTCTCTCTCTCAAACCTTGCATACAAGCAACAACCAAATTTATTTCCGTCAAACGATGCACCGCTTTGATGGTGTTGTCATTGGATGAGTTTTTCTCTCTTGACCTTGAAATTGCGTATTTATGCTTGGGATATGATGTTCAGTTTGACTGTACAAGAATCCACTCCAGGTCTCTTTGGCTGAGATCTACTCAATAAGGCAGACGGAGAGACGGATGCTCTGACACAGAGAGATTGGGTTTCAGATCCTGTGGTGGGTGAAAGAGTTTCCTTGAAATTGATGTTAGGAAAGCGGTGGCAACTACTCGAAGTGGTGACTAGGTTGACTATGGTATGGTCTCATGATGGTAGGGTGGGGACTTTGGTTCGTCTACTACTGTGGGGCTCAACGTTCTTTCAAACCGGCAAAGATTTGGAAAGTGGATCACTATTCCAGAGGACTAAATTAATGTTTCTGACTCTGTTGCGCTCTTGTTTGGCCTTTAGTCATTGTTCTTTGTTGGTAGTTATTGTATTAGTGTTTGGATCTTCCGGTCAAATCTTAAATAAGTCCATACACTTCCGAGTTAAGGTTGTTGTCATGAATTCAACAGATGGTTTGATGTGAGTAGATTGGACGTTGGAACCGAGTTAACTATGCTAAGGTTTCTGGGAGATCCTAGGGGATGACTCACTCAATAGTTCTTTATTGTGACAAGATTTTGTTCCAGTCATTGCTACCTATACTAGTCACTTTAGTTCGACCATCTACTTAATTTGGTTGTCGTTGTTGGATGCATTGACATTTCAGTCTATCTCTTTGGAGTAAGGATATGCATTGTGAGGCTAGAGTCCTTTGTCTTTAGTTGAAAGAGTCTAAAGTACCTTGGGGTATCCATACCTTACAAGGTGGCACGATGTTATTGGTCCACATAAGATAACCACTTCAAAAATTGGTCCATACTTGATTGATAGACGTCTGTTAACTCGGTTAACAGATTTTTTTAACGGATTTTTTATTAGGTTTTTTAATAGACTTTCGAACAAAAAAAAAACTCTTTCTCTCTCTCTTCCAGATTTGACCATCTTCTCCGTCCAACATGGCGGCGTCTGCGAACCTACCCATCCAACCATCTCTCTCTCTATTCTGGAAATCACCAAACCCAAAAATCTTTCTATTTTATAGTTCATAACAGACTAGAAATCACCACCGCCGCCACCCAGTAGAGCAGCCGTACACGGCCGGATTCGAGAAACTATCGTGGAACCTAGAAAAGCAATTTGTTATAAATGTCATTTCATAAGTTAAGCTAGTTGGAGTAGAAAAGGCTAGAGTTATTGCTGGCTTAAACGTAGTGTTTTGGTTTTTTAACCAATAGTTAGAGCTGACAGCTATAGATGCCAAGGTGGCCAGCTAGGATTTGTCTTGGCCGGTGTTGTTGCAACATGTTTCAACCATGACAACGTCCTATCTTTCTATATATGTTGTAATCCGATCAATGATCATCATGAATAATATCTAGTTTTTTCTTCCATTTGCTTTTCAATTTCTTCTTGAATTTTTTGCTACAAATCTTAACCTGATCTGGAGAGCTAGGGCTGAAACCCTAACAATCTGGTATCAGAGCCTTCAATTCTGAGAGTGATGGCTAGACAAAAACAAGTAAGAGGGACCTCTGAGCCTCAACCTCCATCTACTGTTGATTTTTCTGATATTGAATCAGATCTACAAGCATCGTGATGAAACTGCTGCCCATTTTCTTTCTATACAAGGATCGGTGTCCACTTTCCAAAGCACCAAGCTGAAGTTCAACACTCAGTGACTTCCATCCGGGCTAAAATGTCAGCTGTGTTTCGAGCTATGTTGTTGGATACATGACCTTGTTCCCGACCATTGAGCTCTAATCCGGTGGATCCTATGAGTAATGACCTTTTAGTGGTGTAGTGACCTCGATTTTCGTATCAATTTCACTATAATATTTTTGAATTAACTAGGAGATTCGGTTGATGAATTCTTTTCTTAATTGAGGAGTCGAAGCTTGAACTTAAAAGCGTTACGTTTTAAGTGACCAAAAATTGAATTTCTTATCCTTAACTTATTTCTGAAAACTTTCTTCATAGAAGTTGTAGTGCTCAATGATACGAGGTCGTGGACATGCGGCAAGTGTAAATCAGATATCGTGTGAAGAAGTTATGACATTGGAAGTTTGGGGGTTTAAGAATAAATAGGAAAAAAGGTTAGGGTTTCTACTTTTAGAAACCCCGGTTTTTAATTTTCTTTCCCCTTCTCTCTCTCAGTATCCAAGTTTTATGTCCGACCTGACCCGGACCCGGCAACCTGACCTGGCTTTTACGATTAATTCCAGTAGACTCAGACAGCGGGGCCAATCATGTTCGCTTGGTCTTTGCACCCCGGTCTTCCCTGTGGTGGTGGATGAGCTCGATTCGTCCATGTTTGAGAGAATCGAAGCTCACACAGAGGCGACTCGGGTTCGACGTCGACCCGACTCATTCTCTGGCGTGCAGCAGTGACGAGGCTTGAAACTAGTCCAGGAAAGAAGGTCTCGGTGTTCTGGTTCGATCCATGGTGGCCTTGAAGCTTGACTTAAGGTGAGGAGTGGCTGAGTTGGAGATTCTCCTTGGCGACAGTGTTTGTGGCATTTCCCGGAGAAACTGGGGGTTACCTCAGGTATTAAAGTTATTCGTCTTGCTTTGATCTTCAAGTTTGGTGTTGGAAGTTTGTTCAAATTCAGATTTTTGTAGAGGAGGCGTGTGAGGCCCATGCGCAGTCGTTTTCAGCTCGGCGTGGCAGCGCGTCTAGTGGTGGTTGTGGAGGTAGAGTTAATGGTTTAATGGTACAAGTCATTACAAGCGTTTTCATATATAATATCTAGGTTTAGAGTTAGCCTTGAGCATGTTAGGATTGTGTTCGAAGTTTATTTACTTTGGGTTTCTATCTAGGTAAATCTGAACATAGGAAGCTTGGTTCCGGTGATGATGAGGGGTCAAGAAGAATGATTAATCTTGATTTACTAGTTTTTTTGGTTAGAGCGTGAGGCTCGGTTCGAATTGAGTTATGTTTCTTTTGCTTGTCACTAAGGTTGTTTTTATTACATAGGTGTTTGATGGGAACTTATTCATTTCCTCTTGGTAAGAAAAGACGCAGCGGGAATTTCGAGATGAGTAAATCTCACCGAGGTTCTCTTTTGAACCAATATTTACCGAATAGTTCATTGATTTAAATTATGAAATCGTTTTCTTGAAAAAGTTTTAGTTTTAAAACATATAGACTTGATCGACTACGGTCCATAGGGTAAGTAAAATGAGTTTTCTTATAAAAATGATTTGTAAAAGTTATACGGAATGAACTATAAATGGTGATGGTGATAATTGTGGTCGAATGACCATTATGTGTGTTTTTGTGCCTCATGAAGCATGTGCCTTGATTATGTGTGGTGCTGGGTGAAACGTGATGATACCGATTTATGATTGATTTCTATGGGAGTAATCAATTCAATTCTTATGATGCTTTGTTGGTTAGAAAGAAAATATGTTTATTTGCTTTAAAATATATGAGTTTGATCGACAACGGCTCGTTAGTAAGTTAAAAACCAGATTTCTTATTTAAATGATTATTTATGATTTGTTATCATAATTGTTGGTCTTTGCTAGTTATTCTTCTGGGAATAACTACGAATCTAATTTATAAAGATGATTGAGATAATGTGATTATTGGATGTGTTGTTGTTTCTTTGACCTTTTGGTCGTTCATTATGGTGACATTTGTTTTTGACCTTTAGGTCGCTCACAATGGTGACGTCTGATTTTGACCTTCGGGTCGGTCACAGTAGTGACGTTTTGATAATATACCGAGAATCAATGTCTTTGGTCGGGTGATTGGTTATGGTCAGTTAGAACTCTAGTTTGTCTGTTGTTGCATATCATGAGACTATTTTTAATAAGGCTTAGGGATGTATTTTTATTTTCGGTAGCGTGAAATTATGACTTTATTGTCGTTGCATTTCATGAAACTATTTTTAATAGGACTCACATATGCATGTTTATTTTCGGTAGAGTGGTTTATGACTTTATTTTCGTGTGATTAAATGTTAATGATCACAGTGAATTTAAATGAGTGGAACTTATATTTCTACTTTATAAAATATTAATGTTTGTAAATTATTCGAGTTATTAAATTTTTTTATGTTACACACCTCATTTAGTTCTATTATAATAGACTATTTACTATTTTGCATCTACTTTACTGAAGGTGCTTTGTTCAGTTGGGCATCCGATTCGACATACCGAGTTCCAAGTCGTCGATTCTGAAACTGGTGAAGTTCTCCTAGTTGGTTTAAGTTAGGGGCCCGCAAGTGATGAAAAGATACTACAAGGTATCATTATTGTTGATTAACTAACTAAAAATGTATTGAGAATAGAACTAAATTATACTCATTGGTTTAGAACTGAGGAATTTGAAAGGATTATAGTACACTACTGAAGTCTTAGTCAGTGAATCCATCTAACTGTGAATCTTATATGTTTGTCTTGAATATGTACCAAGATATAAATGAACCAAATATTATTGACCAATCATAATCATTTATTTAATTCAATCAATTTTATGACACTAACACCAATAATAACACTGTTAAAATTAATTGCTGACAAAAAATTCCAATCAACATGGTAAAAGAAGGTAAGGCTAGAGTAAATATTTATGGGCAATTAATTCCAAAATCAGTGGAGATCGATGATTATCTGGATTTGTGCGATGCTTTATTTTGTCCGATGGAATGGATGGATGTAACAAAATCAGTTGAAATTTCTTTTTGTTATTCAAACGTAATAGCAATGGAGTTTAATTATCTATTTACCCTTGAATAATGTGGATCTCATATGCTCTTTTAAGGGGTAAACATTTAAATATTTCTATTAGGAATATGATTAGCCACTTAGGTATGATATCTATTTATTATTTTTCATTATTGAATTTACCATAAATAATTTATTTTATTCAAACTTACTAATTATCCCAATGACTAGCATACTACATACCCATACCGGCAGGAAAATAACTTGGGTCCACTGTTCGAAAAAACGAGCGTCTAGGCCGATTAGGCGGCGCTTAGGCACAAAAACCAAGCATAAAGCTTAATTTTGGTGCTGGGCGGACACATTAGGCGATGTCGATTAATTGGTAATTAAGCGAGGCGCCTAGCGATTAGGCTGTAATTAAACGGGATTAGGCGCTGCAATTTTTTTTAAAAAAAATTAAACCCTAAACAGCCTAATGTTATTAAACCCTAAACAACCTAATTATTTTTTGTGTTCTTTTATTTGGATTTGTATTTTTGAGCTATTGTTTGATAACATTATTTTGAGATAATGTGTTTTGAATGTATTGTTGACATTTCTTTATAATTTATATTATAATATACCATATAAATATGTAAAAAATAATCCGTCTAATTATCGCCTAATCACCGATAAAACTCCTCCTAAACTGTTAGGGGTTAGGCAGTAGCTGCACCGCCTAATCCCACCTAGCGCCTTTTTAAACCTTGCTTGGGTCTGACTCAGTATGGACGCACTCCGGAGTTTTCTATATAGTCTAATCCTAATCTACCATGTGTATATTTATTTTTCATTGATTTTATTTTTCTATTTGTTTTTCTTTTGCAGGTTCCATACAGTTTTTGAACAAATTATTGATCTTTCCCTTGTTATTATCATCTTTTGGAGCACTACTGTTCAACAGTGTTGAAAAAAAAACATTTAATTGCGATCAAAACCATTACAACATACAAGGGAAACAAATTCAATATTCTTATCTTTATTTTTCACTAGAAACAAATTCATGTCAAGACAAAAGACCAATAAGGGGTTCACCAGTAAATGATCGACGATAGTAGCATGATCTATGATTGTAGAACCTATGGTGAAGAGTTTAACTCGTAATAAGTTTCTTCATCTACGTGTATATAGTTATTAAAGATTTTCTTTAAAAACAAAAATAAAAGAAATAAAATATACACACATGACAGATTGAGTTTGGACCATGTAGGAGTTTGGACGCAAGTGTTTTTTCCATACTACATCATTTTGTGTTTTATGTAGCATTGCGTATCATAGTTATTATGAAAAAAAATCGGCCTTGTAGATTGTCATCCCCCTAAATAATTCCGGTTAATAATATTTATTGATTTTCCTCAAAACACCAATAATTACATATATATATATATATATTATATGTTAGTAGAGTTTGTTTATTCGTCATCACCACACTATGTAAACATTTTCAACTCTATATATCAACTCTCAATTATTTTACTCTTCAAAAATTGTGATGAATAAATATCAATGCATATATATGATTAGCTAGTAAATCAAAATGAGAAAAAGAACAACAACGGCTAAAAATTATCATGATAATTAAATTAAGTGTTGGTATAGTGGTTAGAAATTATTCATAGTATAAGAATAATTTGGGTAAATGGTCTATAATTCTTTCTTGTTTTTAGAAAATTGAAAATCTTGTTGTGCGACCCGCACGGTTAATTTTCTGTAATGCATGTTAGCCGTTGTGATTGAGTACATGGAAGCTGAAATGTTATCAGGTACACATGATTACATCAATGAAGAAGTCGACCCATCTGGAAATTTTCACGACCGGCAGGCCTCCAACAACCATTCTCTCTCTCTCTCTCTCTCTCTCTCTCTCCAAGTACGCCTCGTTGCCCCCTTCTTCCCTTCCACGACGACGCTCTCCGCCTCCCGAAACCTCCATTTGCGTTATCACCCCTGTCGACGCCTAAACCCCCCAGTCATGATCGCCGTGTTTGTACCCGTCGTCTTCTCTTACTAGGACATAACGTTGAACCAGTAGAGCTTGAGGAAGCTGCGTGCCTCAAGAAATAGTCTGTCTAATTCAACAAATTGTGGTCGTTGCCTCATTGGCCAGGTTGGTAGTCTCATATTTTTCAGTTTTACTCTAGTTTGTTTATTTCGTGTCAATAGTAACAGTTGATATACATGTAGGATCAACGACGGCTTGGTGCAGTAATTGTTCCGAAAAAAGAAGAGGCTTTGTTCAAATAATTAGAACTAGGACTATGAGAAAACCGAACGCACGATGAACTTTCTCTTAGAATGAAGAGACAAATTTTTTGGTGTAGTAAATGGTGGTCGAGTGAGCTACCACTCCAAGGTATAAAGAGGTTATATTTTGACTCTCTTCATACAGATTCTTTATACATGCGGATAATCGAACCAATAACCGTCTTACTACCAGAATTATCAATGTAACCAAAAACAACGAAAACTATTACAAAACAGAAACACAAGCCAAAATGAACAATAAAGAGCCCAAATAACAAAAAGTAACTATACATTTAGTTGATAGAACAAAACAAATTTGTACCTGCAACAAGTGACCATGTATAGTTTGGGCTTCATGGATAAACAAAACAATTTGCACCTGCAACAAGTGACTATGAAGCTAGCAGCCACGATAAACAAATCTAGAAGAGGCATCAAAACTAAGATATTGTTGCAACAATGTAGGAGAATTTTCCCACCAAAAATCACCATTAAAGACTTCGTAATTTGCGAGAGCGCCTGCAACAATGTTCCTCTCACGGTAAATGTGTGAAACCATAATGCTCATTTGGCTAGCTAGAAACTGACAATTTTTCCAAGGAATATGCATGTGTCAAGGGACTGATAGAGGACAACCATAATAATGAACTGCTAAGGAGAAATCTCTCTCAATCCATATGTTAGACCAACCTTTATTCCATGCAATAATTACCAAATCAATGAATTCCCACATTTTTGTTTCAATAGCACTACTCGCCTCCACCCTTTTTACAAAATCCCCCTAAGAAAGCGCACTAGTGATTTCAAAGAACTCCACCATAGTCCGCGAGTAGAGAGTTCTGAAATGATCCATCAATGTTTACCTTTACCCTCACTGTCAGGTCTGCAAGAGACAAGAATGAACCCAGAAGCAGAAATACCAACAGCCTAAAAATTAGGCGATTGATCTATTTCCTATGAGATTATACTCACTTTGTGATGGTAAAGTGATCAAGAAATGTGTAATGAGGGTATTACCGTACGTGAATCACTCAATAGTATTTATCCTTTGTGTGCAAGATGTATGGATTCATGATGTAATCTCTGTTTTCGATGAAATGAAGTTTTAATTCAAAAAAAAATGTTGATAAAAAAAGCAAAAGAAAAAAGTTGGAGGGTGAAAACTTGACTTGGAGAACTATAAAAGGAAGTGGATGAATGCCAGTGTCTAGCTACCTCCACCAACTGAAGCTCTGCGCAAGAAGCCGCACAGCTTCCACCGCCAAAACCCTCCACGCCCAACTCGTCAAATCCGCGCTCCACCAATGCGTCCCCTTACCCAACACCCTCTTACACGTGTACGCGAAATGCGGCCTCCTCCAAGACGCCCTCCACCTGTTCGACGAAATGCCTCACCGAGACCACGTCACCTGGGCTTCGCTCCTCACCGCTCTCAACCAAGCCAACCTTCCCCACCGCACTCTCTCCATGTTTCAGTCAAGCTCTTTGCTCCCGGACCACTTCGTTTTCGCTAGCCTCGCCAAGGCTTGCTCTAGCTTGGGAGCCGTTAGGCAAGGGAGACAGGTTCACGCGCGGTTTATGCTGTCGGCTTTTTGTGAGGATGATGTTGTGAAGTCGTCTTTGGTTGACATGTATGCAAAATGTGGGTTGGTGGATGATGCTCGTGCGGTTTTTGATTCGAGTGGGGAGAGGAGTGTGGTTGCGCGGACTGCCTTGGTTTTCGGCTATGCTAGAAGTGGGAGGAAGAAGGATGCTTTGGAGATGTTTGGGAAGATGCCGGTGAAGAGCTTGTTTTCGTGGACTGCTTTGATATCCGGGTTGGTGCAGAGTGGAAATGGTGTTGATGCGTTGTACTTGTTTATTGATATGAGGAGAGAGCAGGTTGATATTGTAGACCCGTTGGTTTTGTCGAGCACAGTTGGAGCTTGTGCTAATTTGGCAGTGTTGGAGCTTGGCAAGCAGGTTCATGGGCTCTTTATTCGTCTTGGTTATGGTTCGTGCTTGTTTGTTAGTAATGCACTGGTGGATATGTATGCAAAATGTAGTGACATTGTAGCTGCTAGGGATATTTTCGGTCGAATGCAGCGAAAGGATGTGGTCTCTTGGACTTCCATAATTGTTGGGGTGGCTCAGCATGGTCGAGCTGAGGAGGCATTGACTTTATACGATGAGATGGTAGGAGCTGGAATTAAGCCTAATGAAGTTACATTCGTTGGATTGATTTATGCTTGTAGCCATGTTGGTTTTGTGAGCAAAGGACGCGCCATTTTCAGATCCATGATTGACGATTATGGAATTCGTCCCTGTCTGCAGCACTACACATGTTTCTTGGATCTTCTTAGTCGCTCTGGGCATCTTAGTGAAGCATTAGATCTTATTAGTTCAATGCCATTTGAGCCTGATGAACCCACTTGGGCAGCTTTACTTAGTGCGTGCAAGAATCATGGAGATACCCGAATGGGTATTAGGGTTGCTGATCATCTGCTAAGCTTAAACCCAGAAGACCCTTCAAGTTATATATTGTTATCTAATGTCTATGCTGGTGCCGGTATCTGGGAAAATGTAGCAAAAATGAGGAAGTTGATGACAGAGAGAGAAGTTAAGAAAAATCCTGGTTACAGTTCCATTGAAGTTGGAAAGGAAAGCCAAGTGTTTTATGCTGGAGAGACATCTCATTCAATGAAGAAGGAGATATTCGGTTTGCTTAAGGAGTTGGATGCAGAGATGAGGAAAAGAGGCTATGTTCCGGACAGTAGCTTTGTTTTACATGACATGGAGCTGCAAGAGAAGGAAAGGCAGCTATTTTGTCATAGTGAGAGGTTGGCATTGGCTTATGGGCTTCTGAAGGCTGTTCCAGGAACACCTATCCGGATAGTGAAAAATCTTCGCGTCTGTGGAGATTGTCACACGGTGTTGAAATTCATAAGCAGTATTGTGAAGAGGGTTATTATTGTTAGAGATGCCACTAGATACCACCATTTTAGCAAGGGGGAATGTTCATGCAATGACTTTTGGTAACAAATTATCATTGGGTTGGAAGTCTTCTGAAGCTGTCTCGGTCCAGACATGAATATTCTTTTGGGCTTTGCTCAGGTTCTAATTTATTAGTTTTTGATTCAGGAATCTGTTCATTTATGTTTTATGTTAAGATTTGTCTCACATTGCTTTTAGGTTTTCCGATTTTGAGTTTTATATTCTTGGGTTTGTAACTACAAACAAAAATTGGTCAATTGTGCCTTCTCCTTCAATGCTATGATTGCACAATGATTCGTCAGATATGAGAGGAATATCCTGTCTCTCATAGTGCAATTTTTCCATCCAAATCCTAGGTCAATATGGTACCTTACTTGCAGTACCACCTCATGTCCAGACTCAAATCGTGTTTTGTGTAACAGTGTAACACAAGAGTAGCTCGTTGTTTCTGACTATGTATTGCATTGCTTCTTATTTACATCAATGAATATTGCCTCTCATTCATTATAGCTGTAGTTTCGGGTTACCCTTTTAAGTGTTATTCTGGACGTCTACTTTGAAAAACATGAGAGTTTGAAAATGGTACTAATTTTTCAACTATCTGCAACAGGAAGATCCCTAAAAAGGCTAGGATTTTACTCAGTATTAGAAACTCTTCATCTTCATTTGAATTCATTACATCTTCGTGTAAGGGCTTAGGTTTTGTATAACATGGAATGCTTATAAACGGATGTCTCTTTATGTAGATTTTGGTTTCTATTTCATGGTTATGTTTTCTCACTTTCTGCAAATATCAGGACACAACTGGAAGACAATATGAAGATCAAGATTGTGACACTCAACTATCTACAGTAACTGAAAGATTGAATCTGATGATAGAAGCCAATATGACAGGTTGCAGCCCAAACTAATGCATCGTTATGCTCAGCTGAAGAGGAGTATTAGCCTCACCAGCCACCAATTTCATGTGTGAAGCAGAATAGAGACCTTGTTTTCGCCATGTCCGAGGCTAAATTGTTTTCACCTATTTCATATACTTTCACTATGTAGCTAGCTGTTGATTTCATTATGATTTTTCACTTGAGTGGCTTCTCTAGCCAGTTTGCCTTCCCTTACTGTAACTGGATAAGAAGAATATTAGATGAAGAAGCCAAATACCTACCGGTATCATTTCTATACCACTCCTCTTTCTTTTGTTGAAGAGAAAGTAGATTATACTAGATTAGACAATCCCATAAAAAGTTGGAACGCCCGTTGACGAGTAAGAGTGACCTGTCAGACCATAGACTAATGGGATACAAACATATCTGACAGCTATGAACTAATACTAAATAGCAGCCACTATTTCTCCATTTCCACCAAGGCTTATCGCAAACCTCATCACTATCACACAACTCCGTCAAGATGGCGATCACTAAATCAAGGTCTTAAAAATCATTTTCAGGTGTTCTGCATTTTCCAAATGTGGAGAGCGAAACTGCGGATACATCCCTCCTGGACAGAATTCAGTATCCGATAATCTGCCACGTCATCTCAGCTTCATGTGCGCGTGTGTTTTTGTTCTGTGCGTTATATAATAACCCTGCATGAGCCATGAGATCAGCTCTATCTTCACCGTCCTTCACTTGAGAATGGCTACGGATGTCAGTGTGGTGCAGCATGGCACAGTAGCAGAAGCAGGGAAGGGGCAGAGCAACGGGGCATGCTGCAAAACAGGACCGGGTTACGCTTCTCCACTGGAGGCCGTGTCTGGTCCTAGAGAGCAGATCCTCTATGTCACTTCTGTTTACTCAGGTTGGTAACACCTCATATTCATACACAATGATCGGCCTCTTTGGGTTTTTGATGCTGCTTTTGTACACAATTGATCTGAGAAGAGATGAGGGGCTATATTTTCCTCTTTTAAAATCTAAACTGCTTGGATCTACCCTTGTTGTGTTTTGTATTCCCCTGTATTCAATAATCAATGGAAATTGTGATTTTTTATTTTAAACCTTGCATATGTTTTTGTGTCTTTGATACATGACTGTTACAGGAACCGGGATTCAGAAGCCTGATTACCTGGCCACGGTGGACGTGGACCCAAACTCTCCAACTTATTCAAAAGTTATCCACAGGCTGCCTGTGCCTCATTTGGGGGATGAACTGCATCACTCTGGGTGGAACTCGTGCAGCTCTTGCTATGGAGATCCATCTGTGTCCCGCCGTTTCCTTATCCTTCCTGCATTGATGTAAGACACTAACTTTTATGCTACCCTTAATTTGATAAGATTATTTGTTGTGAATGGTTTTGCGTGAAGGCAGCCAGCTAATCTGCATTGGTTTAGGGATAAGGAGAAGAAAAATGACCAATATGACTCCATACTCACAAACTTTTCAAGTTTGAGTTTCCTTGGTTCTCGTAAATTTTACTCTTTCACAATCATTGATCTAATATTCTCTGATTCTTAGAGTTTCTAGTATAAACTAAATCGATGTATTTCTATAGTGTGGAGCCTTGATGAAAAGGGAGGACTATAATTTATCATATCATGTAAGATGAAGCTCCTCAGTTGAACATATTGTCTTGTGCTAGCTTTAATCGTCTGTCATCTCACAGTGCAGAGAAGATTAATTTCGTTGACTCTATGTGGAGCATGGTTATGAGTGTCAGTATTGAAATCTGTGCCCCTATATAGATTGCCAATATGTTGTCATGGGATCGACATAAGTGCTGTTTTACACTGATTCTGTGATCTACTGGAACATTTAGTAATGGTGAAGACATCCTCATTGTTATAAATGTTTTCCCCTCAACTAGCATCTTCTACAAAATCTGCATGGTTTTAAATCATGAATTAAGCATATGTAGCAACTTCTTTCCCTTCAGATGCCAAGTGAATCATGAGAGGAACAGTTTTCTCTTCATTCGATAGAAAAATTCCACTTTATGATATATAACTTATTAAGCGTTTTTTATCATTCAGATCGGGTCGAATATATGTTATCGACACAAAAACAGACCCCAAGGCTCCCTCTTTGCATAAAGTTGTTGATCCTGAAGAAATCATAAAGAAGACTGGATTGGCATACCCACACACTTCCCACTGCCTTGCATCTGGTGACTTATTGGTTTCTTGTCTGGGGGATAAAGATGGAAATGCTGCAGGCAATGGATTTCTTCTCCTTGACTCAGAGTTTAATGTCAAGGGAAGGTAATACCCTTTTTCCTTTGCAGAATCTGGATTTAAGACACAAGGTTTATATGCATCTTTGTAGGTTATACAAATAAACTAAAACCAATATGTTACTTGAGATATGATCACTACTAGAGAGTATGTGCATTGCTTCAAATCATTTGGTAGTCATTTGGATTTGAGGTTCATCTGTGTGGTTTGAAATAATCTAGCATCAAGATGTGGGATATATGATTCTCATTGTTGACTTGCATGGTAGATCAAAGGAATCTAAAACAAGTTGGATTGAATCTAAATATCTAACTTCTGGCTATTCTATCATATTTATCAGGTGGGAAAAACCAGGACACAGTCCGCTTTTTGGCTATGATTTTTGGTACCAACCGCGGCACAAGACAATGATTAGCTCATCATGGGGTGCCCCCGCTGCTTTCACCAAAGGTTTCAACCTTCAGCACGTCTCTGATGGTCTATATGGGAGGCATCTTCATGTCTACAGCTGGCCTGAGGGTGAACTGAAACAAACTTTGGATCTTGGCAATACAGGGCTCTTACCCTTGGAGGTGAGTAGTATAAAACTGGGCACCAGTCATTACTTTTTACAGTGTGATTTTTATAAGTGGGTGATTATGAGTCATTGGAACTTAGATCTACCATTCAAGTTTATAACTCATTCTCACCGTTTCCAGATAAGGTTCCTGCACGATCCTTCTAAGGATACTGGGTTTGTTGGGTGCGCCTTGACAAGTAACATGGTGCGGTTTTTCAAGAAAGAGGATGGTTCATGGAGCCATGAGGTATGCAGTCTTCATGCATTGGAAAAACATTTAATACCTCAGTATCACAGTATTTCTGTCTTTATCTTGGTGTTATTTTGCTGTCTCTAAAATATTATCAAATGATACAATCTATGTAATAAATCCTAATTGGGACATTTCCAGGTTGCAATATCAGTAGAACCATTGAAGGTGCATAACTGGATTCTTCCAGAAATGCCTGGCCTCATAACTGATTTTCTGATCTCACTTGATGATCGATTCCTATACTTTGTCAATTGGTTTCATGGAGATGTAAGGCAATATAATATTGAGGACCCTAAAAATCCTAAACTGACTGGCCAAGTATGGGTTGGGGGGCTAATCCAAAAGGGAAGTCCAGTTGTGGCCGAGGCTGAAGATGGTACAACAAAGCAGTTTGATGTTCCAGAGATCCAGGTATATATGATCTTCATACTATAACTCTCTGTGTCAATTATATTCCACTCTATTTACTTATTGCCAGGATTCAGAGGATAGTTGAGCTGAATTATATTAAGCGTGGCATAAGTGGTAGGATCTTAATCTTAATTCACTATTTAAATCACACAAAAGTATTAGCCTCACTAGCACCTTGCATGTTAAAGTTCTTTTAGATGCAATCCCATATGTATACATGGCTATGTTGGTTCACATGCTCTTCTTATTACATGCTATTTTGTTCCTTGGTTATCAATCCGTTATTACTCTACTGGAGAACATTCTGATTGATGATGCTGTATCTTCCATTCCATATTTAGGGGAAAAAATTGAGAGGTGGACCACAAATGATCCAGTTAAGTTTAGATGGGAAGCGGCTTTATGTCACCAACTCGCTTTTCAGCACATGGGATCGCCAGTTCTACCCTGACCTTCTGGAGAAAGGATCCCACATGTTACAGGTTGATGTCGATAATGAGAAGGGTGGTCTTACAGTAAACACAAAGTTTTTCGTCGACTTTGGAGCCGAACCTGATGGTCCTTCTCTTGCCCATGAAATGAGATATCCTGGTGGTGACTGCACCTCGGATATATGGATTTGAGTCTCCCCATGGTTTCTTCAACATCTGATAGTGAAAATATTGAAGAGCACTTTCAGTCTTGTATGAAAAATAAACATCCTTCCATTGTGTGTACATCGTGACAGCATTGTGTGGTATTACCATGTTTACTGGCATGAGCAATATGTCTGGATGTATAATAACAATGGTAATGCTGGAATATTACCAAGGTCCAGGATATGTCTGGATGTATAATAACAATGGCAATGCTGGAATATTACTAAGGTCCAGGACTTTAGACGCAACCTCAACAGTCTACGTGGATATATATTTCACAAAGACACGAGCAAGTTTAGAATTCCTGAATTCTTGTTAGAGCTCCATTTATATTTCTTAGTTTGCAAATTGTGAAAGTTTCTTAGTGTTCTAATTAGAGTGTGGAGGGACATGTACCTAGTTGCGGAGCCAGAATATAAACACGAGAAGTATGTTAGACAATGCGAGAATTGGTTAATTAAAAAAGATCACACATACATAGGCATATGGGGCGTAGCAAACATTACCCTCGTACACATTTTCATAAACGGCAACGCAACATGATATACCATAAAAGCACATACATAAAAAAAAACAACTAAAACATGATATAATATATAAGCACATACATAAAAAAATCAACTAAACTTTATTTTACTAGACCCAAACTTTAATATCATTAACATTACCTTATTGTCAACTGCTTCAGCAAATTTCTTTTTAATCATGCATTAAGAAAATAAACCTCCATCTTGTTTCTAAGTTAGTCTAACGATGTTTATGGATGAAAAAACTGGTTGCAGTGGATACAAGAAAAGTCAGCCTCAAACGTATCAACATATATAGGAAAAGAACCAGGCCTGAGACGAAAAATAAAAATGCGGCTTCGTAAACTTATATACTCTAAAATAAATTTTGGCAACAAATATAGCAAAAAACAAGCTATATAGCTATAAAACCAGATATGGTACTGGTAAATTTACCAATTTATGAATCAAATTACAATATTGAGAACAAATTTATTAATTTTATTTACACTAAATACATAAAATTAAGCAAAATTACAACATTGAGAACAATTTATTCAAAAATTTGTAAAATGGTTTAAATTTTGTAATTACAATTACTAGAACAAGATTACAAACAAAATAACTCAACTTTATCACTTTGACTAAAAATATGTTGTGACATTTGTAAATAAGAATCTCATATACGGGTAGATACTGTAGATTTTTCCATAAAAATAGCGTGTTTTGAATAAAAGTAAATGGTTGAACATAACATTCTTTTATAACAAATACAAATATGTTAACCTTTATTCATACATTACATGAGTTGTATATAAGGAAACAAACATGTTTTTTATATGTCATGACTTTCATGCCAGATTCTAACTTACATTGAAGACAAATCATTGGTGTCACCGAAATTTCTCAATTTCTTATCAATTTCTCATAACTCGCAACTTTTCATCAATTTCTCAATTTCGGTATGTAAAATACATGATTGCTAAGTCAATATAGATTTTAGCTTCCATTTAAGGCTTGAAGTCTTTGAAATTTCGCAATCTCTTACAAATTCACAATTTCTCATAATTGACAATTTTTCATCAATTTCTCAATTTCTTATAACTTCAAAATTCTCAATCCCTCAATTCTAGTCTAGAAAACACATCATTTCCATGCCAACATAGATTCCAACACATTGAAGACATAAAGCAGTTGTGACACAAAATTTCTCAATTTCTCATTAATTCATCATAACTGGTAACTTCTCATCAATTTCTCAATTCTAGTCTGGAATATGCATCAATTCAAAGCCAACATAGATTCTTTTTTTTTGAATAGGGGCTAAACGGCCGCCCTCATGCCTTAACCATTAACGAAACCGCAGAATACAAGGGGTGACAAAACCTAAAATCCATATTGCATAAACATCCCGAAATAATATCAGGACTTAACAATCATATGCATCCTAACAAGCACCATTTAGCAAAGAGTGCATCATTGGCTACTCTATTTGCTTTACAATTTCGACGACATTCTGGAAAGACAATGCTCATATGGAGCCATAAGTTACTACGTCTAACAACTTTCCTAGCATGTTGCTACTGGAAGATAGTACTAGTGACACTAAGTCTCATCCTGCCACTAGTAGGCTGCGATCATTTGACAAAGCAAGAAACTCGCTGCTCACCTAGAATAGACATGGTATGCAAGATACGCAAACCGGGACAAAGCCCACACCTCCAAACTGGCATAGGGTTATGAATTATTGAAAGCAGAAAAAGAAAACCATCTTAAATACTAGCATAACTAAAAAATAAAAATAGAGCCCAAAATGGGTCCATGACGAACCCCCAAGCCTAAACCATACAAGGATCCTTAGACCAAGCCCTCTTATTTTGAGGGAATTGGGCAGCCCAGCAACCAGCCCAGATCAGAGAGGGAAAACCCATAACCCAGGCCCAGCATTGCATCGATCAGCATCCTTGTCTCCTTCCCAGAAACATCGCCACTGCCACCCCACTGCATCTTAAATGCCGGTACGCCTCCATGGATTCAAGATCTCTACCACCAATGCTCCAAGCTAGCAAGCCAAACAAACGGAAGATAGGGCAAATTGCATTTGGCCGAGATTGTGGTCGATGACAGCGAACCAGATGATCCCGACTCCACCACCCCACCTTATCGTCGTTTACCAATCTTCTGCCTTGATCCTGAATCACGTCGGAATCATCGACGCTTATAGACGAAGAGATTGGTGGAAACAACATCCTCTAACTCCGAGAAGCCCGGATCCGATCACCTCTCTCCAAATCTATAGCCTTCTGCCAAAAACTGAAACCCAACCTGCCTCCAACCATCAGAACAACCACCAGACTACCTTGTCCAGCTGCACCCACCACGGACGAGGCCAGAAGCCTGCGTCGGAGCGGTGAGCCGCCGGACAGGAACACGAGATTGAAGGAAACCCTGGTTTCTCTGAAAATCAAACCAACATAGATTCTAACTTCTATTGAAAGTTTGAAGCAACTGTGTTAGTGAAATTTCTCATAAATTCTCACTTTCTCATCACTTGCAATTTCTTATTTTCTCATAATTTTGAATTTCTCAATCCCTCAATTCTATTCTACAAAATGCATGACTTCTATACTAACAGAGAGTCCAACTTACGTTGAAAACATAAAGCAGTGGTGTCACTAAAATTTGTCAATTTCTTATAATTGACAACTTATCATCAAATTCTTAATTTCTTAATTCTAGTTTGGAGTATGCATGAATTCAATACCAACGTAGATTCTAGCTTCTATTGAAAGCTTGAAGCAACTGTGTTATTGAAATTTATCAAGTTCTCATCAATTATCAATTTCTCAAAACTGATAATTTCTCAATTTTTCATAACTTTGAATTTCTTAATTTGTCAATTTTTGTCTAGAAAATGCATGGCTTCCATGCCAACATAGATTCCAACTTAATTTGAAGACATAATGTATTGGTGTCATTGAAATTTCTTTATTTCTCATAACTCTCAACTTTTCATCAATTTCTCAATTCTGGTCTGTAAAATACATGAATGCCAAGCCAATATAGATTTTAGCTTCAATTCAAGGCTTGAAACAGTTGTCTTTGAAATTTCTTAATTTCTTATTAATTCTTAATTTCTCATAACTGACAATTTCTCAGTATCCTCATTAATTTCTCAATTTATCATAACTTTCAATTTCTCAATTTATAATAACTTTCAATTTCTCAATTTCTTAATTCTGGTCTAGAAAATGCATGACTTCCATACCAACATAGATTTCAACTTACATTGAAGAAATAAAGTAGTGGTGTCACTGAAATTTCTCTATTTCTCACCACTGGCAACTTCACATTGATTTCTCAATTATAGTATAGAATATGCATGAATTCAAAGCAAACATAGATTCTAGCTTCTATTGAAAGCTTGAAGCAACTGTGTAATTTGAATTTTTCTATTTCTCATCAATTCTCAATTTCTCATAACTTGTACTTTTTGTCATCAATTTGTCAATCTCTCATAACTTCGAATTTCCCAATCCCTCAATTCTGGTCCAGAAAATACATGATTTCCATGCCAACATAGATTCCAACTTACATTGAAGACATAAATCAGTGGTGTCACTTAAATTTCTCAATTTCTCATCACTAGCAACTTCTCATCAATTTATCAATTCTAGTCTAGAATATTCATGATTTCAAAGACAACATAGATTTTAGCTTCCATTGAAAGCTTGAAGCAATTATTTCATTGAAATTTCTCAATTTCTCATCAATTCTCAATTTTTAATCACTAACAATTTCTCATTTGCTCATAACTTTGAATTTCTCAATCCCTCAATTCTGGTCTAGAAAACGCATGACTTCTATGCCAACATATATTCCAACTTACATTGAATACATAAAGCAATGGTCTCACTGAAAATTCTTAATTTCTCATCAATTTCTTAATTTCTCAAACGGTCTAAAACGTAGAAGGAAGTGTACCTTAGAATACTCGGTATGTACAATAATTTTGGTGGTAACCTACCAGTTTATAACCAAGGGTGTGGGTACCAACTTTCCCTGCATTAGTCGTGCAGTTAGGCTTGACTCGATGTTTGGACCTTCAAACCGTTGGTCAAGTACAAACTCACACAATGTAGAGACAAAGAGGGAGGATTTCACTTCGTGAATCACAATAGTTGATCAACGGAAAGCGTAAACCAGTTCAGAAGGGTCGTAACCCAGGAGTAGTGTTAGCAAGACTATGTTCATTCAAAACCTTGACTTTGAGAGGGAAGCTACTCTTGGACATCGACTTCGGTGAAAAAATAATCGCGGAGGAAGAATGTCGGTTTCTTGTTCCACCTTTAAAGGATTTCATCGAAAAAGTGTCGCTCGGTTTTTTTAGAACGTTGTGAGTTTATCTGACAAAATACGAAAACTAGGGAGGTGTCCATTAAGCGAAGGGATCAAGTGAGCGTTTTACAAATTCGTTGGAAAGAGTGGTATCTTTTCAAGTAGACATGGAATCTAGAATTCTACATCAAAGGAAGCAATGTACGAAGCACGACGTGACTATCAAGTGGCGAAGGCTTGACAACGGATCAACCGTAACTCTCAAATCAAGATTGAAGTGGTAAAGCAAAATGACAATAAGGGTATGACCACAAATGCATGCTTAATGCGGATCTTATTAGTCTTAGCCACGAGTATGTAGTTGCTTATGACTCGACTTAAAGGATCAAAGTCAGCAAAGGATGACGCTATGTGCAATAAGCAGAAGCTTGTTAAGTGCCGAGTCCTCCCGCATGAATGCAGCAACGGGCGAGGGTAAATCAAGTGTGGAGGACGCAGTAACTATATACGAGTGTGTTGGTTGACGGGGCATCACCACTTACCAAATGTATTGCCTGTCTTAGAAAATTACCCATGATCATGCGGACCCCCTGATGATGTTTCACCGTGATAAATCCAACATGTGTACTTCTCCCAAAACCTGTCACTCTTCATGTGTTGCCATACTTTGTCAATCACAAATCGATGTATATCGTTGCGACACTGACATTTCGTGCACGGGCAATAGAAAATTATATACCCGTTAGCATTAGCCAGCGCATATTCTAGAAAACTCACAACTCTTTTACCATATCTTTTGTCCCATTTTGAAAACGAAATCCAACTCTTATCCATACCCTGAAAATATAATATATATATATATATATATATGTATAACAAATTAAATTTCATGTATAAAATCTCAAATCATTTAATATTCTACTACAACTAATAACAAATTAATTAAAACACACACACACACACACACTTACTTACATAACAATATTATATATCAACATCAACACAAAATCATCAACTCATATCATCAGCACAATATTATAAATTAATTAACACACACACACACACATATACTTATTAACAACAACAACTTCATATTATCAAGTAATCATCCAAATGGATCAACACATACATATATACATCAAACGTACTCAAAATCAACTCAAATAAAACTCAAAATCATCTCAAATAAAACTCACAATCAACATATATAACACATATACATACCTATATATAGCTTCACAAATTAATTTTAGACAGATTTCAACAACACCTAAACTAATGTTGCCTAAACCAGATCATAACCACCCATACGTTTGTTCACGCTTTTCCACGCCCTAAAAGCAGCTAACCCGAACAAGAGCAAGGTTCGATACCACTACCCTGTTTGAACTTCATGATGTCATGCAACAACTCGTCATCACGCTACTTAATAACTCAATGTCAAAACCCACTTGTTATAACACTACCATTCATACATGCTCAAAGCGATCAGCTAACTCTCCAATCGAACCGATTGAGAATTCGTACCATGCAAAACTATAGGAAGCCCAAAACTCTTAATGGAAAAATACTTTGTAGAATCAAGGCTCACATTAATTCATAAAGAAAAACCATAGCTGAATTGAGACACGTGAACTCTTTCTCCTTTGAACTAGATCACATGATCTGGTTCACGTTTTCCATGAATTTTCCGTTGTACGAGCCTGATAAGGAGTAATTTTATTTTTGCACAAGACTACTAAACAGATCTCACTTGCAAGCACTAGACAATGTTCTAAGGATACAAGGCATTTATCAGTGTTGAAATTACTAAATCTTGGATGCCCGGATCTTTAGATGTGGGGACCCGAAATACTTATTCCTCAAAGAAAGCTTACCCCTTTTTAAATGTCCACTCTAATAAAATAAGTCTGGATCCCCACTTCTCAAACCAAATCACAACTCATAAGGCTCAGTTGACATTTTAGAAACAAGAAGAATCAACTTATAGTCTCGAGAAGTCGATAATACTCCATACCAATTCGCTACTCTAGCCAATCACATAAAGGAGTTAAAATACACTTACACAGGGCAATAAAGAGATATCTATCCCACTTAATGAGATGCCACGAGTCTCATCGTTTTCTACGTTAAGGCTTGGGTGACGCACAAATGTGAATCCGAACTCAATCAGAAATTTTGAACCAGAGAAAAACGTCATTAATGCTACAATTTCAATGGGATAATCCATATTACTAGTATCGTAGAGCCTAGACAACCATCAGCTCTCTTTTACCAAAAATGACACTCCTACAATCTTTGTCTTCGTATCACTGACTGATAGCCACACTTCTTTTTTCACTTCCGTTATTTATAACTAGTTTGACAACAAGTTATGATTCAAAGTCAGATACTCAAATCACATACACCTCCCAGGTGCCACTACTTTCCTGCATAAATATTTCTAACAAGAAATTCTGCAATAATAAAACCTTAGATAACTGCACTGATCATCAGAAGCGGCGACATCTAAAAACAGTATCTGATATTCACCCTACCGCACTGCGCGTGTGATGAACACAAAGTCACATTTTATAAAGCAAAATAGTTCCCATTCAGAAACCATCATCACAGACTAAGTTTCGCCAACTTCCAAGTCTGATACTGTTTGCCTCAAAAATCATCTCGACCTAAAAGGGAGGTCGAAAGACTTGAAGAACAATAGTTCTTGATTGTGCGGGCGTGCCAACTCGTGGCCTGTTGTCTAAGTGAGGTTTTGATTAATTTTGCGCTAGATATGGCTACTTTCAAGCGATTGTAGGCCGAGGATGAACTTGTCTCAGCCTTTGGGTTCTCTTTGCATTTGTTGCAAAGACTTTCGGTGTTCTCACCGATGATGCACTTTTTTTGGTGATTTTGAAATAAATTTGCGAGAAATAAAGTGCACAAAAATTAAAAAAACAAGAATTTAAAGATGGGAATTTAAATTGCATGAAACATAATTGCAAAAAGTAAAATTTCATGAAATTTAAAGAACGAAAAGTAATTGCGAGAAATTAAAGTGCATGAAATTAAGTTGCAGAATTTAAAGAAAGAGATGAAGTACAGAAGATAAAGAAAGCACTAAAAAGAAGAATAAATCTATGCTAGAACATGAATAAGAATATCGATATTGTAGAGAATTCGTAGTGAATTTGATAGAGTTTAGTGTTTGAATTGAAGTGAGTTGTGTTGATCAGGGACCTTTTACAATGAGGTTGAGGGTCAAATATATACAAGTGCAAACAAACAATTAAAGGAAATAGAGCACAATCAAATATTTGAATTTCATTCTTTAATGATTGAAAAAAATGTTCAATGTTGTGCATTTTCTTAATTGTGTCATATTCACTTTCTTTTTGAAGCACCGTCAGAATCGATTTGCTCATAATTATTTAGTCACGTCTTTAATGCCTTCAAACGTAATTACATCTCGTTTATTTCCTTCATGAATTATCGACAATTATGAGAAATCACCGATATTTATTCTTTGTTTATGTATCAGTAATTATGATAAATCGTCGTTATTTTCTTCCCTTTTGTACATCTTCTCCAATGGTTAATATCCAATAAAATTTTATCATGAAATTCTATTAAGATAATACTCATAACGCAACAAAACTTCCTTAACTATTGGCAAAAATTTCAATTGCCGATTTACCAAAATTGGGTGCGAACAGATACCTAAGGCAAAAATCAAATCACAGATCCACTCTCAGTTCCAGCTCCTGAACAAACCAATTTCTAACTTCAAGTTCATAAGACATGCACCTCTCTAATATTTATTAATAGTCTAATTGAAACTTTAACCATGACCATACTCTAATATAATGATTTGGCTAATTACGGTAACCCAGATTGATGAACAAATCCGTAAACAACAATGACCTCATAGATCATTCTTGGATCAGTATGGAATCTCATCACAAAGAAGTAAATTTGCCTCATTCAATATTAAATCTCTTAATAACCCTTCACTCATAATACTTCTTGAGTCAATAAAGAAATCATTTTCCATGCTCCCATAGTTCATACTCATAATAATGCAGACAACTATTAAACCGCACTTCGCAACTCTCTCGCTGCATTAAAAACTTGTAGCTCCAAGATTTTTTATTTGATCGGATCCCGATTGACACAAGATCACCTCATACTTATCCATAACATCTGACTTCCACACTACAGTCAAGTCTGCACTCTCGTCGAAAACCCAACAAACCATGCAGAATCTCTGAACTTTTAATTATGATGTCTGCACCTCACGATGACATGATGTGAGGATGCTACCCCATACTATAGCAACGACATCTTATATATCTCCAAACACGTCTCGAATAAAAACTCTGATCTGATCCGCCGAGATGACAATAAGGCGAGCGAACAAATCGTTACATCAATGTGTTGCAATTGGTCACCAATTACGAACAAAAACATATTAGTAACCAACTTCGACCACAAATTCAAAACTTTTGAGAATAATCTCGTAGCAACATCACTTGAAATAAATATGGACATCTCCACACTTACTCCATCATTCAGTGGGCTTTGTTGTACCACTGCCACTTCTACTATCGCCACTCAACTATAACCGAATACATTAGATTATCCCATGGCACACGTATTATATTCACCATGTATCATCTTGAGGCCAGAGTAAACTCAACTATCTTGCTTCTGCCCTACATTATAATTCAGAGCCTTCCAAGACACTCATCAAATCCAAAAACCGAACTTTAACACAACCATCCTAGAGGCCCCTCGACGGCCTTACTATTACAATACCGTAACCGCAGTCGTCACTAACAATTCTTCATATTCAACTTCTCTAATATACTCCCACTACGCATCTTCAACTACCATTTTTTCACTACGAAACACACTTTTCAGATCATTTCTAACTCTTCACTTCTAAGAGTCATGTAACTCGAGCATCGAGGCCTCGCTTTAGACCTCTACAATTCCATCCTTGCTAACTCTAACAAGAACCTCCAACTCCAACTATTCTGGAGACCTCACCATGACCTCATAAATAATATCCTTTAATCGACAGATATTACAACTCAACACTCGAATAATTTCCGAAATTCTATGCATTAAGTGGCATGATTCAAATACTAAAATTCATCAGTTGTGCCATAACATCTAGTTGTCGTAATGCTAAGACTGGTGACTTTTATTATACCTCAAAGAATAAAAATATTAGAATCGTTACTTAACCCCTTATTATATTCCAATGTTTCCACAAAGTCAAAAATAATCAAAAATAAACAGTTCAAGATCTAAGCCGCTAATCCTAGCGCTACCATATTTAGTAACTACCAGCATTACAACATCTATCAGTGAATGAAACAAATAGTATCCTAATTATTGTTCTTAAGTACACAACTAACGTGACCTAAAACAGTTCTCGGTTGTAAGAACAAAGATAATATACTAACGATTTCATTCAGACATACAAAACATGAACAGAGTACAAATTGTCAAGACCTGCCCCGGGTTAACCCCTTTGACCCGAGATAAATTCTGCGAGGACCACCTCAAGGGAACTTTTTACCGAAACCCCCTTGAAATGGACAACCCTTCCTGTAACCCAACTAAGCACTTCCACAATAGTATAAAATTCAATTCTCAGCACCTAGAGCCACCTTGCCCCCAAAATCACATCTACACTTCACCAATAAAATAAACTAAGCCAAGCTGAGGTAATCAGAGCAAATCTACCAGAAAGTACTACCTAAATAAACACGTTAGCGTCAGCGGATTAATTTGACTATGCCTCGTCTTTAGTACGCATGACCTCTCAGTAACCCTGCAACATTGGGCATATGAAAACGAAGAGCTCTGGGGAAAACATTTAAAAACATGACGTTAAAGTGAGTGGACAAAAATAATATCCAGGTGTGAGAAAATATCTTGATTTAATGTCCTCCTTCTTATTGTTTCGAGAAATCATTTATGCCTACCTCCTTAGGAAAAAATCTCAAAATCTTCCTTTCGAAAAACAAAACATTACTTGCCAATCTCATTGGTTTAAAACTTAGTATTAAAAATAGGGGAAGATGTTTCACCACGACGGAGAGTCTCTCAGACTAGGGTCGGAACCTTTAAGGATACTAAGTAATATGACGACTCTTCATGGTGGAGAGATTCCACCATGACAATGAGCCTCTCAGGCTAGAGTCGGAACCCTCTAGGGCTACTATTGCCCCTCTCCACTTCCAAAGTGAGGGGGCTCGTATGGCTAGCTAGCATCTTTATATATATGACGACCCTTCACGGTGATGAAAACAAGCAAATACGAAAAGTCATTATTATATGACTCCTTCCTCGTAAATTAAAACATGCATCTCATGCATAAGGCACTGTGACTGTCCACAAAACTATGACCATAAAACAATGCATTCCATATTTAATCCATACAAAGCTTATTTCAGCGACATAACATAGGGGCTTACGGAAGGGGAGCAACTCACCTTCCTAGCCCCACCGGCTCATTAAATTAATAAAAATCATGTTTAGCATAAAAAAACACATGTATTAATTCAAAACAAATGTCCACTCACAAGCTTAGGCTTTAACCTGATGAAATCTGGATCGCTTCTCAAGCAATAATTCTTCATCTCCTGTTCAACGAATAATAATAAATCTTAATTGCCAAACAAATAATTATTTAAAATTGGCAATAACGTTACACTCAGCCAAAACTCTCAAACTTAATCAACACAAATCCCTGACCTTCAACAAAAGCTTAGTAGTCCTTAAAATATTTCTTCAACTTTAACCGGCAATAACCGATGGCCAGAATAATATTTTATTATCCACCGATAATATTAAACTTGAAAAATTCCAAAACCTAACCAAAACTCCTCCAAAAATTACCAAATCTAAACCATAGACTCATCTTATTTTATATGATTTAATGGGTATGAAAAACTGCCCAAAAAGTGGCAGCACCACCGCCGGCAGAAATTCCGGCCAAAATTCCGACAACATCCGATCGCCACCAAATTGCACTAGTAGCTTCGTCTCAACATTTTGAACAACTTTGTAGTTCACCTCGAAGGCCAATTCAGCATCTAACTAGGTCAATCGAAACAAATTCAGAAAATCCCAAAATTCCCAAATTCTAAACCTAAAAACTTCAAATCCTTAATTCTTCCTACACACTTTAAATCGACCTACCAAATTCTAAGGGATTGTAGTACTAATCAAACCCAACAAAACCATATAAGGAACTCACCAAGAGGTGGCCTGAGAAGGGAGAACCAATCGGGTTGCTAAACGGGTCTAAGCGGACTGTTTTTTGGCTTTCTAGGCTCACCATAGGAAGGTAAGGGATGAAGAGACGAATCCAATGCCACCAGTTTTGCCTCAATCGGACATCGGACGGATGAGATATGTCCAGAAAACTAAAACAGGTCAGGTCGGGTTTCCAGGTCGCGTCGCGGGTCGAAGGGAACTGGGTTTTCTGAAAATTCTTTTTACTCGAAATGGAAACTTTCCCCTTCTATTTATAGAGGTTCTCACAAATAGTAACTTTTGTTTTTTAGACCATAACTTCTTCATACGAACTCCGATTTGAGCGTGCTACGTGTCCACGAACTCGTATCGACGTCCTCTACAACTTTAAACAAAAATGTTTTCCTAATTCTTGACTTTACAAAAAGTCAACTTTACGGTCAAACAGTTACTTTAAATAGTAAAAGACCAAAGTAACCAACCGTAAAATAATTCTTGGATCGGGATGTGACAAAAATGGTTGACACAACAAAGCAAAGTGTTAGCAAATATCATTAATACAAACAAACAGATACATCAAATTTGCAAAATACATGTTATGCTACAAAATAAAGAAGGCTAGCTGGTGGAGAAAGCAATGCCACAACTAGTTAGGTAGGTTAACGGAAGTATCTGCTGAATCGCTAGATACACAGACTGGCTCGCTCTTCTCCTCACTTCGTTCAGCCGCAGTTAACGCCTCAGCCCTCCTTGAGCCATACGGCGCTATTTGCGGCAGTAGCGGATGACGTCTTGTGGAGTGGGAGAAGGCGTTTCAGGATTGGAGTCAGAATGCTGGCTATTGCCAGATAAAACGTAAGCAAAAGAAATATAACTACGTGACTCAACATGAGGCGCCTCTACTAGCCGAGCAGACTGCTCGCGACCGGTGGTGGAGCCCTAGGGAACTTCTTCATGCCCCTCTTGCTGGTGGGACGCCCAGGCGGTGTACTTTACCATATGGAGGCAGCCCACCATACACAGCTGGTAAATAATGACCTCCATAGAGGCCTCCTCAGTACCTGCTAGCTGCTCCTACTCCTACTCCTTCGCAACTCATTCTGCTGCCAACACCTAGTGAATATCGGCCTCTTAATAGCTCTCGCCTCAGCTAATGCCGCCACAACACTTGCACGAGCGGATTTTGCGGCCCTAAACGCTTGCTCTTTTTCATCTAGAGCTCGACGGATGGACTCCACTTCGTTTACATGCGAGGATTGAAGGAGCCTCAGGCGGTCCAGCTCACTCTAATGATTCATTCCGTTGGGTGTATTCTAAAGTCTGAGTGGCGGCGATCCCCAACATATGGTGTTTATCCTATACTTCGGCTTCGAGCTTCACCAAGTTCCCCGCCAGCTTAACTTGTAGAGCGGTTATATCCTCTCTCATCCATTTATTCTCCACCAGTACTATGACATCACAGTTGCCGGTGGTGAATAGCCCTCGAAACATATGAGCCGCCATATCCATGCATGACTCTCGCTCGATGCCTGCCACAGCAAATGACACCGATTCGCTGGCGGTGTAGCCGGCCAACCCACATGTGGCGTAAAAGGCCTTGAGTAACTCCCTCTCCTCGACACTAGCACATGCCCAAAAGTCAGTGCTTGAGGCAATGGCAGGACAGGACTCTCTGCCAGTCTGCAGAGGAAGGGTGACGACCGGCTCCTTGACCTTTTAGGCAGTGACAGATCGCTCAGCAAACAGGCCTTGGGTCACCCCCTTTTGGGCATCTGCCATTAACTTTTCACCGTCAACAGCCACCCTAGTCTTCTTTTCAGCGCCTCCTTGGACGTGATCTTTGCCCTTGCACTTCTTGGGAACGGTGTCAGAAGTTGGGCTGTTAGTGGAAGACCCGCTAGAGGAATTAGACTCTTCAACCATAACGAATGGATGATGGTCAGCCAAGGAATTGCATGCCCCATCCTTCTTGTGCGTACGATGGGGACAGATAGAGCGACCTCCTTGGTCCCTTCAATAACCGCTCCATCTGATGTCACCACCTGGCGGGCAATAGTTGCCTTCTAATCCATAATCCTCGCCAATGCTTTGTTCATAGCTTCTAGTGGATTTGATTCCAGCTTAGGCTTGTTCAGAAACTTAGCCGCTTCTTTGGCAATCCACTTCTGGGTATTGAAATGGATTGTAAAGGATTGATCTACAAAGATAACGAAGTGTTACTGGCATAAAGGTTCATGAGTCAAAAGTCAAAACCACCAAGAGGACAATTGTTACTAACGAGGAGCTCGAGTCAAATTAAAAACAACTAGTGTTGGCAATGCCGCTTGTAGCCACTGGCATCTACACTCTTTCCCCACCCACAGCGTCTTGACATGTTCTATCCGTTGCCACTCCAACTCGGTCAGTGGGAATCGACAGACTTTTATAAACTAAAAACGAAGAGGGGTTAGTGAGAGGCACATAATAAAAAAAGACTCTTAACAAAGCGCAATCACCTTCTACGGGCTGGAAAACAACGGAAAGACGATAGCGGCTAACCACTACATTGCCTTTACGCCACACAAATTCCCAACCAGCGGTCAGAACATAAGTGTTCTTGTACCAGTTGGTTTCAGAGTCGATCAAGTTAGTAACGATCTTCTCAGCTGTGGACTTATTCAGCCAATTACATAAGCGGAGTGTCACCGTCCATCTATGGTCCTGACGGTTGCAATAATGGAGGCCATAGAAGTGAGATACTTCTGCCACGGTTGGAGCATAGAAGCCGCAGCAATCCCAGATGATCCGCAGGCATTGGAGGATCTTGAGCATGTTAAGTCCTATCTGGCCTAACGCATTTCCATGCTCCATCAGGATGTATTGGCGCCATGGATCTAACGGCACTCGCAGCCGTCAAGCCACCTCAGGCCTTACGGAAGTCAAAAACTTTTGGTAAAAGAGAATTTACCAGAAGTAGAAAGTCAAAAATCAGAACTTACCCAATCACTTTCTCTCTCCTCTTTTCAGACCGAATCCCCTGCCGAATCTTCTCTCCACCACCGCGTCACCGTGAGGCCACCTCAGGCCGCCACACTGGTCTCAAAATGACTGCCTCTGAGTCTACTTCAATTCTAGGTAAGCCCTTCGACATATCTTGCCTTGATTTAAGAGAAATTTCATGTTGAATGCATAGTGTACAACATGAGTTTTAGATCGAAATTTTCCCTCCTCAGGCCACCAATTGGGGAGTTCTTTGGTGGACTGATTTGAAGTGTGGAGGGATAATCGAAGATTTGAAGTTTAAAATTTTTTGGGTTTTTATATTTTTGTTCGATTGATCTAGTTAGAGGACAAATTGGCATTCGAGTTGAACTAGAAAATTGTTCCAAATGATGAGACGAAGCTACTGTTAAAATTTGGTGGAGATTGGAGGTCACCGAAAATTTGGCCAGAATTTCTGCCGGAGGCCACCACCGCCATTTTTTGGGCAGTTTTTCATGCCCATTAAATAGTATAAAATGAGAGGAGTCTATGGTTTAAATTTGGTAATTTTTGGAGAAGTTTTGGTTAGGTTTTATAATTTTTCAAGTTTAGTATTATTGGCGGATAATAAAATATTATTTCGGCCATCGATTATTGCCGGTTAAGGTTTAAGAAATATTTTAAGAACTCCTAAGTTATTGGTGAAGGTCGAGGATTTTTAGTTGACAATTTGAGAAGTGTGGAGATGATAAGTGAGTTGTACGCTCATAAATGTGTACGTCTATGTTATTTAATTATTATTCTAGCGTCTGGAAAATTAATAATAATTGTGGAACATGACGCGAAGAGGCTCGTTTTGTGGAGACTTCGCTTAGACGAAATTCGGGTTTTCATCAAGCTAAGGCCTAAGTCTGTGAGTGGACTTCTATTTTTAAATATAATGCATGCAACGGATTTTTATTGGGTTTCTATTTTATTTATGAGAATTTCCTCCATGTTGAGTTTTATGGTAATTTTGAGAAAATTGGGGATGTATTATTTTTCAAAGATAAGTGAGCCGGGAAAAAGGTTCATACATTTCCCGTGGGTTTTAAATAATTTCCCCAAAATATGATTTTAAATTGTTTTCACCATTTTGGGTTATGAAAGGGGATGATATTTTAAAATGGAAAACTTAGCTCTTGGATTTTAATGATTTAAGTAAAGTTAGGGAACCGGTTTCGGATGCCTGGTTAAGTTTTAAATCCAATGTATTTGGGGAAAAGTCATGGGTGTTTTGACTTGGATTTACGATTTAATTCACCATGAGGATTTTAAAGATTTTTAAGTGTATGTATATATGTATTGCTAGCTAGCATGGATCCTCTCCAGATGGAGATGGTACCCTCTTCAAATTGTAGCTGGTCAGACCCTCTTCGGTGGTAGCTGGTCGGAAGGACCCTCTCGGATAGAGCCGGTCAGGACCCTCTCGGATAGAGCCGGTCAGGACCCTCTTCGGTGGTAGCTGGTTAGAAGGACCCTCTGAAATAGAGCAGGTCAAGGGACTCTCTCTGATAGAGCTTGTCATTTGTTTTCTCATGGTCATGGTGAAACTAATTCCCCACTTTTTAATTTGGATTTTGAGCCAAGGGGATTTGTGAAAATGTTGTTTTAACTATTTTTCCTAATTGTTGCGTGCGTATGAATTTCAAGAGAAATAAGAGGGAAAACAGAAATTAATTATTTTTCACACGCTAGGATATTATTTTCGTCCACTCACTCTAACGTCATGTTTTTAAATTTTTTCCCCTGTGCCTTTCGTTTTCAAATGTCCAGTGTTGCAAGGTTCTTGAGAGGAGGTCGCGCGTACCGAAGTCGAGGGGTATGGTCAATTAATTCTGTTGTCTTCGTAAGTTTATTTAGGTATCACTTCCATGTAGATTACTCTGATTACCCTAACTTAGATAGTTAGGGTAATCAGAGTAACTCGGGGTGGGTCCTGACACGCCCAGAGGTGCCAACACGATCACCTCCCTCAGCACAGGCTTGGGCGTTAGTGTTAGTGGCGGCTATTTTGACCGGGCTAGATACGGGTGACGTAACATAGATCGGCTCTAAACTCTCTACTCTTTGCCCTCGATCCGCCTTTGCCTGATGATAGAAGAGGGCATGAGCGTCATTAAAAGTCCTAGCCACTAGAGTGAGACGAAAAGCAGAAATAAAAATAGCTAGCGAATTAGGGGGACCTGGGACTATCACTTTCTGAGCCACTCTCATCCTCAATGTTAGCACTCACCATTTCCATGACCCGCTACTAACAACAAAAACACAGATTTTTAGAATCATTTTCGATTGAAACTACCCTCTCCGCCTAGAAAAACATTAACACAAGCCCGTGTTCATCAAGCACGATGTACAAATCCCAGTAAGTGACCAAAATAAGAACAAAACAGAGAAAACTTTCAATTCAAGGCTTGAGAACTTACCAGTTATCGAATTTGGGAAGAAGATGCAATTGCCGAACACAGAAAACGCTAGGCGGCACAGGCACAGAGCACTAAACTCTCAAAGATCTCGACAACGATTTTGCAAAAATGAAGTGAGGACGAGAAGGGTTTCAAACCCACGCCTATATAGAGCTAGAGGAGAGGCGCAAAACTGTTGGATCCAAACCCTAGTACCACTAGATGACTGCCACATACCCACGTAGTTTCGTAAACCATCGCAATTATGAGATGCGACAACTGAGACGACGTCTCGGTCGCCAACATCATAATGACGCCTGCACAGCCGCGTTATTAAAGCTGCAGGCTGCAGCCGCGTTATTAAAGCTGTAAGCTGCAGCCGCGCTATTAAAGCTGCAAGCTACAGCCGCCTGTTCCACAATTGCACTCGTGACACTTGGCAGAAACTTAACGATACAGCACGTGAGAAAAGACGATCCATTTTCCTAGCGGTTCACTTGCAACACAAACTGTCACTCACGCTACCCTATAATAGTGGCTCAAACACTAACGATGTTACATACACAACTGGCGGTTAATGGTAAAAAAAAGAACCCGCGTAAGACGGTCATCACACACGCCAGCGACGTTTATCCGTTAAGACATGGCGAACCACACGCTAATCCCTCGTAGATACGAGAGACCTCCTCTTGGAGAGACTAGTGACGTTTATCCGTTGAGACATGGAGATCAGTCACGTTAGAAATGTTTATCCGCTAAGGCATGCCAAATCGCTTGTTAAATCCTTGAACATCCGAGATACCTCTTCTTACGGTGATTAGTGATGCTTACCCGCTAAGATGCTTATTCGCCAAGATATATCAAACGCCAGCACACAAGTTGGCAACCCGCCCACTCGCGGTGGAAGGCGCCATAAATTTTATATGTATGACCAAAAAGTTTCCCCAAAAGAATACTAGTGATGATCATCCGCTAGAGAACTCAGGGAGACCGGAAAAACTACCCCTAGAAGGTTAAAAACGACTCATTGTTACCTTCACACTAGAGATATATCAACACCAAGAATTTGCCTCACTCTTCAGGAGACCTTCGCTGACTGAGAGAACGACAACTGAGCAGCTCTAAAATGTGCATAGTGATGATTAACCACCAGTGCAAAACTCATCACAAAAGATGAAGTCACTTGTAACCGCCAATAAAACCCTCTAGCCCACCACACTCAAGTTTAAGGGACGCCTTAACTAGGGAGTGGGGGGGCTCCGAGGTACTTGCTAGCAAAGACGACAGTTGTGATTGATTCTAGCGGTCTACTTATAAACTCCCCAATCAATCGATCCCACGTGACTGAGGACTTAGGGGACTTGTTGACATACGTGCTAAATAGAGCACTTTGGCGACCTGCGAATTAGTTATAACCAACCCGCCATCACGCATTAACGACTCAAACAGCAAGCCAGTAGCAAGGTCCAAGTAACGGCGCGACCCGCCAACCAAACATCCTGGTGATGCGTGGAGCGTAAACCACTACTTGACACTATGTTGGTTTTGCTGGGCACTACCTCTTGGCTTACCCGAGGAGAGCATTTACTCCCGCATCGAAATGTGAGCTCAGTGACTCCTCGGGACAAGCCTATAATTAGCGACAGTCCAAATGATTAAGGTACGGTTACTAGCCTTCTATTATTACTCTATCAGACTTATTTGCTGATTTGGACATCAAAGAGTAATAGGCCACCAGCCGTGGTCTTTACTTCTGATCCATATCCACTACTGTTTTTCAGGACTACTCTTCAGATAACACGAGTCTCATCTGCCCGTCAGGAAATAACAAGTGTTAACATCTCATTTATTTTGGATTTTATTTTCTTTCAATCCATAGGCTTTAGGTTTGGTTGTTAGTTGCCATATGGTTTCTTTGTTTCTATATAAGGAGCATCTATTAGTTGTATTAGACAACCTTTGATATTTTATAAAAAACAGTTGAGTTTATCTCAATTCCAGGTAGATTCTAGATTATCTCGTGGATTCGAGAAAACCTAACTTGTGAATTCAAATCATTCTTGGTGGATTCCAACATTTATCTATTTGTTTCACACCATCAATTGGATATCAGAGCCTATGGGAGTTTTCCAAGTAGTAATCAATTCAATTCAAAAAGAAAAAAAAGAAGGAAGCTAGCATGGAACTTTGGGTGTTCACCTCACCAGATTACGATGACTTTCGAACAACGTAGCCTACAAGGTATGGTCGACAATATTTGACAGTAGCATACAAAAGAATTTTATATTAATTCTAGAAAATTATCGTGTCATGAGGATGCTAGATGTATTAACCCAAATTTCTATATTAATTTCCTTGTAATATTTTGCCCCTTGATCTTTGTTTTGTTTACAATGGATTGTCATGAATGGAGAGATTCGGGTTGGTGTGAGGGGCACAAGCGCGGCTGCCTATGGAAGTGTGTGGCTGAGAGTCCGGTGACGTGAGTAGGGCAGTAGCTCGATTTAACTTGTGTTTGTAGCTAGGATTTAGTCTGTTTTGAAAACTAGAATGAGACCTTGTATTGCATAGTATTTGCAATTGTTTTCGTTTGTGTGAGATTGTGAGCTTATTGTATAGGATGAAGACGTTGTAGTTAACAATTTCCAGAATTTGTTATGAGTTCTCGACGACCTTAGGAGGTTGCGAGTGAAGGTTGTCCCACTTCAGGCGAACCTTTTGCTCAAGGGGTTAGTTTAAGTGTGCATTGATATCATATTGTCCGAGTAGTACTAAGATTAATAAGTTTGTCGTTCAGGTAACTTGTGGAGTTGGTGTTGAGCTTGGCTCATGTTTTTTGAAGATGCAGCTGGAGTTGTCAAGGTGAGTAAATCTCATCGAGGTTCACATTTGAACCAAGATTTACTTTATAGTTCATTATTCTAAATTATGAAATTGTCTTCTTGAAAAAGAATTTTTGGTTTTAAAACATATGGACTTGGTCGACTACGATCCATAGGGTAAGTAAAATAAGTTTTCTTATAAAAATGATTTTTAAAAGTTATACGAAATGAACTATGAATGGTGATACTGATGATCATGGACGAAGGACCTTTATGTGTATATTTGTGCCGCATTAAGCACATGCCTTGATTTGATTGGTTGTTATGTGAGTAACTAATTTAATTCTTGTGGTCATTTTGATGTTGCTCAATGATTTAAAAGAAAATATTTTTCTTGCTTAAAAAATATATGAGCTTAATCAACAATGACTCATAGGTAAGTTAAAATAAGTTTTCATATTTAAATGATTATTTATGTTCTTGTGATCATAAATTTGTTGGTCCTTGCTAGTAATTCTTATGGGAATAACTAGGGATGTAGATTATAAAGATGATTGAGATGATGTGATTATTGGGTGAATGTTGATATTAATGTTCCTTGTGTGGGGTGTTGTTGTTTCTTTGGCCATCGGGTAAGTCACAATGATGAAGTTTGTTTTTGACCTTTGATCGGTCACAATGGTGATGTTTTTTTGGACCTTCAGGTCGGTCACAGTAGTGACGTTGATAGTATATCGAGAACCAAGCCTTTGGCCGGGTGATCAGTTACGGTCTGGTAAAGCTGTATTCTGTCTGTCATTGCATGTCATGAAACTAAATCTAGGTTTCATGGGTGCTTGTTTATTTCTGTATTTACAGTTATATGACTTTGTCGTTGCATGCCATGAGACTATATCTAGGGCATATGAATGTAAGTTTATTTCAGTAATGTGGTAAACTATTCGAGTTACTGTTTTGTTTTACTCACACAGGTTTTTTAGCTTACCGGGTTTGTTGTTTACAACCCGGTACACCATTTTTTGGTGTAGATCCTTAGGTGTTACTTGGAGACATGTCAGGATAGCCATTGTGTAAATTTAACTGAGAGACTTGTACTATATTTTTTTAGTGCTAGAAGAGTTGCTTCTTGATTGTTCGAGTAACTGTGAAAATCAGATGTATTATGCAACTCACTTTCTTGAGATTGTGTTTTATTAATTATTGTTGATTTTGTGAGATTTGGAGGTTTGTGATTGTTGAGTTTTAAGATGTTATCATGCCCAAATTTGAAAAAGTTTTTATTAAAAAATTAGGGTGTTACACTAGCCGAATGAATATTCAAGATGTTATTTTGGACTTTCAGGGTTTGTCGTGCAGAATCTGTTAAAGCATATTTAGAGTAACTCTTTGGTTAGATTGTTCGTATTCATGATCCTTTCTGAAAATGGAACGACCAGATCTACAAAACTCACTTAAGTGAGCCATTTCAGATTCGCCAAAAGATGTTGTCTTAATCATCCGATTCGACATTTACTATTTGTTTTGTTTTTCTAATTTTTTTTGTATTTTATTTTCTTTTAATCCATTGGCTTTAGGTTTGATTGTTAGTTGCCCTAAGGTTTCTTTGTTACTATATAAGGAGCCTCTATTAGTTGTATTAGACAACTTAGCTTTGATATTTTATAAAAAAAAAAAACCTTTGAGTTTATCTCAATTCCAGGTAGATTCCAGATTATGTCGTGAATTCTAGAAAACCTGATTTGCGAATTCAAGTCATTGTTGTGGAATCCAACGTTTATCTATTTGTTTCGCTCTATCAATTGATAATCAGAGCCTCTGGAGTTTTCTTGGTGGTAATGAATTCAATTCAAAAAGAAAAAAGGAAGCTAGCATGAAACGCTGGGTATTCACCTCTTCGGATTACGACGACTTTGAAACGTGTTTCATTAAAGACAAAGTATGGTCGAGAATAATTGACAGTATCCTACAAGAGAATTTTGTAGCAAGCAAGGTTATTGATTACCTTCGATTGATCATAGTGTTTCATCACATGGCCTTCAACATAGAGATTGCTTAGTGTTTACTAGTTATAGGTAGTTTTGCATAATTCATTTCTTATGTAGCCCAGTGGGCGGATCATATTCATGTTGTTGTACTTATCCTTAATTTGTGATCAATAAAAAGGCAAAGATTCCCTTTATTCAAAAAAAACTTTTGAAGTAAATCTTTATTTTTTTATAAAATTTCATCAATGTTTTCTAATAAAATTATGAAATTATTATTTAAAATTTGAACTATTCATTATTATAAACTAATCGGATTAACGTGTCAGATATCTGTTAACCCGTCGGATCCGGATTTGGATCGATCTATTAAAGATCTGGCAGGTAACGGATCAGATCAGATCTAAAGTTTCTATTACGGATCCAGATCCGAATCTAGGTCTATCTGATTCAGACCTGATCCATTTACGGACATAACTAGAAGGGTCCTCCACTTCTCATGTCATGATTAATTAACCACGAATGTAACAGTTCTGTGGTGTAGTTGTATATTCTTCGTGTAATTTTGTTTCTTGTTCTGTTAGGGGTAAAGAGTTCTTGGATCTCTATTTATTATAATGTCTCATCAGTCATCAAACACTCGCATCCAATACTAATAGTTCTATATTTTACAAAAATATATAAAAAGATTCACATAATGCAATTTTTCTCAAGTTCAAGAACTTGGACTGCCAAGTGTAGAGAACAAGGTTTCTTTATCATTTTCTAGCATGCACGAAACAGAATCTTTTCAACTTGCTCTCTGGAGAAGGCTTAACTGCTGTTCTTGAAATTTTTAATTGTGTGGTCATCTGTGTATAGTTTTGAGGTTTCTCGAGATAGAGCATCACAGGAACAATGTTTGCGAATATTGTCTTGCAAATCTAGATGTTTTTTCTTATGGCAGGTGCTTAGGCTGAGTTTGAGAGAGCTTATAAACTCCTTTGCTTTTAAGCACCAAAGGTTTTGGTGTTTGGTAAGTTCAAAAATAAGCTACTTCTTGAAAAAGTATAAACTGTTTTGAGGGAAAAAGGAGAAGCTACAAACACTCACCTTCTGTTTATAAACTAAAAGTCAGCTTATATCTTATAAACACAGCTGCACCAAACCCAGCCTTAATACATGCTGTGGGCAGTTGTGTTCTACTGGAGTATATTTTGCGTAGATATAATAGTGAAGTGGCTGACATCCAAGTAGTTGGAGCGCGTGCTTGGTGGTGAACTCCTCTGCCCATTTTTTCGTCACCCTTTTTTTTCAAGGGTGTGATGGGGAATTGGGGATACAGGCAGGAGAGATTGTCATAAACGTCAATTAATGGATCACATAACAGTATAGTTTCTAAAACATATTGATCTGTGACAAGTTCGTGTATCGTTGAATATCACTCTAATCGGAACCGTAATGCAGCTATTGTACCAACTAGGAAGAAATCAAATTATCTCCCACAAACTGTAAATTTGGAATTTCAAGAAAGCTCGAGAAAGATAGTCATTGATATGGTTGAGGCTAGGACGTTCTTTTCGGTGGAGACATGTTACTGATTAAAGAAGTAATTGTGCTGACTGTAAATATTTGTACCAGGAATCCTGTGATTAAAACATGAATGTTATTAGACTTCAACCAGCATTAGTTCTATTAGCATAATAGCATTACACAAAGAAAAGTATAAATCTCACCAACTGCAGTGCAAGCAGCCTCAAGAAGTTCATATTTGTGTGTTTCCCATCTACCGGGAGTTTGGAGAACCTATTCAGCATTCAAACAACAGTCAGGAACATTCAAATAACAACTAAGGAATGTATCAGTTTTACAGTGTTAGGCCTTGTCATAACGAAGAACATTGTCTGTCATGAGAATTTTTTAAATCAAAACTTGAGAAGTATCTTACCGTTCTGACAAATTGCCAATGATACTCAGAATTTAAACTGTATAACTTACCTGTAGTGATACATTCCCCTTAGCGACACAAGCAATGGAAAGAAGCACTCCAATAGATGATGCAGCCATGTAAACTTTCAACAAAGTCACTCTACTACGCCTTCGACCTTTGTCAACAAAAAGTTGTGGTTTAAGAGCAGATACAATAATGAAGTCACTTAAAAGAGAAATAACAGATCCGTATATCTACCTAACTCCCCAAGTATCAAAGAAATAGAACTGATAGCTATAGAACTGATAGCAATGACATTAGGAACTTGCCCTCTAGAAGTGGAACGACATGTATATAGAATTCCTATCAGCTGCACGACAGCCTGCAGCAACGAAGAAAAAGTAATGAACTAATGAGAATAGAGAAATTTAATGAAAACGGAAACATCAACAGTAGGTAAGAATTGGACCACTCCCACTCCCACTCCCACTCCCACTCCCACAGCTTCAGGTTTTAGTATTAGAAGCAATCTAATAGCTGTGATATTGTTAATGCATGTACTTTTTACCATATAATGTAAACCGGTTGGACTTAGAATCTATGTTTGACCACAAACAAGAAACTAAGTTTAGTTAGAACTCACAAATGAACCCCTAACTTCCTGATATGTCAAAATCAAATCTATCTGAAATGTATGGCATGGTCATCAGGATTCACCCTCACTGTTCAATCTATCTGCATTATGTGCCCAAATGCGAACTTTCCCTATCTAACACAAATCAAAGAAGATACAACTTGCCCAATTTGTTTCCACTGCATAGAGTTTGTTCATATAACAGATATAGTTTGAGGAGAAGAAGCAAGAAAATTATCCAATTCTTTCAGTGTATATTTTCCTCAGTCGAAATAACTTCTTTCATAATCATACAAGTTGTCTTGTTTTCTCTATTGATTGTGAATTCATGTTTAAAAATCTGACTCTATTGAACTCTACTTTATTCTATTCGATATAATGTACCAAATTGATTACTAGTGAATAACAATCAGTATCCTCACTCCTAAACAAGAATCAAGAATCAAATTCCTTGTTACAATAACTTGAAGAACCTAAGAAAAGTACCTATTCAGAGGTTTACTTCAGACAAGAAAAGAATTGAAACCCCATACCACTCAGTACACATGACAATGTCAAAAAATTACAGAGATCAGAGTACCTGAGTGAGAATAAGAGCATAGAGCCGAGATTTCCCATCAGCTACTTTTTGATACCCTGAAATTCAATGAAACCAGATGAATTATGCAAATATATAAAGATTTTGGGAACCAATAGATATGTTTGGTTGCAGATAAAAGTGAGATAAATCTTGCACAGATGGAAAGAGAGGGATAGGTGCTTTAAGAGTATAGATTATGGAAGCTTACGAGAGTCGACAACCATGCGGTAATTGAAATCTGAGCCATCTGTACCAGTTGGCCTCCCCGCTGATCTTCTCTGCTGCATCTTCTTGTTTTCTCTAATACAGGTTTTCAACTTCAGTATTAAACCATACTCTTTAAAATTGAGTTCTTTCAAATCATATTTCAAACTGATAAATTAACGGGTGTTGTGCTCCCGATTATACAGAAGAAACATCAGAGATTCAGAAGAAAAGAAAAACCATACAATCTGAAGAAAACAATTCAATACTGGCGTAGTAAGAAATAGTTGTCGTTGGGAGTCACTAGAGTTGGAGCTCTGCCGTCCTTGCTTGGTGGAGTTTAGGTCTACAAACACGATCAAATACAAATGTGAGGTTTTCAAGGATTTATTGGCTAGGGGTTATCATTGAAAATACTAAATTAAAGGGGAAAGAATTAGAAAGTCTTGAATAGTCTTATCTTCAAAACGAATACATTAGCACCATATGTACTTCATAAACTCTTTCGCAGCATAAATTGGTACCAATAATAACAAAAAAAATCAGTCACACCCTAAATTTATGCATTAAAATACTATTCAATAACAACTTTTCTCCAGCAAACCGCATGTCTAAGGCTTATTACCAAATCACCTCTACGAATCAGACACATGAAAGAGAGTATGGCACATGTATAGGAGTGCAACTACTATAATTAGGCTTTTTTCCCAGAAACTCTTAGAGAAGTACAATAAAGTAACAATGTGTAACAAGTGTAGAATAAAATCATACGAATTTTGCAAAGTCAGCTAAGAAGAATAACATTGAACGTAGTTCATTATTTAGGAATTATAAGAAGGATTGCAGGAGTTCAAATAGCATCATAAAACAGAGTTGCAAGCAATCATAATGAGACAAGATAAGCCAATGACATAATGCCATGTGGCCCCTTGGCATCGTCTTCAACCTCTCTTTAGTGCCCAAATTTTACCAGTCACTTGAAAATCTGATGCAGCCTATCACTTCAAACTTTCGAAGTCATCTATGAGACTCACTTTTTATCTGTTTTAAGTGATTCATGATCCTAATTCCTAGGGAAGAAGATGATAATCTCTTTTACCCTCTTTATTACTATAGAAGTTTTATTCCCAGGTGATGAACTTATTGTGGTTTAGGGCCCTAGGATCTCTTCTGGTCTTTACTGGTGCTTTATACGATTTAAACAAAGCTATAGGATAGATGAACTTAGAGAACAGAACACAGCACACACACCAATTTTTATAGTGGTTCAGCCAAAACCTGACTTACGTCCACTTACGTGATCTCTCTTGAGAGATCACTAGCACTATGGAGAATAACAACTTGATTACAAGTACTTCTTGAAATCCCTATGCTAATCCCCAACTCCCTGCTAGATCTCTCTATCACCCTTGGCTCCCGGTTTTTCGTGTAATCTGTCTTCACCTTAGAAAACCCCCTGCAACTCCTATTTATACTGAATAGGAGCTGCTGATACAACATGGTTTAGGATTCCTAAACCTAATAAACATAAGTCTATTACAAATCCTAATAGAATCTTGAAAGACTAACTTTCCTAGAACTTACAGAAAAGCTACAGCGCTATCCTCTTTCCATATTCTAGACTTGGATTTGCCTATTGAATCCTAACTTCCCAGATTGTATCAATGAGCCAAAAAACACAACAATCTCCACCTTGGTGAGTTGATACCAAATGATTGCTGCTCCCTTCAGGATATCTTGAATCTTCTTGAAGTAACCCAGAACAAACCTTCAAGAACCTTCACCTCGGCAAGACTCTTCTTGCCTTAACGCACCTCAAGTGAGGAGGTGCTCCACCACAACTTAGCAAGCTGTGACACTAAGCAAGTCCAAGCAATGCTTGAACTTCTCCATGGCCATGGTCCTGGTCAAACAATGTGAAACATTCTCCCTCGAATGTGTTTCTTCTTCAGTTGTTATCTTCCTTGAGCTGATCCAATCCTCACTGCAATAACCACAAACATCAACATGCTTCATTCCTTGAAACACTTGATTCCTTGTCAAAATGATGACACCATTCTTCACCACAGCGTCTTCTTGAATCCCAAACTCAATCATTAACCCATTAAGCCATAACGCCTCTGCGAAAGCTTCTTTTAGCGCCATGCAATTTTCTGTAGTGGTAGACAATATCTCAGCTGATTTCATAGCTGCTCTACAACGTCCTGAACCTTCAGCACAAGTAAATCCATTACTTGTTGCAGATCTTCCTTTGTCTAAGTCTTCTGCTAAATCTAAACTCTCATGACCAACAATGCATGCTTGTTCTTGTTGTCTTTCAAACAGAAATCCATGCTCCTTAGTGTCTCTCAAGTAATACAGAATCCACGCCGCTACTTGCCAGTGTCGTCTACCCGGATTCACCATATACTTTGACACAATACTCGATGCTTGAGCTAAACCTGGTCTTGTGCAGATTCTAGCCATAAGACATCCCACTGCTCTTGCATATGACACTTGCATCATCATCTCATCCAACTTAACTGTAGATGATCCCTGCACACTAAACTAAAAGTGTGCTACTGTTGGAGTAGACACGGGTTCAGTCAATAACCATAACTTTCTCGCTTCTCCGTCCCTCCTTATCTTCACTTCTAGGATTTGTTGTGCAGCTTCCAGACTCTTCATGTCAAATTCCCTTCTTAGTTGTGTCTCCAACTTTGGAATTCTAGACACATCATGACCTGTAGTTAACACATCACTTGATAGTAAAACCATACTATCCTTGAACACATGATGATAAACGCATCTCTCCGCTAGTGAGATATGATCATACTCGATCTTTTCTTTCTGCGTATACTCCTTGGCCAATACCTGAGCGTTGAATCTCATGGATTCCTTATCATGCATTCCTTCCTTTTTCCTAGAAACTCATTTACAGACAACCTGATGTCTATCTTTGGGCTTAGGAACCGACTCCTAAACCAAGTCCTTCTGTATGGACTTCTTCTGTTCTAACATAGCTCTCATCCAACTTTCCCGAACATATCTTCCTATAGCTTCCTGATACGTGGTTAGATCTCCTGGACTAAAACTTAGAGCATACATGTCCAATGCTATGCTTCTCTGGAACTCCTGCTCAAGTGACTGGCGAACTGAGTCGTATGTTCGCAGTGCTAATTGCTCCACCTGAGTTAGTATTCTTCTTCCCCCATAACCCTTTTATCATGCTCCACCTGCTCAATTTGCTCCACCTGAGCTGGAGTGTCTTCCATGATCACTTTGGTTAAAGGAACTACTGTTGCTTCATCTAAAACATCAACATCAGTCTTCTTCTTCACCTCACTTGTCTTCACTTCATTAAACGGTTTGGTCTTCTCATCATTGATGACACATCGACTTAGAAGCCTTTTCTTGCTGACAATATTCCATAACTCGCAGCCCTTAACTCCTTCCTCAATAACCAGAAAAGTTGGCTTGAGTTTGGTCTGCTCTTTGCTTGACATATGAGCATATCGACTGCTACCAAACATCCTTAAGTTAAAATAGTCAGCTGGTTCTCTAGACCATACCTCCTCTGCACACTTGAAATTTAAGACCTTATGGTGACCGATTAACCAAACAACGCACAAGGTTAACTACTTCCCAAAACGTGTTCGGTAATCTTGCATGCAGCCGCATGCCTCTTTCTCCCTCAAAGAGAGTTTTCTTCATCCTTCTAGCAGTCTCGTCTTCCTGGAGACTATCCTTCACCATGATGCATCTTGTGATTCCATCCTTGTAAAACTGTAAGAAACTTTCAATTCTATATTCACTGCCACTGCTACTTATCAAATACTTGATTTTTCTGCCTCTCAGATTTCCTACTTTGCTTTTCCCTTCCTTGACCTTGAAGAGAACCTCAGATTTCTCCTTCATAAAGCAAACCCAAATCTTCCTTGAAAAATCACCTAGAAAAGTAACAAAGTACTGGAAGCCTCTCGTACACCTTACTGGTGATGCGCTCCAGACTTCTGAGTGAATCTAATCCAACAATCTATTGCTATTGTTCTTACAATTTACTGACTTGAATGACATCTTTTGCTTCCCATGACTACCATCCTTGCAGAAAACACTGACACCTTCTGCCTTGCTTTCCCTGTAGAGTTCCTGCATCTCTATTTGACTCATGCGCCTTTGGCCTTGCTGCCAGTGCTCAGTCTTGTCATTTACTTCAGCAGATTTTGCAACTCCACCTATTATGGTAGTCCCTTGAAGCTTGTACACGTTGTTAGGTTGAATGTCGCCCTTCATCACAACAAGTGATCCCTTGAGAACCTTGAGTCTTCCTTCTTTAGAGTTGTGCCTATATCCGGCCTCGTCCAAAGTACCCAAAGATATCAAATTCTTTCTTAACTTAGGAATATATAGCATTCTCCAGCTTTCTAACAACTCCGTCATGCATTCTGATTTTCACTGATCCAATACCTAGGATCCTACATGGTGAGTCATCTCCCCTGAAAACTTCTCTGATGCTACTCTCCTCCAATGTGTCAAACCATTCTCTGTTTGCACACATGTGGAATGTACAAGCGGTACCCAAAATCCAATCTCTGGAAGCGTTGGAGCTGGACGTTACCACAAGAAGTTCACAATCATCTTCATTGTTGATGACTATGTTGGCTGTGCTTGAACTTCTTGTTGTCACCCTTGCTTCCATCCTCCCTTCTTTGCAGTTTCTTTTCAAGTGGTATGCAATACCACATCTAAAACAACCTTCTTTGTTCTTCTTCTTGGATTTTGTTGTACCCTTGTTGCCAGATTTATCCTCAATACTCGTCAACTGACCTGCCTCCTTGCCCTTGTCATAAAGGCCTCCTTGAGAACTCTCGGTCTCGCTACTCATCTTAATATAAGATTGAATAGCTTCGGTAATCTCATCGTACTTGAGAGAATCCTTACCCGAAACGAATGTGGTGATAAACTGCTCGTATGAAGCTGGTAAAGATGTTAGCAGCATAACTGCTTTGTCCTCATCTTCAACTAACACATCCACCTCTGATAAACTGGCAACAAACTCTGAAACTTATTCAGATGTTCCTGCAGATCGTCGTCTTCTTCCATCCGAAGACTAAAGAGTTCCTCCTTCAAGAAGAGTTTATCCGCATCAGCCTCCTTGACGTTGTCCAATGTCTTGTTGTTGTCCATATTCTCACCAATATGACACTTACCCGCATAAACCTTCTCAATATAATCCTAGGTATCTTTGTTGCTCATGTTGTCACCTCCATCAGCCACTACATGACCCAGTACATGATCTGCAAGATGAAACTCTATTGTACTCCTTGCCTTGTCCATCTTCTGCCAAACCTTATCTGCCATACCAACTGCTTTATTCTCTAACCCGAGAACAGCCTCGTACAGATCTTGTAGAATCAGGGCACTCTTCATCTTCCTCCGCCAAAGCGTGAAGTCTTCTTTGCCTCGTAAAGGCTCAATAAAGGATTTCGCATCTTCTGCTTCGACTATGCCTTTGCTGCCTTCTATAGCAAAGTACCAGAGTCGAAGCTCGGATACCAGTTATTGTGGTTTAGGGCCCTAGGATCTCTTCTGGTCTTTACTGGTACTTTATACGATTTAAGAAAAGCTATAGGATAGATGAACTTAGAGAACATAACACAGCACACACACCAATTTTTATAGTGGTTCAGCCAAAACTGGCTTACGTCTACGTGATCTCTCTTGAGAGATCACTAGCACTATGGTAAAATAACAACTTGATTACAAGTACTTATTGAAATCCCTATGCTAATCCTCAACTCCCTGCTAGATCTCTCTATCACCCTTGGCTCCCGGCTTTTTGTGTAATCTGTCCTCAGCTTAGAAAACCCCCTGCAACTCCTATTTATACTGAATATGAGCTGCTGATACAAATGGTTTAGGATTCCTAAACCTAATATACATAATTCTATTACAAATCCTAATAGAATCTTGAAAGACTAAATTTTCTAGAACTTATAAAAAAACTACAGCGCTGTCCTCTTTCCATATTCTAAACTTGGATTTGCCTATTGAATCCTAACTTCCCAGATTGTATGAATGAGCCAAAAAACACAACAGAACTTGATAAACCCTGAAACTCAGCTGGGTCATCACTGCAGGATCCAATGAAAAATAAAATAAAAAGAATTAACCAAATTAAGGAATTAATATATAGATTGATTTTATGCTACTCAAATATCCTAGAAAGTCTGGAATATTCAAGCATATACGGTCTGTACTCTGTACAATAAAGCAACTTTACCAACAGTGGCATCTTCTTCAAAAAAAACCATAGTGGAAATAGGCAAACAAGAAGCGGGCTTTCATATGATTAAAATTCATAACAAAAGATCCCCTCGACGAACTTGATAACATCAAACAGTTGCATAAACATGACAAAGGACAATTCAATGAACCCCAAAGAGATCAATTTTGACTTGGAAGGAAAACAATAGAGTTGCCTGATCACATACGCAGAAAATGGCTTGCAGAATTTGACATCAGTTGACACTAAATTTCAGTCCTTTGAACACATTTCACTCTTTTTTTGTAGCAAAAGTAATCAGTCAGTAATTGCAGAATTCGATTGGAGTTGACCTCTTGAGTCTAGTCTAATTCAATCGAGCATTCAAATCCAAACCATCCCGGTAGCCAATGTGGGTCAAAATTCAGAGGATAAAAGCATGAAGCTTACTGAACTCTTCAGTGCTAATCACATACATTATCGGCGTCATACAATTAAGTTGTTGTGAATAGAAAAGATGATGATGTGAATATTAACGCAGCGTAAACAATAGAGATTGAATCAAGGTAGATGCTCTAGTACCAACAAACAAACGAAAGCAAACAAAGAATAAAAATTGAAAGGAAATTTACATCTTTTGGGAAATATGATATGAATCAGTGAAAAAGTAACCAAATTGATAGTGGAAACTAGATATATATCGAAAGAAGATTGAAGACAAAGAATCGTGTAAATCAGAGAGCAAACACAACAGCAAGGGTAGAATAACGAGAAATGCTTACTTGGGTTGTCGATGTCAACAGAGACCGAACCGCACTGGGTGAGTTTATCTTCAATCTGTCGCCTTTTCGATACTAAACGACACTGCCCGGATTCGGCTTGGTTGAGTTTCACGGTCGAAGACTGAAGATTGTCTTCTGCCACGGTTTGGCATATATAAACAGGCTCCAACGTAAAAAGTCAGTAGTACCCCAATGAACTGAGAAGTCTCCAACTGCATATTTGATTACCTTCAAACAAGGTGCAGTCATATTGTTGATCATAAACAGACATATTTGCAGCTCTTTGGTGTTCAAAGTGGGATTCAATTGCATGTACACACATTTGAGTTTTTTTTAAATAACACACATTTGAGTTAACTGCATGTACAGAGAGAAAAAAAAAATATGTATATTGATAATATCATTCTAATTTTTTCATGTAGAACACTAGGAATCTACCATATTCTAAACTAATAATTTGAAGAAAAAAAACACTAAGCTCCCGGCACCGCACACGCTTAAAGAGTTTTCGATCAGCAGTATGCCTAGTCTAACGGCCTGCCCTAGTGACGATGTCGTCAGACGGGCGCTAGTGGACTGTGTGTCCTAGAATCGGTGGGCTTAGAGTCGGAGGAAAGCTACTGCGACAGCTTCATCGGATGGATTATGCAAAGGTATAGGAGTTGGGGACGAGTAGCAAGGGTTGGTCTTGGTAAGTGGGCGACGAGATGGATAGTATAAAGGGTTTTGTGGTGATGTCGAGTTGGTGACGGCGACAATGGGATTTGGTGGACTCAGATCAGATCGGTTTTCTCTGATCTAGTTTGGGCGGAGCAGATTTCTCTATGGCCCATGTTCCCATTTCCTTGGTTGGATTGGATCAGAGTCTGACAACGTTGCTGGCCGGCATGATGAGGGCAACGGGGTGGAAGACTAGCCTGTAGGTGCTCGACGCAGTGGAAACGTTGGGCACGGCGGGACAATGACGAGTCTCTGTACGATCTAGAGGAGAAGTGACGCTAGCAGCTTTCCTTCCAAGCTTGGGCATTTTCTGGTAGTTTATTATTTGGTTGCAGTTTTTGTTTTGAATTGTCTTTTAGTTTTTGGATCTTAGTATCAGTTCTTAAATAAATCCTTACACTTTCGAGTTTGTTAGAAGTATGTCATAGATTTTGATAGAGCATTGATTTTGAGTAGCTGGTTCGTTGTTACAAAAACCCAGAATTTTGTCAGCCATTGGTCAAGCATATTATTAGCCTGTGTTGAGATTGCAGGGAGGAGATCCTGGCATGGGCATGGAGATCCTAGGGCAGCGTACCTGTCCTAGTAACTGCTACCTATATTGGTCAAGTTAGCTCAATCGGTTACTCATTTCGACACTCATTGGATTTATTGACATGTCAGTTTCTCATTTTTGGGAGGAGGATAAGTAATTTGAAACTAAAGTCATTTGCTAGTAGTTGTAATCTCTTGTTGGGTACTGTGATTGTTTTGTAATTGCAGTTTATTGAATGAAATTGCGCTTAATCAAAAAAACACTAGGAGTCTTTTTTTGAGGTGAAAATGAGAAATTCTTGTTGATCGAAAGATCATACGACACAAAAGTCAAGTATAGATTGTCTAGACACCATCCAGCTCATAGCTAACACTACATTCAAACTACGACTAGGAATTGAAGACGCAAGCCTAAAAAACTACGGTCCAAAAAGGTGGACATTACACACTAGAAAAAATGAACCTTCCCACCCCTAACCAACCCTTCAATGCATCACGAATCAAACCTAAGACCCACGGTGTACCTTTTATCATTAAAGAAGCCGAAAGCAATCAGTTAGGGTTTAGAAAGGATCTTTCCTAGTTACACTAGGAGAACTACTCCCCCAAATGCCCAAACAGAGCCCTAATGGAATAAGCCCACATAGAGCTTTGCCTGCATTCTCATCCCTTGGATCCTCTTTCAGCCCAACTAAGCACTATATTGTTGGTCCAACAACCAAGTCCAACCTGCCATCAATCCACCCTAGAGGTTTAGGGTTTCCAGCCATCATGCCTCCATCGCCAGACCTTACTCTGACCATCATGGCCTCCTTTAGATCCACTTCGCATCCCGAAATATCAACCCCGACCTTCAGCCAACACAAATCATCACCGCCACCGGGCCAAGCCACCAGGAGATCTGAGTTAACCCCGACATAAACCAATCGTGATCACTATGGCCCTTATGAGTCGTCCAGACCTCCATCGTGATTCAATCCACCATTTGGCAGCCGGTCCCAATTAGCGTCGATTCTAACCTTTACTGCAAAAGCCCAGCATGGTGCACCTCTCGATCTAACAGCTGACGCAGTCACAAACACGATCGAGGAGATGGAAACACCTCTCGTCACCTCAATATGGACACCACTGAGTTTTCCCCACGCCGCCACCAATCTCACAACACGATCATCGCCTTCAAGAGAGTGCATCTGCCAAATTTGAACCCAAGGGTTCTATTCAAGAGAGCTCCGACTAGTTCGGAGGCACCCCATCATATGTATGTAAGTATGGACTGAACTTGTAGAACACTAGGAATCTAGGACGGTAGAACACGTTGAAATGTTAAAGCATTCACATCAGATTTGACCACTTTTTATGGAGATAGAAAACTTGTATAACTATGATGACTATTGAGCCGAGCTTGGTTTTTTTTATTCTTTGGAAGTTGGACTGGATGGGGGAGGTTTTGGGCCTTTGGTGGATTTTGGACTAGCTAAGGTTATTGGGCCCAATAAGTATGAAGTGGGGAATACTAGGTTGCAGGCTGGGCACAAGGGGCTGGACTCGGGTTTTAGGCCCATAGTTGCTGGAGAGCTGATTGGACTGCAAACTGGGCTTCATGTGGCTGAGGATGTTTTTGGTGCATCTAAACTCACATTGGGTTTTAGTGAGCTGATGGACGTCCTGATCACTCTTGGGAATTCCAAGAAACGCAATGCGGTTTGTAGACCGTTGAGAAGCAAAAATAAAACTCTTAGGAAGAATAAAAAAGCACCTGTGTGTAACACATACCTGCGTCCTATCCCAAGTTGCCCTCTAGCACCACCAAACCCGGATCCAAAGGGCAAAGCCAAGATGTGAACCAGGTGTGTTGGTTTTAAGCTAGTAGACTTTATGAGTTATACTTTCGTCTAGATGGTTTCATGTTATTTGAGTACCGTAATTGATCACTTCGGCTCTTGTAAATATATTACTAGTATCTAGGTGTTTTTTATTATTGTTCTTTGTTATGCTCACCAATAAGTGATCTTCAAGTCTAATTGTAATGGTTCTATTTAATGAAAACATTTCATTTTATTCAAAAAAAATGACGGACCCACCAAAGAAAACAATAGAGAACTAAAAACAAAATTGAGCAGTAGGCAAGGCAATTGTTCAATTTTTTTTCTTTTTGGCGAAATTTTTCAACTTCTTTTGGTGGACACAGGAGAAATATAATAGACTCACTTGAGTCTTGAGGTTTGGTAAAGTGCGGTCCCTCTGCATAATGCTCACTCCACTACCATTTCTTGATATATGATTCTGTCTATAAAGTAGTTCAACGGAAGACACAAAGCCACAAACACACCCAAAGCGGAAGGCCTCAAAATGCTGTCTCTGCAATCTTGCTTCCTTCTACTAATCCTCGGCCTTTCCTATCTCGGCACAACTACCTCATCCTCATCATCATCATGCAATGGTTCTATAGCAGAGTGTGAAACAGAAAGTGAACTGCTGATGGAGTCAGAGATAAGCAGAAGGTTTCTAGAACAGAAGAAGTACATCTCACCTGGGGCTTTGAAGAAAGACCAACCAGTCTGCAACGGCGGTGATAGAGGTGAAGCTTATAGTAAAACAGGAGGCTGCCTTCCTCCTCCGGCTAACACTTATAACAGAGGCTGCTCTAAATACTATCGGTGTAGATCTGACTCCTGAATCATGATCAAAGACCAGCAGGCTTATGTATTATTCACTACACATCCTAGTGTATTGTTCTAGACACATCCTAGTGTATTGTTCTAGGATTTATTTCAATAAACTCATGCAAGCATTTGAGTAAGATCAGATTATCACCTGTAGAGGTCCTTGTGCAGAAGGGTTCTCATTTGTAATAGAACCACCTTGGTTTGTTTAAGTTTGGTTTTGGTTTACATTTCACTAGAAGTTTACTTGTACTCTTCACACCAAAGAAAATCGTCTCTGCTCTATTATTGTGTTTTTGTTCCTATTCAGTGTTCTATCAGAAACAAAATTTTGTCGGCCAAAACAGTAACCATCTGTACGATATAGCCAATGTAGTAGGAACTAATATTTACACAATAGGCCAATTTCCCTTTTCATAAATCACCCATGTTCTGGATAATACAGCTTCTAAGTACTGTGAGCAAAATGCACCAACAACCCAATGGTTGCCGGTTTATGAGGTACAATTGTTCACATTTGGTTGATATAAATATTGATATCACAGGGAATGGCTTGAAGTTTGACGGCGTTACATTACCTATATTCATACAATGTTCAACCAATGGACACGAAAGCCCTCAGCTAAACTCTAATTTACCAGCAATAATAGTGAAGGAACAAAAACAAAAAATCCAGAGAAAAAAAGTAATCAACAAAAGAGCATAACCATACCTAGATGACTACAGGGTTTCGCATGAATCAAAGATTAGCATTATATGGATCATCATTGAAGAGTAATAGGGGAAATGAAAAAGGGTGAGGATAAGACTACAAAATCATCTAATAAGTATAACCAAAACATGCTCTACATTCTTGTTGCTGCCATTTAAACATACAATTGAATTAATTCTATATATAGGAGGTAAGTGGCCAAATTTTCCACGAGGGGAGGAGACTGAAAGCAAAAGACAGAACAAAGGGTAGCTTGATCTCAACCTTTTAAGGGGATTGTAACTGTTACGTTGAGTGGTCAAGCAGGAGGTTATGAAGCAAAGGCGCTGAACGAAGCGTTGAATTGACATGAAGCCCAAGCCTACTTAAATGAAAGCTTCCACACCTCTCTGACATTAGACGACCCATCTGCAACTTCAGCGACCATGCTAGAAACCAGAACACCTGCAGACAGAAATTCCAAAGAAAAATTTCAATTTCTTGTTTATACATCAGTAGATATATAACTTTGAGATAAGGATGGAGGAATATAGTTTAAAAACACACTCATCCACCCAAAACTAACACCATAAAGCCAACAAACATTTTACAGCAGTCAATAATAAACACAACCCTGAGCTGCATTGTTTAAACTGTATGCATATCATATTTAACATAGAAGCCATAAAAATAAATAAATAATTATTATAACCCAAAGAACCCACTCAGGAATTATTAAAGTATGCTGCGTTCCTATTCACTCGCCCAATGAATCAGGTACAGGAAACAAGAGTCAACAAATTCTACGGTGATAGCTCTGTAGTTTTTTGAAAATGAGTCTAAATTTCCATCTAGCTCACCATCTTTTTCCACCACTGATAGGAACCTTCGAGTTCCCCCTCCTACTCCAAAATAATGCTTCTTGGCTGCCAAGTAGACTACACCATGTGGACGAGTGATGCACTGTAATTGAACAGTATTAGAGCTAAAGCAGCTCCACAGTCAAATCTATCAGCAACGACCAACTATATAGATAATACCTTCTTTATAAGTTCATAGAGATGCTGAAGAGTGGAGATTGAGTAAACTGTCTCTGCCATTAAAATAATATCATAGTGAGGATCTGGACTTTGCCCTGAACTAACATTTACATCTTTCTCAGTGTTTTGTGCATGGGGAAGAAGGTTATGGACTTCACGCCAATCCCCAGCAAAAAAACGAATTTCCATCCCCGTATCACACTTTGTCTCTTGCAATACTGGAGGTTGGAAGCTCGGAACATTTGCATTTACATTGGGTATTGTGAGACATTGCAGGACCTCAGCATTGAAGTCCTGGAAATGAATAGCGGCTGCACCCTGATGCAACATCAGAGGCTTAAGGATTATAATGTGAGATGCTAAATTTACAAGTGCAAGAAACAGAACTAACCTCAATACAAGCATAGATACCAGGAAGTCCATGACCACAGCCAAGCTGGAAAATAAATCAAGAATAACAGTAAGGAATACAGAGGAATGGGTTAGAAGAGAATAGTGATGCTGGTCTCAAATCATATGTCAACCGGGAAAGGCATTCATTAGTGTCTTTAGAGACATTCACTCATAGTGGTGATATATGACCAGCTTACCCATGGTGAAACAAAACTACTTATCACACAAGAGTTTATTAAGCTAAAAAGTTAATTACATAATTACTGAAGGATGAGTGATTGGAGCAACAAACTATGGATGAATAATAAAGGATTGTACCATCCATCAAGTTTACGGTTGTTTTTCTAATTGACAGTTGACTGTTCCAAGCTTGAACTAGCCATCTATTAAGAATTATTAGAAGGTTAGTTTTCTTGAAACATAGATCATAAAGTTGCCAAGAAAGAACTATGGAGGATGCAGACATGATCATAACAATTTCAGTGTGCTACTTAAGTCCGCTATCTAAATGAAGTAGCAGCAATTTGATCATGACAACTACGATTAATCTGCATTTCAAGGCAAAGAAGCTTGTGTTTCCGATTTAAGAAAAGCACCTTGAGGACTCAACGTATCTATACACGTACATGTGATTGCCATCCAAGATGTTACACTATGAAGTTATGAATTTCAATAGCCAAAGCAGTGAACAAGAACTACAGTAGCAATGACCAAAGAAAATTAGCATGTTTAAGTGCAAACATGTTTTCTGACAAAAAAATGCAAACATGTTTACACATAGTGGGAACAGTATACATTCACATGAAATTATCAGGATGCCCACCTCTAAAACTCGTTTACCAGCAAATGATAGATGTCCATTTTTAACTTCGGAGCTAAGAGCTTTTACTAGATCAAGTGAACCTTCCCACAGCTTTAGTCCCCCTATACAGCAAACCAAAAGACAAAAACATCAGAATTTAGCAACACCTCTAAAATGTTGGTGAACCTTCCCATAGCTTTAATAATAATCAATATACAGGTACCTTCATATTTCCCCGGAACTAAATCGGAGTTGGACAGCGTAAAAACCTCTTGAGTACTAACTCGGCCCTGTATTAAAACCATACATGAACTCTTAAGTTACACAATCTTAGAGATCACCAACATTTTTTATTGGCTTTCTTAGCTTCGACGAACATACAAAACAAATATGGAAGAACAATAAGTGACCTTGAGCAATGTAAGTCCACCCAATTCAACTGGCTCCACAGTGAACTTCCCAGATGGCGATTTCTATTCAATAGTAAACGTTATATAGCTTGAAACTCAGTTCTACATGTGGGTTTGAGTTAACTGGTGTATACCTGAGAGGGAAGCACTTCGACACAAGGAGGTGGAGGCGGAAGAGGGGGCTCTGGTTGGTCGAATAATCCTGACCCTGATGATGAGAAGAGCCGAAACGGTTCGAAACTTGGTTTCTGAGAGAGGCAGAAATATTTTCAGTTTCTAACTGGAAATCGGTATGAGTGAAGAAAGGGCAGGCTCACCTCAGATTCCATTGCTGTCTGGTCTTCTGGTCTGAGTGTTGAAGCTTTTGGGGTTTTGGGGGTTTTATTTCTGTGGATCACCAATATTTTGGGCCTTTTCATTCTGAAAATTAAAATGTTCAAACCCAGGCCCAGAGTTACAAGTTACAACGGTTTAGGCCCTAAATATCTACAAATCAGCAACTTGCAGCATGAGCATATATTCTGCTTCATCTAAATTTTTGTTTACAATGAGATATTTGTTGTACGAATGTTCGGCATGTGTGTATCTTGGTCTTATTATAGTTACATGGGAAGTTATGCTCCTAATAGAGATGTGATATCAATACATGTTTCCTTATATGACTATGTAAGTCTCTATTTAAAAAGGCTCATATCAATGAATAAGATGGATGACTCTCTATTCTATTTGCTATCTCATATCATTAGTGTTTCTCTCAGAATACGTCATCAAGCACGAGCATTCTAACCCTAAAGTTAAGAAAGTCAATCGGTTTTTTACAAACCCTAGAAAACCCTAAAGTGTTTTTCGACCTTTATGGTTTGTTTCTGCCGCTACCCTTGTTGCTTGGCTGCCGCCGCCGTACGCCATCCTCTCGACGCACCTACCTCAGTTGCCGCCTGTAATAGCCCAACCCATCACATTGAGATACTGTCCGCTTTGGGCCCGAGAGCCCTCACGATTTTGGTACTGAGGTTTCACCTCAAAACGCATCTCAATGTAAGGTGTTAGTTCTGCACATATAAGCACCTTAACTCCACCCTCCCGAGTGATGTGGGATGTGGTGCACCTACTAGCCTGCTACTGATTTTCTTTCTTTAGCACCCGCCCAGTGTTTAGGCCATCACAATCCACCCTGTTAGGGTCTGACGTCCACGTCGACACATTTCCAGTTGTGGACAGACTCTGATATCAACTGTAATAACCTGATCCATCACATTGAGATATTGTTTGCTTTGGGCCCGAGAGCCCTCACTGTTTTAGTCATGAGGTTTCACATCAAAATGCATCTCAATGTAAAGTGATAGTGTTGCACATATAAGCACCTTAACTCCCCCCGAGTGATATGGGATGTGGTGCACTTACTAGCCTGCCAATGGCTTTCTTTCTTTAGCACATGCCTAGTGTTTAGGTCATCACAATCCACCCACCTTAGGTCCCGACATCCATGTTGGCACACTTCCGGTTAGGGACAGACTCTGATACCAACTGTAACAGCCTGACTCATCACATTAAGATATTGTCCGCTTTGGGCCCGATGGCCCTCATGGTTTTGGTCCTAAGGTTTCACCTCAAAATGCATCTCAATGTAAGGTACTAGTTCTGCACATATAAGCACCTTAACTCCCCCCCGAGTGATGTGAGATATAATGCACCTACTAGCCTGCTAATGCCTTTCTTTCTTTAGCACCCGCCCAGTTTAGGTCATGACACCGCCGATGTTGGGTTATTGGTTTATCGTTGAATTTCTTACGTGTTTAAGGTTTTTCAATAGTTTTGCTATTGTTTTATAGTGAATTTGACTAACCATATGATTTGTTTGTGTCATGATACCACCGTGCGACGAAACACAATGGAATCACAAGAGCAATTTTGCTGCACGTGTGGATTTGATTATGAAATTTGCCGCAACTTATATGAATGCAATCGATTTGACAGACTAACAAGTAAGCTTTATGTTTCAGTTATTTCAAGTTCAAATAACCTCTAGGAGGATAAAATTGGTTCCTCCCTTCCCCCGTCTCCCTTCTATGCTTGAGATTTTGTGTATGCAGGTTATGAAAATCCCAGAACTATGAGTGTTCCTGGGTCTGCGTTGTCTGGTATCCAACGCTGGGTTTTATAATTCGATTCAAGGGTCGCTTGTATCAATTCGCGTTTTTCTGACAATGTTTTATTCCATTAAAGGATTGCTTGTGTCAATCCGCATTATGTTGTATCAAATTTAGATATGATTACACGGGTTATTTATATCAATCCAAAAGACAAACCAATAAAGTATTGTTTTGTGACCCCTAGCGAGTCTCATAACAGCTTGGTTTATATGCAAGAGTAAGATAACATTCAGCTCACAATTGAGTTTTGACATACTCGATGTGCTCCTTATATGAGGTTTGAGGCGCCATCGACATGTGCCCGACTATCGACAGTTGCGCGTTGCCAGTGCACGATGTATGTGCACTGCCTGTGTACCGCACTTGGCCACTGTTGTGCATACCTGCTACTGTGCGCATGTGCCTTTGAACCCCTATCGGCATCTGATGGGCATCAGTGTGTTCGCTGCCTGAAAATTTTAAAAAATAGGTTTAAAGTCCTGAAAGGGGGGAAAAGGCAATGTGGATCATGACTACGGTAAGAAAGGCTGCGCCGATGTCTGGACAAGAGGGGGAGGCACGCCAATCATAGTCTGTTTTGGTTCGATAAGTATTTTGTTGACATTTTCCTTAACAACATGACGTGTTGATGCCGCTCTAAGTCTCTCCAAATGAGATAAGAAGCCGGGCATAACATTGTTTAATTTGGCATATGAATGCACATGGATGTCGAGCACCATGCACATGAGTGTGCTCGAGGCTGTAACAAGCATGTGACCGGCTGCCGAGGAGTTTGCATAAGTCCGCCGAGCATCGTACACTAAGCTGCCTCGTAGCATGAACTAAGACACTGCTTGCATGTGCCCTGCTGCCAAATGTGCACATGCCGAGCGCCATGAACCAGTGTGCATGTGGCTGCCGACAACATGCCTACCTGCCAAGTGCTCATCTGTCGAGCACCATGCACCAGGGTGCACATAGATGCCGACAACACGCAGCTGCCGATATAGTGTGCATCTGTCGAGCACTATGTGCTCAGTTTTCAAGCACCGTGCATCGAGAAACGTGCATGTACTTGTTGGAACCATGCGCCTAGTTGTCGAGAAACATTCCCTCAGTTGCCATTGGCAGATACTATGGTGCTTTCTTTGAGTTTGAAACTTCGTCATTTCAAAAATCTGCAAAAATAGTGAATCTGTCCCTTTCGGGACAGTGACTTCATCTAAGCTTTGTGATTAGCTCCAAAAGAACTAGAACACAAAATTTATATCACTGGAAATCTACTTGAGTCTAGTTTCCAACAGTTTTTGCGGTTTGTTGATATCCATCTAGACATGGGAGTTATGAATGTTTTAGTGTGCAAAGGTGTTGCACGAAAATTAAGATTGCACTCGGGATTGGATATTGCTTTGCATCCTTTAAAATAGTCCAGTTTTGACTTTTTGATGGTATATCTACTCTCTTTAAGTGGATTTGTCTTAGTGACACTGAGTGCATTGCAGATAATAAAATTATTCATGTGATAAGGAACCAGCACCTAATTTAGGATTTTATACTTGTGGGTATCTTGTGAATAAGATGATTGGATCATCAAAGGTCATATATGGATGTGATTGAAATCAATTGTTGATGCTTTATGGCACCATGTTCTAAGTCACAATGCTCTCCATGTGTTGAGAGGCAATCAAATAGTGATATGTTTAAGAACATATATGCTAACGGTTACCATCATTGTAAGAATGGTATGAACTTTTGTGTATACCTCTCATGAGTTCTAATGAGAAAGCATCATGGATAGAAGCACGAGTCAATCTAGTAAACTGTATATCACTATAATTCAATGATCAAATCCTATGTTGTTGGAAATAGATGGATTTTGGGACATTGATTCACACAAACTATGACATTTGGGTCATTTCGGAAGTGATATGGGTGTCAGAATTTTGTGAAATTCTTAGGGACATCCATTCTTCCGCTCAAAACGAAAAATATTTGGGACATGGCTTCAATGACAAGGATGGTTGTTTACACCAAAAAATTAATAATTTACTAAACATTAATTGTTTAAGTGAATAATAGTTAATTCATGATCCGCATCAACCGGCGAGCCAGAAATATTAGGTGTTTGGTTAGCCTACAAGGCCCTGGGAGATAGATACATCGAGTGAGGACACTTCACATAGATGAAGTAGAGACACGAGCTATATATCCAAGTTGATGTATTCCAAGTCAACCCCACTACAATCAAAGAGCGATTAATTATTATCTATGGATAACACACGAGATACGGCTGATTCGCCTTAGCTGAATCATACTATGAGACAACTAGTATAATCGCATGCGATATTATCGTTGAAGAGTTCTACAATTCTTTGACTCAATTAGGGCCAATCTCTATGACCATATAATTAATTTTCATACGTGATTGGAACTTCGTCACCCAATTACGTGCTTGACGAGGAAAAATGAAATCTTGTGCAACTCAACCGACTAGTAGAGAAGATTGTATCCTTATCTACTATGCGAACCACTATAAAAGAAAGGTTGGAGGATCAGTTTAAAGACACAATCATTCAAAAACACAATCATTCAACAAACACAACCTACAAACTTTACAAACACATCGACCTAGTCGACTCTGACGCTAAAGTATGAAGCCTTTGCAATCCACCCTTACTTTTACTGACTCCCTGGAGTCTTTTCTCTTTCTCACCATTCAAGCTCTCCGGTGCTTCATACATTTTACTTTCCTACGCTCCCCTGAGCTTTGCTGTTACTTTCTCTATCTTTTCCTACTCTGCTCGCTACACAACACGAGTATCGATAGACTACCATACATTTTTTCGTTAAGGTGACTCCTGATGAACCTGATGATCAAGTTTGTGCTCTCTTGATCTTTAGTCGCTTGATTAGAAGCAGAAAGCTAAGCACATTACCCCTACGACTAGGGTTGCTCACCTACGAGTTAGCACGCTCCGTACTACCTAAAGAGACTTTGGTGCAAATACCTCACACGCTGAGTTGCGAAGCCAAAACAATGGTGATGATGCCGTGGTTGTAAACAGAGATCCACAAGCAACATTGAGGTCCCTTGTGCTGGTTCCACCGAATCTCACACACTGGTTATCCCCTAATGCGTCGTTGGCTTTTTTCGATGCTCAAAGTTTATTTTGTAGAGCTTGTCATTTAGCTAAGTAAGGAATGAGACCCTCCTATGTTATGACACAAAAAGATAATAGTCCATTCTTACAACAAATCTAAAGAGAAAATTTGTAGATAGATATAACCAACTTACGGACACCGTATATGCTTCTATGGTGTTGGTTGTAGGGTTAAACACACCGGTCATGTGTTACATTATTGACTACCATATACTTCATATCATTGAGGATTTATAACCTATTTGGTCTCATCAAACTCGACTACGATAAAGTCTTGAGATTGATTAATGTTCACCAATACTTCTGATAAGTTTATACCGAATGCAACATTATTAATTCATCTACGACCTGACATCATTGAATTATTGGACGACAACATATAAGTGTGTTCAAGGATTAAAATGGGGTTGTAATCCTTGAGCTCGGTAGGATTGAAACAGATATCCAAGCTCTGAGCTCTGCAATGTGCCAAATTGCACTGCCACAATGCCTAATTATGAGTCGTGTGAGATGAATAAGTGTGAATATGTCGAGCATCGTGCACCTACCTGTAAAACCCTGTACCTAAAAGTTATCTTTTTACAGGGGTTTATGAGTTACCGAGAGCTTTTAACGATGACCGATACTTTATTAAGTTATTGCTCGAGTTTATTTTCTAGTTTTTCTAAACTCTTCAAATTCCTCATTTAAGGACTCGATGTTGTAATGTGTCGACTCGAGTCTCTCGGTATTTTTCAGAATATTTTTTTTAAAAAGTTTTTGTCTATTTTTTGCGAATTTTTGAAGTTTTTAGTAATTATTAATTACCATTTTAGTAAATAATTTTTACCATTTAACAATTCACTTTTTACTTTCTTTAAATCTGGACTGTTGATCTTTATCAAGATTTGATCGGGGCCGTTCATTTCTCCATAAATAGAGAAAAGAGGTCTGACTCGGGTCAAACCTCCCCTCCCCTCCCTCTCGACTCTCTCGTCTCCGACGAGCTCCCCAGCGGCGCTCCGCCGCGTCCAGCCACTATACGTCGGCGCACCACCACCAAAACATCCTTTTTCTCTCCATGACAAAACCCTTAAAGAAATTTCTTCACACAATCGACATAGAAGGAGATCGCACGAGTTGAGGAGCTTCGATGCTCGTAGTTTTATGGTGAGTTCAGGAGGCGATGACAACTGTGAGGGGTATGCTTGAGTTCGTCTTCCTCTTCTCATCAATTCTATTCCTTTATTTTCCTTGATTCGTGGCTAAATCAAAAATCCACAATCTTCTGTTTTCTGGGCTACGAACCCTAGTCGCCGGTGACATGTTCTTGGTCTTCCGGAGGGTTCCTCGATCTCTAGTGAGCTTGGTGTTGTAGAATTTGAGACCAAACGACGAGTGTGAGGTCTCTACTGCTAGACGGAGCGGAGGCAAAGCTAGTGGTGGCTGTTTGGTGGATTAGAGGAGCAGAGTCTACGTGTGGGGGTGAAGTGGAGATGCTGGAAGAGGCCAGGTGGTGGCAGACAGAAGGGAGGCTGCTGTATGAGTCCAGGATCAGACTGTGGGTAAGTCTAGATCCTTGGTTTCCTCTGTGTTGGGTATTGTTGCTGTTTAATTGCTAAGTTAATGTGTTCTTGGTGCATGTATGTAATAAATTGGTGAAACGGAGTAGCGGGAAAGTTATGGCCGATTTCTGGCAAGATTGCCAGAGTTCGGCGAAGTAGCAGATTTTTTATAGAAGCCGAAGAAGTAGAAATCGATTCTCTCGATAACATTATAATCGTATAGTTTCCGTAAAATAATGATTTGGGTTAATTATGAAAAATTGGACGTAAGTAGGAAGTTCTATTTTGGGAAATTTCTTATTTTAAGAAACTTTCTATTTATGGAAAGTTATTAAATTGAGTTGAAAAGGTTAAAGAAAATGTGAAATTCAAGTTAAAGGATTTGGAGTTAAATAATGAAGCTTGGAATTAAAAGAATGTTGACAACTTTAGTTGAGAGGAAGGTAATATTTTCAATCAACGGAAATTATCAAGTTGATCGTTGTGAATAATTTGGATAAAGGACTTTATGATTTATCGACTCACAATTAGTAAATCGGTTTAAGCTGTGGATTGAGACTACATAGTAATTTCACAAAAATTACTATACGATAACCTAACATCAATGAATGTTGAGGAAAGTCGACGAGTTAAAGCTGTGTAATCGGAAATATGTATATTAGTTGAAGTCATTCAAGGAAATGAGTTTGGTCAACTACTGGTCAAATTAGTATTTTCTAGTTAAACTAGGAAAAGATCAAGTCAACGGTATTAGAGACTGATTTGTTAGACTAATTTTACAGCTTATGGTTGAACATAAGACGGACTCGACCATGTAGATATTTCGAGACAACGCTCGTGGCATATTTCAAGCAATGAGGAGATTGCTTTAAGTGTGGTCATTTTGATTTTAAGACGTGGATGCTCAAATATTCATGAAAATTTACAAATAACATGATTTTATTGATTTAATTAACCGGTAGGGCTAGGAAGGTGGGTTGCTCCCTTCCCGTAAGCTCCTTTGTTATGTCGGCTGAAACTTGTGATATATTGATTTGATTATAGCCATTGTTTTTTAGTGTGGTCGGGAAACCTTGACTTATGCATGAGATGCATATTTTATTTTATTTTATTTACGGGGGAAAAGTCTTTATTAACTTTTCGATATTATTTTGTTTTCTTCACCATGAAGGTTCGTCATATATATAAAGATATTAGCTAGCCATAATAGTAGCCCTAGAGGGTTCCGACCCTAGCCTGAGAGACTCATCATCATAGTGGAATCTATTCACCATGGAGGGTTGTCATATTACTTAGTAAGTTCCGACCCCAGTCTGGGAGACTCTTCGTCATGATGAAACCTTTTCCCCTATTTTTAATATTGATTTTAAAGCCAATGAGATTGACATAATACGTTTTGGTTTTCGAAATAATTATTTGAGATTCTTTCCCAAAGAGGCATGCATAAATGATTTTTAGAACAATAAGAGGAAGAACATTATATTCAGTATTTTCTCACCCTTAACTATTATTTTTGTCCACTCACTCTAACGTCATATTTTTAAATGTTTTCACTTAAACCCTTTGTTTTTCAATGCCCATTGTTGTAGGGTTGCAGAGAGAAGATCGTGTATACAGAAGGCGGGGCATAGTTAACTAATCCGCTAACGCTAGCATGTTTATTTAGGTATTAATTCTGTATAGATTTGCTCAGATTGCCCCAACTTAGCTTAGTTGAATTGATTGGTGAAGCGTAGATGTGATTTGGGGAACATGATGACTCCAGGTGTTGGTATTGAATTATATAATATGTGGAAATGCTTAGTTGATTTGCAGGAAGGGTTGTCCATTTCAAGGAGGTTTCGGTAAGAAGTTCCCTTATGATGGATCCCGCAGGATTTACTTCGGGTTAAAGGGGTTAATCTGGGGTGAATCCTGATAAGCTGCCCAGTAACGTGCATGTAGGTGCTGCCAGCATGTGCTCAGCTGTCGAGCGTCGTGCACCGAGCTACCTAGCAACATACACGTAGCTGCCGACAGCATGTGCCCAACTGCAGAGAGGCGTGTGCGCACTTACCGAGCGTCGTGCACCTAGTTGCCTAGCAGCAAGCACCTAGCTACTGGCACTATACGCCCAACTGATGAGTAGCATGCCCTCTAATGCCGACGACATGTACAAAAGAACATGTAATCCGCTTATGATTACTCCTTGACAGACGTTCTCTTTAACCGCTATGTTACGGATTGTCACTTTGAGACTGTATTCTCGCCATTAAGGGGAGATACAGACACCAGTGTTCAAGTCTCAACTTGATCCCGAATGTTTAAAGTACTAACGTAACGAGATCAATGCTACATATATGTTTGTACGGATTGATGTCCTGTTAAGAGGACATGGCATGACCATATTGAGGTGGTCTTGATGCCATCACCATGAGTGGTGATATGGTCACGTCTTAATGTGACAACATGGTGTCACAAGTCTTGTGCCTCTCTAAAGGTTAGGGTGAGGCCTTTAGGTTCGATAATTACTTGCACTAAAAAAAGAGTGAGCTTCGCACAACAATGATTCATTGATCAATGATACTCAAATCCATCTCATGGAGTATGAACTGTGCCTAGCTCTACCAGTCCCCGAACTACTCAATCAAGAAGGGTCTTAGTTGTATATATCGTCTTTTGTTGCTCTCTCACCGGTGGTGAAGTATTAGTGCATCTTTACCTCATCGTCTTATTGTGCATCTCAGCTATATATGTCGCATTTTGTCTCAGAAGGCGAAGTCTCCCCTTTTGTCGCAGATGGTGAAGTCGTGTCTTTTGTTGCAGATGGTGTAGTCTCGCTTTTTGTCATACATGACATAGTCTCGCTTTGTTAGTGATGATGCTGTTGTTATCGAGATGACTCTTATTGGATAGCGATGCCCCTATGATGGTGAAGTCGGTTGTTGATGAGCATCAGGGATGGCGCTAGTTGCTGCAGGCACTAGCAGAATTAAAGAGCATACTGCCATTGATGAGAAGCAGTGCTGGGGGAGGGCGGATTGCTAACTTGTGAGAGTTATTGTTGATGGATCTATAGGGCTTGGCGCTTGGACGGTGATGTCGTTGTTTGAGGAGTTTGATTGATGTTGTCATGAACATCGATACCACTGTTAAAGTGTTAATGAGCGATGCTACCGTTTGATGGCGTTGTTGCAGTTGGCGACTACTAATGTAGATGACAATTTCTCTTTTAATGGTGATGCCTTTGTTAATAGGCCATGAAGAAGCGGCGTCTAAAAAAACAAAGAAGCCGCAGCCGTAGCGAAGACTATGTGAGGCAGAGAGTGGTTATGGTGGAAGGGTGGAGGACTAAGTGAACTTCCCAAATAGGCCGCTCTCAAGTATCCTTTGCCTCATGAAGATGATCATATTATGGTTCCTTGGAAAAAGTCTTTCGAAAGGTGTTTCACCATTCAAAAGTGGAGTCGGTGTTCTATTGATGAGGTAACTGTCAGTTAAAAGGTGTTTCACCATTCAAAAGTGGAGTCGGCGTTTTGGAATTGGCTTGAAAAAGAAGAGCACGAGTCATATTTAATAAGTGATGATGCTTTCTTTCGGCAACACCATTTTGTTAGGGGTTATTGACACAAGTTGTCTGATGTTCAATGCCTTTGGACGCATAGAAATCATGGCCATTATCACTTCTAACAACTTTGACACATTTATCAAATTGAGTTTTGGCAAGAAGGACAAAATTGACAAGAAGTGAACGAGGTTTAGATTTGTGTTTCATAAGATATACGCAGGTGCTCCGTGAATAATTATCAACAATTGTCAAGAAACATTGTGCACCAGTGAGTGAAAGAACATGATAACCACCCCAAAGGTTATTGACACAAGTTGTCTGATGTTCAATGTCTTTGGACGCATAGAAATCTTGACCATTATCACTTCTAACTACTTTGACACATTTATCAAATTGAGTTTTGACAAGAAGGACAAAATTGACAAGAAGTGAACGAGGTTTAGATTTGTGTTTCATAAGATATACCCAAGTGCTCCATGAATAATTATCAACAATTTTTAAGAAACATTGTGCACAAGTGAGTGAAGGAACATGATAACCACCCCAAATCATGAATTAATTCGAAACAATCTTTGTTGAAAGTAGAACTCAATGAAAAAGTTTTCTAGTTTGTTTAGTCAAAGGACAAACCAAACAATTATTTGGTGCACGAAAGTTTTTAGAAAATGGAAATACGACGATACTCTTTCTGATGGATGAACCAATCTCTGGTGCCAAAGGTTCGACTTTTGGACAAGACCTACACTGCACGTTCCTTTCTAGTATAGGACAAGGCAGTACACTCCCTCCCTCTCATGACCCATCTCAATCATCTTCCTCGATCGTAGGTCCTGCAAAATACAAAGTTGTCTTAGAAATATGGTCACATAAAACGAGACACGAGCCAACTTACTAACTGATATCAAATTCAGATAGAACGAAGGAACACATAATATGTTCTCAAGTTTCAAATATGGTGAAAACAATATTGTCCCAATATGTGCGACCAGAGTAGATGATCTGGATGGTAGCCTGACAGTGTAATTCATGACAAGTTGTTTTGAAGTAAGAAATTTGTTATAAAAAACTATGTGATCACTTGCATTACTGTCTATAAGCCATGTTGGAGTACTACAACAAGTATTGGCTAAGAAAGCGACCTTACCAAAAAGTTCGTCATAATTGGTGATTTTACCAGCCTAATTAGATGACTGGCCTTCTTGGAGGTGTTATAGTAATCTTACACGTTCTGCTGGAGAGAAAGGAAATGAGGACCTGACAGATTAGTATTGGTTGGTGCAATATGCCGAGATATGATTCACTCAGCTTGAACCTTCTCCTGATTGCATTTACCTCTTCTTTTTGTTGCATTCTTCGACTACATGACCTCTAAAATTGCAGAAGGTGCAATGTAAGTGAGCCTTACAATTGTCAGCCATGTGCCCTCTATAGTTACAAGTGCTACATCGTAAGTATGCCTTGTAATTTTTAGCAGAATGGTTGGATCGATCATATTTTGTGCATCTTGGCCTACTTTCATTACTATTAGGACCACTATCTGCCTTGCGCATATGGCCCATAAAAGGTTCAGGAAAGGGCTCCTGTCCGCGATCTGCATGTGGCACTGCAAGAGGCTCATAAGGGGCTCTTGTGCTGCGATGTTGCTGCACGTGGAATGCCGTGACTTCGGCGGCTGCATAATGGTTTTGCTTAATGCTACTGTCGCTTGTTTTTCATGTCTGAGGCATAAAGAGTACACCTTATTCAACATTGGCAATGAGTCCATGTGAATTATGTTGCTTCTCACGGTGGAAAATTCATTAGATTATCGCATCAAAAACTTCATGGTTTTTTGAGTTTCCACATATGATTTCAACTCGGGTCCAGCATCACAAACACAGGCCGGGATGTTGCATAAAGCTTCCTTATCATCCCAATGGCTTTTGAGTTGAGTGAAGAAGGATGTGACAGTTGAAGAACCATGCATATAATGATGTATGGAATTTTCAATATGAAATAACTGAACAGTATTGGTTTGTCCAAATCTTTCATGAACCTCAAGCCAAAGAGTTCTTGCATCCTTGCAATGAGAGAAGCTCTTTCTGATTTCTTTGGACATCGACGCAGTTAGCCATGTTTTGACCAGGATGTTGCATCGGTTTCACTGAATTAGTTCCTTCGTATGCTTTGCAAGTTTGGGTAGGGTTCCGTTGACGAACCATATTTTGTTCTTGATTTCAAGTGTCTATGTTGTCTATCCATAAACTGAAATTGTCTTTGACCAGAGATTGTGGAACGAGGATCACTCTAGGTTGATCTATATGATGAATGTATAGGGATGATTAGAATTCTCCCATGCTGGAGCTTTTGCTGCTGATTTTGCATCTTCTGTTCCTGACATTGTTTCGACAGAATTGTAGGATTGGAATTTAGGTTTTGTGTTTAGGGTTTTGTTTTGGTGGTGGGGGGTTATGGTCGAGTCTTAGGTCGTGGATCGGTGCTCTGGTATCATAAAAAAGTTTGTATTTGGTGAAGATTTAATCTTATTTCATCAAGAAACGTTTACATGGTATATATACAGTACAAATCCTAACAGATTAGGGTTTACAGCTATACACAAATTCCTAACTTCTAGGAATTACATCGAGATTCCCTACCTAAAGTAGGACAACATCGTTCGTCATGATCATTCGTCATTCACCATGATCATTCGCCATGATCATTAGCTTCAACACAGAGATAACGAATGCAAATCTCTAACTATTTGGGATAGTTTCCTTTAATGCTTCAATAGTTAGGAAGACAATTAGAGAAGGAAGGGATCCTAGCATAAGTTTTGCCGATGAGGATAGTTATCCGAAGACATTAGAATGAACTATTTTTTCAGTGCAATTCTTTTTATAAAAGTGGTGAAATAAGAACTGCAGGTATAGAAATTAAACTAAATTTGTTGTAGTTCTGGGTCTAGATTCACAATGCATGTATTTACTTCCAAGTTTTGATAAAAGAAAGAAAAGCATGTAGAAGTTTTCTAGTTAATATTGTATCACTCAGAACACTTCCTTACATAGCAAGAATTACTAACAAAAGATCTGCTTTCATATTGTCTGCGATTGGTAGATGTTGATTCCGTCTTGTAGATTTGGAACGGTTGTGTTATAGAGTGAAAGAAGTGTATATCTGAGTTATATGTGTGAACAGCAATGTTGTGAAGACAGCCTACTTGAGGGTATTTTTTTCAAAACCTCACAAAAGGCGAGGTAAGAGATTTATTAAAAAAGAAGAAAAATACAAGAATGAAAATAGGGCATACTTGCTTTATACAAAGAAAAGTTCCAATTAATAAAGTCGGAAATTGGGAAGACCTAATTTATCTCTAACACACAAAAACTAATGAAATTCGGAGATGAATCAAACCTAGTAAAACTTGTACTTGAAGCATCATAATTGGCCAATGCATCAGCCACCTGATTTCCTTCTTGAAAAATATGTGAACAACGGAATTGCATCATCGAAATTCGATGTACAGAATTTTTCCATGCCACCAGTAGTTGCCAAGGTACCATATGGGGATAATGAAGGAAATTTATAATTAGAGACGAATCCACTTCAAGCCAAATATGCTATCAATCACGAACCCGGCCAAGCGAGCTCAATTGCCTTGATCAGTGCCATAACCTCAGCGTACTTGAGGATCAAACATCCTCTCTGCACAGTACAATAGTTTAGCACTGCCAAAAATCTTCTGAAGACCTTTACCATTTTTTTAGAAATAAGAAATCCCCAACATCTTTGTTCTATGACTTCTATCAGTGAAACACTTCAGTCTGGGAAATTTCAAATTTCCAAAAGCTATAACATAGTCAGGTTCATGGACTGGTAATAATATGATGCTACTACTCAATATGGAACTATCATCTGTCAGCCTGCTTAAGTCCTAGGACACCCTCCCTGGAAACATGAAATGTTTCTTTCCCACATTTTTTCTTCCATTCGGGTTTTCTTGATCTTTGGCTGAAAAGTCTCTAAAGTGAAGTTTGAATCAAGGCTGCAAGATGCTGTGATAGGCTACAGATTGTTCTTTACTGCTTATTGTTAAGTATTCATGAATCAGATAACAGGATACATCAGCTTGAAGTTCAAAGAAATTTCACTTTCTGTACTTGATGTCAAGATCATAAGATTTGAATGTGAAACTCCAGGCATTGGATCAAGTCAGTAAGATGAAACATCTTACATCATGGAAATATGAAAAGCAATTCACAATGCAGTATAGGTTGAATGTCCTGAACTAACCTCGGACTGTAGAAAATTTTTGGCAGTATAACTTTTTAGTCTAAATCTGCACATCTATTTTTTTGTATCATCACTTTTTGTGCTCTCTAATAAGATAGTGCACACAAAGTTACAGACTTTACTTTATTGTCTCAGGAAATATGTATTTTAAACTATCTGCATCTGCGAAACCAATACTAGGATCTTTTCCCTCTCTAATCAACTGCCTAACATTTTCTATTCTCTCAAGAATTCCCATAACAGCAAAGTCAAATGCATCTTCAGTCACTAAGCTTGACCTGGGATCTGCATATACCAGCTTTGGTATTAACTGAATAACCTTCGTTCTCATTGCCAATTGCTTCTCCTTTGAAATTCCAAGTAAACGTTTCTCTATGGAGACATTGTTCAAATCATTTGCATCCTTTGCTGGTATAAACACCGAATATGTGCTATGATTTTCTGGTAAATGCCATAAATATTGGTTATAAGCTGAACCTGGATTGAAGAAAACAGGAATACAACCAGCCAGGATAGAGTCGAATGCTGATCTCCTAGTGTGCGAATCCCCTGGAGGCTGCAAGCAATATACTGAGCTCTGAAACACCTTCATAACAGTAACAGGGTTGTTGCAATCTACCCCTTCATAACCACAATGTACAAACTTGCACCTACTTGAAGCTCGGCACTGATCAATGAGTACCCCCCTGATAGATTTCTCCTGGCCAGGCCTTGGCGCGCCAACAAAAGCGAACAAGTAAGGCCTTTGTAGATTTCTCATTCTGTTTTGCCACTGAATGATTTCACTATCCTTTGCAGGATGAAAGTTTGTGGGGTATGGAATAGCAAAGTCATTTTTCCACAAGCTGCCTTCAATCGAAAGCATACTCATGTTCTTCGACTCTGGCAAAAACCTGAGAAAACTGCCCCATGGCCATTCCGAGCTGTCATCAGTCCTCCTGAAATCCCAAGAAGTCCTGCCAGCCACCATGAAATGGTCTCTGCCCCACATTGTCTTCCATTCAGTTTTCCCTGAAATCCACTTGAGTAGATCTTTAGCCGATGCATCTCTGACAGTGAGGTTAGAATCCCAAAGATGGCGACTGGCGTCAAGGCCAGCGTAGTATGGTACATAAATTGCTGAAGCCAATGAGGAGATGTTTGTCAAGCACTCATACTGCTTCATTCTGTTGTGGAATATGACTTCCAACAAGTAGGGGTTTGTGGTATACCAACCCTTCTTTGCTAAAACACCTTTATAGCTCTGAATTTCAAGACCAAGTCCCATATTTACAAGGTGAGGACACATATTTTTATTGTCACCAGAATCACTAGTAGTCCCTGAACTAAGTGACTTGCAGTTGCTGAGCAGTTCATAGTTGAATTTGGCAGGAAGATCATCATACACATAAATGTAACGACCGGAGCAAGAACCAAATATGTTGTGAACATGTCTGTTTCCTAAATTGTTAACCCAATTGCTGAAACGCAATGGAGTTGAACTGTGGAGGAAAAGCAATGCAAAGCATAAACAAAAGGACACTAGTATTCCAAGCAAGACTTCTCGAGAACACTTTCCGGTAAGTAGTCTCTCCATTTGGTCCGGACGAGCAGCTCTCTACATACAAGAACACAGATTTTCGGTTACTACTCTTCGAGCAGAAGAGAGAATGGAGATCAGAATTTGTCATCATAATATTGATGAGCCAATGATAGAAAATCTCTGTTTACAAGATAAGAAAAGAGACTGCAACAAGTACGAGATCGATATTGTTTCAGAAACGTACACATTCTATACCCTGATCTAAACTTGATTTCTTTTTTCAGATTAACTATCTATATTTTCTAACCTCAACAGGATCATCAAGGTTGGAACAAATCAAAGCATGAAAGAATTCAGAACTTTGAGCCATAAAAAGCTTTTAACTTTCTACAACAGACCATTATGTTCATCAAATGGTTAATAAAACACCCATAAAAATCATTCAAAATGCACATTACAGATATTAATACCATAGAATTTCATCAAACATCCATAAAAACCCCAAAAAGAATCAAAGAAGAAGAAGAAACCTACCTGATACCAGAGGAACTTGAACATTGCAGACACAAGTCCTATGATCCGGTTTCAAGAGTGGCAATGAAGAATTTCCATTGCAATGCTCGTCGGTATGGAATATATGTGGTTTTGAAAATTCAAGCAGTTGTTTAATGTGAATTAGGAAAACATATGCTAATTGGGAAGAGAGACAGAGACAGTAATCTCTTCAACGATCGGATACGCTACTTGGTCAAAAAGGGTAAAAGTTGAATCCAAAGAAGATTTCTTACAATCAAAGCCTTGTCTGATTTGATGCACTTCCATTTCTGCATGGTTTTATATAGTATTGCCACCATCTAGATTGATCCGTGTCCCCATGAATATTTGTTTCTCACCATTTTCAAGAGCATGTTTACTAATCTGAAATGAAACTGAGAGTGGTGTAATTGATTTCAGAATAGTATTGAAATGCATGTGGGTCTCACTTGCTTATCAGGATTCCTCAAACCCCTTATTCGATACTTAAGAGATAGGTATCAAAATCAAGATAATGAAATCAATTTTTTCTCTTTAAAATATCTTCATATAATTAATAATTTTTCTAAATTACCCAACCCACAAAATATATTATAATATTTAAATTGGGGATATTTCTAAATTTTATTGTATTTATAATATTTCTAAATTACTCAACCCTAAATATGTATGTATATGTGTGTGTGTATATATAGTATTTTAGGGGTATTTTAAACTTATTTATAAATATGTATGTATATATATAGTATTTTAGGGGTATTTTAAATATATAGTATTTCAGGGGTATTTTAATAATCAAATTAGTTTTAATTATGATTGCATATGGTAAGTAAACAACATCAATCATAATTAGTTTTATTACTGTTTTGATTCTTTATGTTAAGTAAACAGTAGAACAATATGAAAAATTCCGATACCGATTCTTGTTGATACCGATACTTGTTAATACTTGATACAGATTCATGATAAGTTCAATTCCACATTAGTAAATGTGTCTTTAGGTTATTTGAATAGCAAGTTCTACCACGTAGTAAATGACACATTATGAATATGCGGAATCAAGTGAAAAATAAATTTAAACCGAACCGAGTCCATATATTATAGGTCGGGGTAAGGTCTAAGTTCTCCGTGATGTTGTATATGCATAATATGGTCAAAATACTTCCGACCAAAACCACTCGGTACAAAATTGGACTTTTCACCTTAAACACATGTTGAAGGGGTTTGATTAGATTCACCATTGCCAAACAATTTAGGTTACTATATCAAAAGTTCTAACATTACGAATCTATATATGTCGGTATAAAGTAAAAAACAAAATCTATGAAAATTCGTTTTACTCCGAGGAATGGTACAAGTTATATGAAAACGTTACGAAACTGGATATTTAATGCGAATACTAAACGGCCAAAACTGATTGGACTTTTCATCTTAAAGAGTTGTACACGTTATTTGCTTCTTGGTCACCTTAATTTAAGGGGGTTATGAAAATCAGGTAAGATTGAGACGTTTTTGAGAAGCAGTCAAGCAAATAGGAAGTTCTAAAAAAGAATGAAGCAAATTGGAAGAACAGGCCGAAATGGGATTGCAACGGAAAGTGGACAGCACTTATAGAAAGACAGTGATAGCCGGACGAAAAGGAACACTTGTGTTTTATTAAAAATTCTTGTATGTATCAACCTATGACTAGATTGATAGGTATATCAATTTTTTTTTTCTAATACCATGTACCAATCCACCATTTATATTAACCAATAACGTTAGTATATACCAACCAATTGGTATGGTTGGTACTCGGCATCTATCAACATATTTATGACACAAAATTTTAAAGTTCACAAAACAGAAAACTAGTTTCAGAATGTATCAATATCTCTCTGTCAACTTCACAGAGCAATTGTCCCATTATGATAGACATACAGTCTATCTATTTTTAATCATTGAGGAATTACAATCATGCAACACATTAATAGTATATTCAAATTCAACTAAGTCTAGCCAGAGATGTTTCCCAAGCTTGGAATTGGATCTTCACCGGGTCTTGGCTCAAGCTTCAATCACTTGCCCCTGCATTATAAGGAGCACTGAATTCACATAAATGAATCCAACAAATTTTCCATGTAGACATTTCTAAAAAAAAGAGAATAAATCATTATGATTTGGAATTGGTATCACATATATCAGTCGATGCCTTCGAGAGGAGTGTACTTGACAAAGAAGACGAGAGAACTTGGTGGGCGGCGAGTTAGAGAACCATAGATCGAGAGTCAAGCTTGAGAGATACTTGAAAGAGTCGAGCAACCAAGAGACAAAGAGAGGAGACTTGAAAGAGTTGAGCAATCGAGAGGCAAAAGTAGCAGAGAAGGAGAAGTAGATCGATGTCAGATCGATGAGAAAAAAAGGCGATGAGGATACGAGATTGATGGGAGTTGAACTTGAGATTAGGGTTTTTGGAAAAATCTATGGTGGGGATTTATTTTCAGTAAATCTACCGTTCAAAATTTAAAGATGTATATATTTTATATTAAATAATTTAATATAGTATAAGTCGGTAGATACAGTATACCACGGTATAGAGAAAACATGTACCACTACCGTAACGCCTTTTGAAGTTAATACAATATACTGTACCGTGTACTGATTTGGTGGTATACCAACTTATTTGACACTGTTGGTATATGAATTGGTTGGAATGGAATTGTGTACCATTGCCAGCCCTAATCAAGATACAAGTGAACTAAACAATTATTAAAAAAATTTAACTGTTGATAATTATACTTAATTTTTATTTAAAAAATTAAATAATGTCATAAATACAATTTAATCGTCTATTTAAGTTGGTTCTCCAATGCTTTATTAGTTGTTTCAACTTCAAATCATATTTTTTGGAGTTTCATTTTTTTGTGCTTTATTTATATAGTCGGTAATGATTTCAAAAAAAATAAACAAAAAACAAGAAGAATGACGTAAATGGATCACTGAACCCATTAAGGCTAATTTTCTGGGCTTGAATGGTGAAGTCGTAGTGCTCTAATAAATTTGACTAGAATCACACATCCCGTTTCTCATTTTAGGCGGAAGGAAATGAAAGATGGCGACTCGTCAGTTTAAGCTGGCGGAGAATGACCCGTTGGGGAAGAGCACACGTTCAAGAAGAGATGTTTCTTAAGGGACACTACAAGGAGAAAGTGTTTAGCCAACGAAAATAAAACAGGGCAATAAATTAATTTTTTGTCTGCTAAATTAATTTTTCTGTTGACTATACTCGGTGAACTTTAACCGACACAATTTTAAAAGTTTAGCCGACGAAATTAGGATATTTCGTCGGCTAAAATACCTTTTACTTACTGAAAATAACCCCCGAAGATATTGCTAACCAAAGGAATAAAGAATGGTCAATTGTGTTGACTGTAACTATCGGCACCGAGACTTTACCAAAATTATATGATTTTTCAACCGGAGATGTATTTCACCATTCCGATCATATCTTATTTCATGACTTTTTTGTGTTTAAAGGTTATACGTAGAGTTTGTTTTTGAAACAGAATATTTACTTAAAACATACACTACCAGAAAAAAGACTATAGCCGACGAAATATCTAAAAACAGGCCGACGAAATTTTTTTTCGTCGGCTAAAGTGGCATTTTAGCCGACGAAAAAAAAATTCGTCGGCTATAGTTAAATTTTAGCCGACAAAAAAAATTTTCGTCGGCTAAAGTGCTTTTTTCGTCGGCTATAGTATGTGAACTTTAGCCGACGAAATTTGAAAAGTTTAGGCGACGAAATTAGGGTATTTCGTCGGCTAAAGTAACTTTTAGTTATAAAATTGCACTACGGATATTTCGGTGTCCAATTGACTATTGTGATACCAATCTGGAAGCAGAACGGGCCCAGGAGTAAAACTCATTGCTTTGCCATGACATATAGGCTTTTTTGGCCATCCGAGTTCGTTTAAGGCTTCAAAATGATGTTTTTCTAAACGCTTAATACACGAAAATTTCCATATCTACGCCTATATAAGGTATTTTGGCCGAACCTTCAACACAACAAACACTCACCATAATGAGACGCAACTGTCCATCTAAAAATTTTGAGACATTTACCCCTCCATGATAGACCTCCCCGTATAGATAAATAATGGTAAATAGTAGGCATGTTGTGATTCCGGTCATCAAAATTCCCAAACAAAAATACGACCGTCAGATATCATCAATATGTTGAAATATATCTCTGGTAAAAAATTCAACTTTATCTGATAAATTTAAGGACTTCATCTAGACGGTCAATCTCGTAAGTCAAACCTTTATATTGTATTGACTGCAACTATCGGCACCGAGACTTTACCGGAATTACGTGATTTTTCAACCGTAGGCGTATTTCACCATTCCGGTCATATCTTATTTCAAGACTTTTTTGCGTTTGAAGTTTCTACGTACAGTTTGTTTTAGAAACGAAACATTTACTTAAAGCTTAGTAAACAAGTTATACAACATTAGTACGCATGTTGTGATTCCGATGATCAAAGTTGAGAAACAAAATTCCGACCGTCAGATATGATCATTATGTTGAAATATGTATATAGGAAAAAATTTAACTTAATCTGACAACGTTAAGGGCTCGATCCTTACGGTCAATCACGTAAGTCAAACCCCTTAATGCACGGAAACGGTCATTTGACCGTCTAAATTACGTATTTTGCCCGGACCTTCAACTGAAAATAGTTTCAAATCGATGAGACGCAACCAGTGGTATAAAAATTTTATGAAAAATAACTACCGGAGATAGGGCTACCTCTAGAGAGAAAGAATGGAAAATTGAGTTAACCGCAATTATCGGTACCGAGACTTTACCGGAATTACGTGATTTTTCAAGTATAGACGTATTTCACCATTCCGGTCATATCTTATTTCACGACTTTTTTTCGTTTGAAGCTTCTACGTATAGGGTTTAGGGTTTAGGGTTTTAGCCGACGAAATTAGGGTAATTCGTCGGCTAAAGTTAAATAAATAAATAAAATAAATAACTATAGCCGACGAAATTAGGGTAATTCGTCTGCTAAGGTTAAATTAATAAATAAATAAAATAAATAACTATAGCCGACGAAATTAGGGTATTTCGTCGGCTAAGGTTAAATTAATAAATAAATAAAATAAATAACTATAGCCGACGAAATTAGGGTATTTCGTCGGCTAAAGTTAATTAAAAATTCAAATTTTTTGGCGGGGATTTTTAAAATTTTAAAATTTTTCGACTAAAATTTTAAACTTTAGCCGACGAAATTTCGTCGGCTAAAGTTCAAAATTTTCTATATCTTTCATTTTTCTCCTCCTCCTCTTCATCTTCCCTCCTCCTCCTCCTCCTTCCCTCCTCCTCCTCCTCCTCCTCCTCTTCATCTTCCCTCCTCCTCCTTCCCTCCTCCTCCTCCTCCTCTTCATCTTCCCTCCTCCTCCTCCTCCTCTTCATCTTCCCTCCTCTTCATCCTCCCTCTCCTAACCTTCTCCTCCTCTTCATCTTCCTTCCTCCTCCTCCCTCTCCTAACCTTCTCCTCCTCCTCCTTCAAATCCCTCCTCCTTCTACTTCTCTAAATTCTTCTCCTCCTCCTTCCTCTCCTCTTCTCCTCCTTCCTCTCCTCTTCTCCTCCTACTTCTCTAAAAAAAATATGAAAAAATTAAAAAGAAAAAAGAAAAAAAACTATAGCCGACGAAATACCATAAATTCGTCGGCTAAAATTAAAAAAAAAAAATTTAAAAAAATAATAATATTATAACTTTAGCCGACGAATTTTAATAAAATTCGTCGGCTAAAATTAAAAAAAAGAAAAAAATTTTAATTACATAAAAAAAATTATAACTTTAGCCGACGAAATTTAATAAAATTCGTCGGCTAAAATTAAAAAAAGAAAAAATTTTTAAAAAAATAATAATTACATAAAAAAAATTATAACTTTAGCCGACGAAATTTAATAAAATTCGTCGGCTAAAATTAAAAAAAAAGAAAAAAATTTAAAAAAATAATAATTACATAAAAAAAAATTATAAAATTATAACTTTAGCCGACGAATTTTAATAAAATTCGTCGGCTAAAGTTAAATAAATAAATAAAAAAATAGCTATAGCAGACGAATTTTAATAAATTTCGTCGGCTAAAGGACAGAAATTAAGCGACGAAAAATTTATTCGTCGGCTAAATAAATGACTTTAGCCGACGATGAACAGTAATATCGTCGGCTATAGTGTTGGCCGACGGATTTTACCCGACGACTTCTTAGCCGACGACGTGTCGTCGGCTAAGACTTTAGCCGACGAAATTTAAGGTTTAGCCGACGAAAAAATTTCGTCGGCTAAAATGGTTGTTTTGGTAGTGATAGTAAACAAGTTACACAAAATTAGTAGGCATGCTGTGATTCTGTTGATTAAACTTAAGAAATAAAAATCCGACAGTCTAATATGATCATTATGTTAAAATATTTCTATAGAAAAAAATTCAATTTGATTCGACAACATTCAGGGCTCGATCCTTACGGTCAATCGCATAAGTAAAACCTCTAAACGCATGGAAACGGTCATTTGACCATCTAAATTACGTATTTTGGCCGGATCTTCAACTATAAAATAATTTCAAATAAATGAGAGGCAACCAGTGGTATAAAATTTTTATTTTATTTATTATAGTATAGCCGACAAAATATTAGGGTATTCGTCGGCTAAGGTTTAGAATTTAGGGTTGGATCCGACGAAATTTATTAAAATTCGTCGGCTAAAGTTAAATAAATAAATAAAACATATAAAATATATTTTCAAAAATTTTTAAAATCTCCAACTAAAATTTTAAACTTTAGCCGACAAAATTATAGTATTTCATCGGCTAAACTTCAAAATTTTCAAAATCCCTGCCACTAATTTTGAACTTTAACCGACGAATTGTAATAAATTTTGTTGGGTAAAGTTCAAAATCTCGCCAAAAATTTTGAATTTTTTCTATATTTTTCATCCTTCTTCTCCTCCTCTTTCTCCTCCAGAGACAACTCCTCACCCTCCTCTCCTCTACTCTCCTTCTGCTCCTCCTTCTCCTCCACCATAACTAATCCTCCTCCAAACACCACCTCCTAACAGTGATGTGGTGACGGAAAAACGAAAAAGAAGAAAAAATTTATCAAAAATACAAGAAATAAAATAAATAACTATAGCCGACGAAATTTATTAAAATTTGTTGACTAAAGTTAAATAAATAAAACATATAACTGTCATCGATGAAATTTAATAAAATTCGTAGACTAAAGTTAAATAAATAAATAAAATATATAACTATTGCCGACGAAATTTCATCGCCTAAGGTCTAAAATTCGTCGCCTAAAGTTCGGACTTTAAGCAAAGAAACATTTATTCCACGGCTAAATAAATGACTTTAGCTAACGATGAACAGTAATTTCGTCGGCTAAAATCTTAACCGACGGCTTTTTCCTGACGAAGTTTTGTCAGCTAAGACTTTAGCCGACGGAATTTTTTAACAGGCCGACAAAAAAATTTCGTCGGCTAAAGTAGTTGTTCTAGTAGTGGGAAAGAAGTGCTACATATATGCTGACACATACATTGCGTAAACCTTTTGCCAGATGTATGTTGATTGCAATTCAATTACAATTAGTACTTTGGTTATAATGAGTTGGATTGTGAGTGATAAAGTATCTCCAACAGCTCTTATATAATTTATATATTTTAGAGGAGGAAACCACAAAATATCTAAAATAAAATGAGCTCAACTCCAACAACTCTTCTGTTCTATCATACAAAATTGAATGTTTTTTTCTATAATTTATGAATCTATATATATATATTATATTTATTCAAATTAAACCCCAAATTTAATGTTAGATGTTTTAATTTTTTTGACTTTTTTCATTTTTTGGATGAGAGATCGTGAACTCTATAAGACAAAACAATAAATTTTAGAGATTTCTAGTTGAATATACAAATTTTGAGAATTCTATAAATATAGAGGATATGTTTCTCTCTCTTCCTATTTTTTTTGTAAAATAGAGGATGTGTTTACATGAACTGTTGGAACCAAAATAGTGTTTTTCCTCTACACTGGAGATAATTCTAGTTTTACATGTGCTGTTGAAGATGCTCTAACCGTGATTTAATCCTTACTGAAAGTTGTCACATAGTCCAAGCTAGTGAAAACTGAAAAAAAAACTATAATTTTTTTTTTCATGAAGTTTAAAGACGTTTATCAAATTGAGTCGACACGTAAATAAAAATCATGTCTAAAAATTATTATAACGTGTAACTATCTTGATACAAAATGTATGTTACACTTATTGGTTATAGAGTTTTACTTTGATGATGTTTGAGAATAGGAGAAGTTACAGGAAAGGAAATGAACCGAAACATCCATACATACCACCATAGGTAACAACAAATTAAAGAAAAAAAAACGCTAAACTTTATATACACCCAAGCAATATTTTTAGTATACATTAGTGTATATTGTCATTCCTATACAAAACAAAGATTGGTGAAGGATTTGGTGAATATTAGGTTTAATGTTTACAACTATCACTACCAGGATAAGCACTTTAGATTTCGTCGGCCTGTTCACAATTTTCGTCGGCTAAGAAGTCGTCGGCTATAATTCATCGGCTATGCTTATAGCCGACGAAATAAAGTCCGTCGTCGGCTATACTCCAAACCTTAGCCGACGAAATAATATAAAAAATTCGTCGGCTATAGTCCAAACCTTAGCCGACGAAATAATATAAAAAATTCGTCGGCTATAATCCAAACCTTAGCCGACGAAATAATATAAAAAATTCGTCGGCTATAATCCAACACTTAGCCGACGAAATAATATTAAAAATTCGTCGGCTATAATCCAACACTTAGCCGACGAAATAATATTAATATTTCGTCGGCTAAAGTTTTTAAAAATTAAAAATTAAATAGAGAATAGCCGACGAAATTAGCACACTTTCGTCGGCTATGATAATTTTAGCCGACGAAATTAGCACACTTTCGTCGGCTAAAGGTTGTTGGAAAAAAAAAACTAGCATAGCCGATGAAATATGGTAAATTTCGTCGGCTATAGTACTTTTTATACTAGAAACCCAAACAAAATTTATACATTACCATCCAAGCAAGCTGCAAATTACAGAAACAATTTCATAACCAACAACAATACACCATCTAAAGTAACATAAACATTTTGCATTAAATTTTCAATTCATAAATTGTTCATAAACCTAAAAAGTAAATTAATATTTGTTCATAAACCTAAAAAACTAAATAAATAATTGTTCATAAACTTAAAAAACTAAATGAAATCGATATCGTCTAAATCAATATCTGCTCCAGGATGAGGTTGTTGGGGAGGTTGGGGAGGTTGCGGCGGCTGAGGTAAGACAATAGGCGGGGGCATGGGCGGAAGCGGAAGTCCCTGCTGCTGTGCAGCTATAAAATCTTGCATGTACTGGTACATCTGCTGCTGCTGTGTCTGCTGGGCGGCATAGACTGCTACATTGTACTCCTGTAGAGCGGCAGTATATGCTGCTTGGGCGGCCTCTCTCGCGGCAGTATATGCTGCTTGGGCGGCCTCTCTCTCGGCAGTATATACCCAAATACACCCAAATACACCCAAATATATTAAATATACTAAATACACCCAAATACATCCAAATACACCCAAATACACCCAAATTCAGTAAATACACTCAAATACACCCAAATATATTAAATATACTAAATACACCCAAATACATCCAAATACACCCAAATACACCCAAATTCAGTAAATACACCCAAATACACCCAAATATATTAAATATACTAAATACACCCAAATACATCCAAATATACCCAAATACACCCAAATTCAGTAAATACACCAAAATACATCCAAATACACCCAAATACACCCAAATACACCCAAATACATCCAAATACACCCAAATACACCCAAATTCACCCAAATACACCCAAATACAACCAAATATACACCCAAATTCAGTAAATACACCAAATATAATTCAACATTATCACAACATAATACAATTCAACATTATCACAATATAATTCAACACAATTCAATATAATACAATATATTGAAAAAACAACCCAAATTTGTTCTATAATACAATATAAACATGAAATTGCATACCTAATTGGTTTGGGAGATGAGGGAGGCGGAGTGGAGGCCGGAAACCGTCGAAAATGGCGAAAGAAAATCGAGAGGAGAGGGAGAAACCGTCCGGCCGAGAAGGAGAAAGTGGAGAAAGTGGGGTTCTGTCGCTGCAATCGAATATATAGGAAGAACTATAGCCGACGAAATAAAAAATTCGTCGGCTAAAGTCCAACTATAGCCGACGAAATTTTATAGTAATTTCGTCGGCTATAGTTCAACTTTTACCCGACGAAATTACTACGAATGTTAGTAATTTCGTCGGCTCAAGTATATTTTATTCATATTTAGTAAGTTCATGCACAATTTATTTGTTTTATCTTGTGAAACGAAAAACCGACCGTCAGATATCATCATTATGTTGAAACATGTGTGAGGGTAAAATTTCAGCATCATCGGACACACGGTCGCGCTCGATCCGCACGGTCAATCCCGTTGGTCAAACCCCTAAACACAAACAAACGGTGATTTGGCCACCTAAATTACGTATTCTGTCCGGACCGTCAACTACAAATAGTTTCATATCGAGGAGACGCAACTAGCGGTATAAATTATTATTTTATTCATTTAACTTTAGCCGACGAAATATTAGGGTATTCGTCGGCTATACTTTAGGGTTTACGGGTTAGGGTTTAGGGTTTAGCCGACGAAATATTAGGGTATTCGTCGGCTAAGATACTTTTAGCCGACGAAATATGATGGATTTCGTCGGGTAAAAGTATCTTAGCCGACGAAATATGTTATATTTCGTCGGCTAAAAGTATCTTAGCCGACGAAACATGTTATATTTCGTCGGCTAAAAGTATCTTAGCCGACGAAACATGTTATATTTCGTCGGCTAAAACTGTCAAATAGATAAAAAAAACAGTTGGTTTAACCGTACCCATAACAATTTCCTGCATATATAACCAACATTAAGATACATTATGAATTGTAGAGCTTGTACCATATAAAACACATCAAATTGTAGTACAAATTCAAATAACTAAGAAGGCTCGTAATCAGAATCATCCGATGAGTCTTCTTCGGTATCAGAATTAATTTCCGGTAATCTATGCATTTCTACATCACAAGAGTCGTCGTCTGTTTCTTGATTTGGATCCACATCAATAAGGCGAGTGTCTAAATCACGAATTCGAACCGAACGACCCGGTTTAAAATTATTAAGGCGAATTGTAGAGGAGTCAGGAATATCTATTGCACTGTGTTCTTGATACGCAACATTTTCTTCCTCGTCTTCGGCCTCTCCAAGTGTAGCCGCCCGGTAAATGTTTCGAGGGTGCACAAGATTGACTACTTTCCACGCGTCACCCTTAACAAGGTCATCAAGATAAAACACTTGTTTCACCGATGTCGCAAAAACAAACGGGTCATCTTCATAACAGCTTGTGCCAGTGTTCACCGATAAAATCCCGTACTGATCAATCTTCATGCTCTGCGAGCTTCTAGTATCAAACCATCTACACTTGAACAGGTGCACGGTCATGCCTTGCCCATAAACGAGTTCCACCACTGAATCAAGAACACCATAATAATCAACTCCATTCCGGCCACCATGCGCCATAACCCCAGAATTCTGTGTTCTTCGTCTGTTGTCTCTCATTTCACATATAAATTGCACGCCATTGACCTTGCACATCGGGTAAACTCTTGACATTATCGGCTTCATAGCTAGAAGTTTTAGTTCGTGAGACCAATTTGGGTGACCATCAAATTGAATATGGTTCATCTGCAACCAAAGATTCAATGTATTATAAATATGAATAATTATGCAATCAAGGAGACTTGCAACATACAAAATTGGAGAATTACATACCCAATCGCCAAAATAGTTCGCTAACTCCTTGTTGTGGTAGTTGAGATCACCTTGAATGTCTGGACAGTGTAGATGGATGTCTTTCCAGTATTCAACTTCTTGACAGTTAATCAATACCCACCAATGGGCTATGACGAGCTCATGGGGTTGCAACTTGTAGGACTCTGGTAAAATTCCATAAACTTCAACATCATTTGAGACTATGGAAAGGTTAAACTTCGGTTCATCAACCGGCATGGTTTGTGGAGTTTCCTTCAATGCTCCTAGATACAACTTCATGTAGGTGACGCACTCGTGCGCAATATATGCTTCTGCTATACATCCTTCAGGCGCGGATTTGTTAGCCACATAAGCTTTGTAGTCTCCAAGTTGTCTGTAAATAAATAAATGTGTTGTCATATGTTACGATTATACAATGAACATGTACAATAAAAACATTAGGTGTAAAAAACATACCTTTCCATAGGATACATCCAAGTATAGTGTACTGGACCGGTAAGCAACAATTGCTCGGGAAGATGGATCATCAGGTGCGGCATGATGTCAAAAAAATTTAGAGGAAATATTCTCTCAAATTTACACATGATATAAATAATGTCCTGTTGCATTTCCCGGAGATCAGATTTTGTCACTTCCCTTGTGCATAACTTCTGGAAGAATCTTGACAACGCTACTAACGGCTCCACCACCTGACGGGGAAGGAAGGGTCAAATGAAAATAGGGAAGAGACGTTGTAGCAGAATATGACAGTCATGACTCTTTAACCCGTACATTTTATTGTCCCGAATGTTTACACACCGGGCTATATTTCCTGCGTAGCCTGAAGGATACTTCACAGAACTCAACCACCTGAAAATTACGTTCTTCTGTTCAGGCTTCACGGTGTACGGAGCTTGAGGCATTTTTTTCTTCCCTTCTTTCAACCACAAATGTCTTCGTATCTCCATTTTTTTAAGATCAATGCGTGCCTTCGGACCGTCTTTCGTCTTTCCCTCCAAGTTCAGCACGGTTCCCACCACACTGTCACACACATTCTTTTCTATGTGCATCACATCTAGGTAGTGCCTGATCAACAACTTACTCCAGTATGGGAGTTCCCAGAATATGCTCTTATGTGTCCAAAATTTATACCTGTCGGGTCTGTCAGGTATTGCCGCCACTATATTGGGATGATTGCTGAGCTGCCCAAAATCATACTCATTAAGCACTGCTAAAATTTCTTCCCCTGTCCATCTTCTAGGAGGCACACCAAGTTCTACAGTCCCATCAAATGCCTTGTCATCGAACCGCCATTCGTGATCATACGGAAGGAGAGTACGGTGACCCAATCTACATATCTTGTTGCAATGACTACTGCTCCCCTCATCGCTTAGGCACTCTGGACAAGCCTTGTATCCCCTAACAACGTTGCCCGACAACATCCCACGAGCAGGAAAATCACTAATGGTACCAACAACCATAGCATGCATCTGGAACATCTCGTGCATGAACTTATCATAAGTGGGATGACCAACGTCCCAAAAAAACTTAAGCTCTTCAATCAAGGGTCTCAAATACACATCGAGACACTTCCCTGGATAACCGGGTCCCGGAATCAACAAACTCAACATATTGTATTCCTTCTTCATGCACATCCATGGAGGAAGATTGTATGGTACCAAAATCACCGGCCATACACTGTATTGAAGACTCATGTTGCCAAAAGGATTGAACCCGTCGGATGAGAGCCCGAGCCTCACATTTCGGACCTCAGACGCAAAATGAGGAAACTCCCTGTCTATATGCTTCCAGGCCTCCCCGTCAGCAGGGTGTATAAGGGTATCTTCGCCTTGCAATTCCCTATCAGCGTGCCATCTCATAGATTTGGCCGTGTGTGATGACATGTACAACCGTTCCAGCCTATCCCTCAACGGGAAATACCGAAGTACCTTCATAGGTTTCCTATTGCCTGCAGGAGTCAACTTATACCTGTCACTCTGACATACTGGACATGTGTCAAGGTCACCAAGGTCATTCCCTTCTGGATCTTTACCCCAGAAGAGAACACAATCATATCTGCATGCATGGATCTTGATGTAGGAAAGCCCAAGATCTTTCAGTATACATCGGACCTTATGATGAGTGGTAGGAAGACGATGACCGTGGGGCAGCATCGAAGCAGTGTACTGTAGATACTCATCAACAGCCTTCACAGTCGATTTTGTCTCAACTTTAATCTTCATAACGTCCATCACACTTTCAAGAACCGTTTTCTGACAACCGAGGTACACAGGGATCTGTTGGAAAGCAAGTAGTTTGTTGTACCTGTCAATACCAGCAGTGTTGACAACTCTAGGGAAGGGCTGCACCGGGTCAGACATATACGGTCCTTCAGAGCATACACCCCTCTCATAAGGAAACATATCGTTGATGAAGGCCGTTGTTGGATCGTTGGATGTACTGCCCGTCTCAGAAAATTGCCCATGATCATGCGGACCCCTTGATGATGTTTCACCGTGATATATCCAACATGTGTACTTCTCCCAAAACCCATTACTTTGAAGGTGCTGCCAAACCTTGTCAATTGGAAATTGATACATATCGCTGCGACACTGACATTTAGTGCACGGACAATAGAAAATTGTATTCCCTTTAGCATTATTGATCACATATTCAATAAAACTAACAACTCCTTTAGCATATCTTTTGTCCCATTTTGGAAGCGAAATCCAACTCTTATCCATATCCTGAGAAAAAAACATAATATATATGTATAGACGCTAATTAATTAAATTTACGAATCATTCAATTTATATTATATCTGAGTTAACGTACAATTAATATATATAATAATTACTAATTAATATAATCAAATTAATATATATATATATATATATATATATATATATATATATATATCAACAACTTCATATATATTATCAAACCCAAATCGATCAACTCAATCACACTCAAAACACAATATAATCAACTCTAATTAAAACTCAAAATCAATGTGCATAACGAAAATAAAACTCTTAAATCAACTCAAAAACAAGATATATACATATACGTACCTATATATAGCGCCACAAACTAATTTCGGACAGATTTCGACAACACCCAACAATTTCGCCAACCCCAAAATTTTTTCTCCCGTTTTTTCTTTCAAATCAGCTACTGTCTAGATCTGGAAATATAAAGAATTTTAGCCGACGAAATTATATATATCGTCGGCCAAAGTTTTAAAATTTCGTCGGCTATAGTTCACAGACTATAGCCGACGAAAAAAACTATTTTAGCCGACGACACAACATTTCGTCGGCTAAAGTAGACTTTTAGCCGACGAAAATTTCACTTAGGCGACGAAAGTTTTTTTCGTCGGCTAAAAGTCCACTTTAGCCGACGAAAATTTCACTTAGGCGACGAAATTAGTTTTCGTCGGCCTGCTAATTTTTTTTTCGTCGGCTATGATACTTATTCTGGTAGTGTATGTTGCTGCTTGAGAATAGAGTTCTATTGCCATTTGGGTTTAATTTCATTAATTAACATATTTCATATTATGATATATATATATATATATATATATATATTGATTTGATGATATATCTTCTAGGTCAGTATCTTTCGGTTTTTGTTTTGTTACCAAGTTTACTTTTAGTGTTCTTCTAGGAATGCATGTTGGTTTCAATCCTGATGCTTTTGTAATAATAAGTTGATCTGAGATTACCTTTGTAGTTGCCAAGGTTTTTTTCTACATAAAGTTGACAAATTTACAAGCAAGTGTGTACCTTATTTCAGTGGTTTTGTGAGTATGTACATATTTGTTTTATTATCGGTATCTTGCTCACTCTTACACACAAGCTTTGCTGTGGTGGTATGAAACTTCCTTGATGAGATTTTGTGACTATGAGCTCCATAGAATTAAAAGAGCAAATGTTGTGAGTACATGGAGCTAGACCAACTATTCTCAAAGTAAACATGTCTGGGTTGTGATAAACAATATCAGGTACTGGATGAGAAACAGAAATGGTTCTGCCACCCCGGAGAATGTTTGATGATAGACAGACTATTCCTAAAGTAAACATATCTTGGTTGAGAAGCAATACAAGGTACTGGGTGACCTAGAAACGGGAATGGTTGAGTAAAAGTATGAACATGAATTGTTAAATGGTTACAAGTTTTTTAATTATGAAATATGTGCAACTTTGACACCGAGTAGATATAAGGATTAGAAAGAAAGTGAATGTGTGCAATGTTCACACTAAGGGGATATAAGGATTATAAGGAAAGTAAATTTTTGTATACTTGAGTTGTTTCCCACCCCATAGCTCTGGTTAATCAATTTGTACATACCAGACCCATGATGAAATCAAAACTTGTATTATGCTTGCATGATTGTCTCAAACAGGTTCCTCGTGAAGGTGAATTTGTTCGTTTTATGAAGATAAAACTATATCTTGTACCCTGGTTAAAATACTTTGCTTCTTACTTGCAACAAGCTTCAATTTTTTCTTCAGCTATCTATGTGTGCATTGTGTCATCAATTATATATGCTTGTGTTATCTCATGCATCATTTGAGGGGGAGAGGTTTTTCCCGTGTTGTGATTTATTAATCTCATACATCTCATGATCACTCTTAGGGAGAGTATTAATATTTGGAGTATAATGCTTGGGTGCCTCGATTTTGTCATTCTATGCGGTTCAATTTTCGGTAAGTGACCCTTTGTCATTCCTAGACAAAAATGGAGAGAATGCTGATTTAAAGGGGGAGAATGCTGTTCCTAGAAGGAGAATTAATTTTACATGCAGTTTGATATTAATGTGATATCTTTATGAGTATATATTTCTCTTGCGTTTCACTTGGTGTTTGCTAATATGTTGCAGACTATATGAAATGGATTGTGGGCAAGGAGACGGTGAAACTTCCTAATGAGGTTTTGTATAGGAATGTCAAAGGAGGAGATTGTTAGTATACATTAGTGTTATTCCTATACAAAACAAAGATTCGTGAAGGATTTGGTGAATATTGGTTTTAATGTTCACAACTATGTTGCTGCTTAGGAAAGAATGCATGAGAATGAAGTGCTATTGCGATTTTGGTTTAATTTCTTTAATTAACATATTTGATATATATATATATATATATCAAATATGTTATTTAAAGAAATTAAACCCAAATCGTAATAGCACTTCATTCATATATATATATATGAAAATTAGAAAATATATCATCAAATCAATCATATATATATATGATTGATTTCCATTAATTATCATAATGTGTTAAGGAAGATTCTCATATTAATTGACATACTTATATAAAATATGAGAAGCCTATTAAAGCCAATGAGGATTGAGACGTGCACAGAGAGTAGATATATTCCTTCTATATATGATGTGTCGACTTTATAAGCTTTATGTATCAAATCAATATATTGAATATGTGATTGATTTGTATTGGACGATTTGATATACATATCTGATTTTGTAATTTATTTATTATTTCCAACGGGAGACCTATTAGGTTTCACATGTTATGTGTGAGAATGAGTTTTGAGACGATATATAAAGAAGACGCAGATGACTTAGAGAACTACCTCTGCACGTATAACGTTTGAGAGAAAGTAGTTTCTGTTGCAAAACTTTGTAAGGTCAAAAGTTTAACTGTTCCATGTTGAGTTGAACTTTTTATTTATGTGATCAAAGAATCAGAGATGTGGTTCCTTGGAGGTTGAAGAAGAAGATTACTTGAAGAAGAAGAGTGCTTCAAACATATCCTAGGGTTCTAGAGATAGTAGCTGCGGTTAGTGCTACATAGTTTGTAATTGATTCGTTCTTTTCATAGTGAATCATCTTTCCAATAGGGGCTTTCAAGAGCTAAAACCCCGACAGTGTTTTTTCTCAAATTGAGATTTCACTAGGTAAACAAACTGCTATGTTCGTTTTATTTATTTTCTGTCCAGTCCGTCTAGAATTGAAATCGCGTTTTAATCCACTTTGCACATTTCACAGTACCTTCAAATCTTCATTACGATTGAAAGCAATGAAATTAGCAGTTTGTAACTTTGTATCCCACCACAAAAGGAGACGTACAATAGTTGGCTAATGCATCCGCAACATAATTCCCTTTACGAAATATATGAGATGAATGAAAATGCATTTGAGAAACACCAGCAGTTGCCAAGGCACCAAAGGCGACCGAAGTAAATCAAGATTAGCCATGCAATTTTCATCTGCTGTGTGTTTCATAAACTCATTTTTCTTTTGTTACATTGAATTTGTACTTGTCACCCTCCTCTGTAAAACCAATACTAGGATCCTTCCCCTCTCTACTCATGTTCCTAACATTTTCAATCCTCTCAAGAATTCTCTTGACTGCTATATCAAACGCATCCGGGGTCTCCAATCTTGACATGGGATCTGAATACACCAGGTTTGGTATAAGACTTATAACCTCCTCTCTCATTGCTAGCTCCTTAGTCTTTGAGATTCCTAGCAAGGTTTTCTCAATGCCGACTCCATTCAAATCTCTTACATCCTTAACCGGAATAAACACCGAATACTTGGTGTGATTCTTTGGTAAATGCCATAAGTATTGGTTATAAGCACTGCCTGGATGAAAGAAAACTGGGATACAACCAGCTAGGAAAAAGTCGAAAGCAAATCTCCTAGTATAGGAATCTCCCGTAGGCTGCAAACAATAACTGATCCTTGAAACACTCTCATTATCGTAACCGGATGAGCACAATTGTTCCCACCGGAGTTGCAATCTAGTAACCTGCAAGCACTTGAAGCTTGGCACTGCTCGATAAGTTTACCTCGAATTGAACTTTCTAGATCAGGCGTTGGTTCTCCAACAAAAGAAAACAAGTAAGGTCTTTCTTGTTTTTTCATTTTGTTCTGCCAATGTAACACCCCACTGTCTTTTGTAGGGTGAAAGCTGTTGAGATATATATCTCACATCAAAGCCAGTAGGGTATGGAATAGCAATGTCATTTGTCCATGAGCTTCCTTCAATAGACAACATAGTCATATTCTTGGACTCTGGCAAGAATCGGAATTTACTACCCCAGTCAGTATTGTTGTCTGTTTTTCTTCTGAAATCCCATGAAATCCTCCCAACAACAAAGAAATGGTCTCTCCCCCACATTGTCTTCCATTCAGGTCTTTTCGACACCCACTTGAGAAAGTCTAAACCGAATGAGTCTCTTGCGGTGAGGTTGGGATCCCACAAATGGAGACTGTCCTCAAGGCCAGAATAGATTGGTATGTAAATGGCCGAAGCGAGAGTGTAATTTCTTGTCAAGCACTCATACTGCTTCATCTTGTTGTGGAATATGACTTCTAGTGAAAACTGGTTTGTGGAGTACCAACTTTTGTTGGCTAAACCCCCTTCAGAGTTGTTTATTTTAGGACCAAAACCGAAATTCTGCAAGTACGGACACATATTCGGCTTGTCACTGATAAAGTAGTCTGGGGTTCAACTTATAAACCCACAGGCAAGGTCTCATATTCCCGATGTGGGATATATATCTCAACACGCCCCCACACGTGTGGCGAATCTTTAAGCCTAACACGTGGACAACAACTTGGGTGGTCGTGGAGTTCGTGTGGCCTTTGGGCTTCACACGTGGACTTGGGCAACCCGCTCTGATACCATGATAAAGTAGTCTGAGGTTCAACTCTAAAACCAATTGGTAATAGAGAGAGTAGCCCAAAACCCTTATAAACCCACAGGCAAGGTCTCATATTCCCGATGTGGGATATATATCTCAACAGTCACTCCCTTGAGTGAGAGACTTGCAATTGTCAAGAAAATCCTTGCTGAATTTGTCAGGAAGATCATGGTGGATATAAATGTAACAACCTGAGCATGAATGTGTTACAGATTGGTTAGCAGCAACAATGGTTTTGTTTCTGGGAATACCAATTGGTTGAACTTTTGTCTTCAGAAAGAGATATTCAGCACCATTGTTAACACCCGGAAAACTTGTTGAATAATCAAAAAGAAGGAACAGGAAGCACAATATAGAGGAGATCAGAAAGCCAAACCAGATTTCTTGAGAACACTTACCGGCAACTGGTTTCCCCATTTTAGAAGATCTTTGAGACTACCCAAGAGAATGTGGACTGCTTCACTGGAGTGTTAAACCTTAACAAGATGATCAAACGTTTAGAACGTTGTCTGTAAAAGAAGAAGCATATCTCCAGTGATTAATTTTGATTATGACTTTCCTTCTGTTTTTATGAGAAGCCATAACGTACTAAACTAAGTAAGAAATCTCAGTAATTGATTCCCTCCATTTTCTATCTTTCTCAGTAGCTAAATGCTTTTGAAGTTTTGGATCCTCGAATTAATCACTCCCAGATTTTTTTACCTCCCTTTATTCTTGGCGTTTTACTTTCATCTTCTGTTATTTTGCTAGAGGGTCTTCTTCCATTTTCTGTCTCACACGGTTGAAATTGGATCTATAAACTGGTGAAAGTTACATTTTCAATAAGGAGTTAGTTGCCTTAAGCATTTTCAATAAGGAGTTAGTTTCAATAAACTGGAGAAATTTGTGATCTCTTTTCACCTTAAGCATTGGAAGCTAAGATATATTGTTGAAGAAGCATACAAGAAGCCTTGGAAACTTAAGTACTACCTCACTTAGTCACCATCCCTCATGAACCAACATCAAGAGCCAAAATGAAAATTTATAATAATAATAATAACAATTAAAGAAAAAAAGATTGCATTCTGTCAAATTTATTCTAGCTGCTTTGGAAACATGAACTTATTACCATCCGGCTCGGCAAATCCAATACTAGGATCCCTCCCTTCCCTAATCAGCTTCCTTACATTCTCTATCCTCTCAAGTATTTTGTTGACAGCAATATCAAATGCATCTTTGGTCACTAATCTTGACCTGGGATCCCCGTACACCAACTTTGGTATTAAGCTTATCACTTGCTCTCTCATGGCCACTTCCTTATCCTTCGAAATTCCAAGCAAGATTTTCTCAATGTCACCGTCTTTCAAATCTCTTACTCTCTTAACCGGAATAAATACAGAATACTTGGTGTAATTCATTGGCAAGTACCATACGTACTGGTTATAAGCGCTCGCGGGATGAAAGAAAACAGGAATGCAACCAGCCAGAATCGAGTCAAAAGCTGATTTCCTAGTGAATGTATCCCCAGTAGGCTGCAAGCAGTACACTGCTTTCTGAAACACCCTCATAGTAGTAACCGTTTCTTCACAATTGATCCCCCTTGATTTGCAATTTAGTCCAATGCAATAGTTTGAAGCCTGACACTGATCAAAAAGTTTGCCCCTAATAGAGTTTGGCTGGTCAGGCCTTGGTCCACCAACAAAAGTGAACAAGTAAGGCCTTTCTAGCCTCCTTACTTTGTTCTGCCATAGAAACACCTCAATGTTATGTGCAGGGTGAAAGCCAGTTGGGTATGGCATAGCAATATCATTTGTACGCGAGCTTCCTTCAATTGCTAGCATAGTCATGTTCCATGACTGTGGCAGGAGCCTGAGTTTACTACCCCAGTCAGTACTGTTTTCAGTTTTCCTCCTATAGTCGAAACCAACCCTTCCTGAAACAAAGAAATGGTCTCGTCCCCACATTTTCTTCCATTCGGATCTACTTGAAACCCACTTAGCAAAATCTATACCAAAAGCGTCTCTGGCTGTGAGGTTAGGATCCCAAAGATGTTTACTGTCCTCAAGGCCGGGATAGATTGGTATATAAATAGCTGAAGCCTTAGCAGAGTTGCTTGTCAAGCACTCATACTGCTTCATTTTGCTGTGAAATATGAGCTCTAATGAGAACTGGTTAGTGGAGAACCATCTCTTGTTGGTTAGAACCCCTTCAGAGTTGTTAATTTCAGGACCAAACCCAAAATTCTTTATGTAAGGACACATATTGCGCATGTTACTCCCTTGAGTAAGAGACTCACAATTATTGGTCAGATCATAGTTGAATTTGGGAGGAAGATCATCATGTATATAAATGTAACGACCAGAGCATGAATCTATGGTAGATTGGTTGATAACAGAAATCGACTGGTTCTTTATACCAATAGGGTGAGTTTGTTTCTTTTCAAGGAGATTTACACCATAGTCTACCCCCCAAAAAGTACTTGGATAATCAAATGGAAGCAGTACAAAGCATAAAATAAAAGAGATGAGAATGCCAAACCAGACTGCTGGAGAACACTTTCCAGCAAATGATTTTCCCATTCGCTCTTTCTCTGAAGATTTGAGTCTACAGTATAATAGAATAGTTTCAACTTATTCAATGAAGACTGAATGCAGATTAGACTGATAGAACTTAAATAAAAGAGATAGAAAACTCTTGTTTGTAAAAGAGGAAACAAAGATGGAAAGTGTTTATATATATACATATATATCTTTATGGTGATTCAAACTGAAAAACACTTTCCATCTTTGTTTGTGCAAATTAAGTAGAATAGTTGTTACTTTGTTATTGATTCACTGCAAGGAGAGCGTCAATGTTTCCCTAAATACCTATGGAATCTTGAACCACTCCCAGGTTTTGGTTTGAAGGATTTTGTGCTCTAAAGGAATGCAGTCTATACCTTATATCTATGTAAGGGAAAAAAAACTAGTAGTTCATGAATCTCGTTTTGGTTTTGTATGAAAGTTAATGAGTATGGTAACTTTCTTATTTTGATGCTGCATAAATCATTTTGAATTATTCTTCTTTCGGTTCTGGAAAATTTTTGATGCTCATCATGCTTATGGACTTATAGTGCAAGCATACTATTCTATCACTCATTCTCTATGCCCTTCACTTCCTTTATACTTTCTTTCTCATCCAACAGATGACAACTACGGTTCTATTTTAAGAAAAAGCATCAATATTTTCTATTTTTTCTTATAAAGAGAAGTCACCAGGTTGCATGAATTTGATATATTATATATTGCAGAAGTTTAAGAACTTTGTCAAATCTTGTGCAGTTGAGGAACCTGACAGATTAGAGAATTCATATTTTAAAAAAGGAGTTTCTGGTTTGAACAGTTTCAATTGGAAGAAATACTAGGTTGAGCAAATAACATGTCTTGCTTGATAGAGGATCACAGGCAATGACTGGCACAGATATGCTACTTTGATGAGTCTCATTTCTAAAATTCCATATGTCCTCTCATTCATACAGGGCAAGGTATTTATAGATCGGGTGGGGAAAAAATCAATTTTGAAGAAATCTGACAACTACATATACAGAAATTGAGATTTTCTTAGTAATGGAAGACACATCTAGTTTATCTAAGAAGTAAAACAATGGAAACTATTTTCAAAACTGGACAAAAAATAGACAAAAGCAGAAGAACTTTGGATCATAGGAATGAAAAAAAAGTGGAATTTTAGCGAATTATAGGATGATATGTAATAAGTGATGGGGTTATGAATATGATGGAATATTAGAAACTTGGGTTATATAACTTAAATATGTCAAATATGTCTCTAATGTAAGAGTTTTAAAAGCCATTTTTATGAATGTTGGTTTGTTTTGTTTTTCTTTTGAATATTTGTTTTGTTTTGGTTTTGCACATGTGATCCTTGGGCTAGAAGATTGAATTGATAAACACAATAGATAATTTCAAGATGAAAATGCATGGCTGGAAGATAAATTAGAGTTCTAGAAATATATGGTTGTGAATTATATGGTTAAACTCTGTTACTCTACCATATAAGCTTAAATTCTGGTTACTTTAGTAGTAGTGTCATGACATATTTTAACATTTAGGTTTCGGTTTTGTTGATGGTGTTTGGTTTAAAGGTTTAATAGTGGTTTGGTTTTGTTATGGATGCTTCCAAATACATACGAGGATTATTTGTTATGTTTAGAATTCAAGAAAAAAAAAACCACAACAAAAGAGCGGCCGTGCATTGTCATCACCCCGTAGCAGCACGTGAGGGTTCTTGCTTGTGTAAAATTATAAGATTTATCTGGCCATATACAGTAGGAGAATCGAAAACAACAATCTTCACTTATTAATCAATGTTTATGTCTGATACGAAACACACATGGTATATGGGGTATTAACAGCTATGCATAGCATCAAACTTCTTACTGAATTTTGTTGTTTGACCTCTTCTCTTAAATATAAAGTTTGGCCAATCAACTCTCAAACAAAAAATAGATCGATCAAATAAATTTCTTACTCGAATTGTTCAGTACTTTGGTGAGGCAGAATTCCTTGAGTTCCTCTTCAAAAGCTACTGCTGAAGAACAAGTTCACTGATTCCTTATTGATGAAACAAACACCTTACCAATTCTTAGTGCCGGCACCAAGGGGTACATTTTGAGGTGTCCGGTAAGTTCCTGTTCAAGACCGGGCTTTCCGCAAACTGCACCCCTCAGGGCCAAGTCCCTGTTCCAATTTAGATAAAGAATGGTAAGCCTTCAACAAAGCAGCAATACATATGTTACGATTGTTGGGAAATAAATCCCCCACCACGCAAGTGTTAGATATTAGATAAAAAGAAGGAAAAATAAACAAGCCAAGAAGAACGAGGTTCGGCCAATATCTTTGCCTATGTCCTCGGAGAGAACCACCTTCACTAATGAGAGATTACACAAGTACAAGAAAACACCACTCAAGTTTATACCCAACCCAAACCTTTAGGACACCCCTTGTACACCTTGTCTCAACCTAGAAGATTATCTACCTCAAGAGTTATTCGCACTCTTGAACACAACTCACTCTATCTTCTATATACAAAGACTCTTTGAGTTGCTATCTCTCTCCTTATGTTGTAGTGCATGGGATGAGAATAATTCTTCTTTATATAGCAATTAATAGAAGCCTCTAGACTTGCCCCATCAATGTCAATTCATGACTTAACCTTCCATGTTCCCCATTACCTCCATGAAACTCTCTAGGAATAAAAGATGTAACTCATGAATTTAACCTACACATTAATCTACTTAACTATGCATAAACACCATGCATAACTTATCACCATGAATGCACAAACTAGTAACTCTTATGCATTCCTACCATGCAATAACTCCACCATGGAGGGATCCTAACAATCTCCCCCTCTCGACATCGGTAGAGAGCTCAACACCACCACTTCAACCTTTACAGTCATCTCAATCCGAGACACAACTTGTTATTCCCACAAACATTCTTTGGCCTTGTATTTGCACCAGTTACATATAATCAATCAGAGTTAATTGCATATGGTCCATACTCCCCCTGATTCAAGCAGCCAATACAATGTGTAACTGCATTGAGACAACGATCACTTGTTGACTCTGAAGAGGGATCTCGACTTCACCTCTTCCCTAGCAGGATTTACCTTCTGTCTTGTGCCTGCAAACGAGACCCTCCTTAGGTACGTAGATTCTTGTGTACACCGTTTCTTAACAACTTTCGAGATCTGAGTTTTTCCTATTAGACAAAACATACTTCCACACTTTTCTCCTTTCATCAAGACCATGCAACCACGTGATATCTTCAAAACACCCCTGCTGACGAAACCCTACAGCGTTTAGAGTCTAACTGGCTCAATGATATTAAATTTCTTTAGAACTTTGGGACATACACCACATCATCCAAGATGCGAACCGCTCCATCAAACATCTTGATCTTCACCGTTCCAACACCCATGACACGACGCCTTGTGCCATCACCCAAGTCACAAATCTTTAGATTTCTTGAAACTTATCAAAATATTCTCTCCTAGAGCAAAGATGATGAGTAGAACCAGTATCCAATATCCAATCATGTTGAGAATAAGTGTATTTAACTTTAGAGACTGTGAGAACTTCTCCAAAATCATCTGATGCCTATGTTATACCAGTCATGGAGTAATCCGAGCCCTTATCATCATTCTCTTTCAACAACGAACAATCTGGCCTTATGTGTCCCCACTTCTTTCACTTGTAGCATTGCTTGCCCTTTCTTCTGCCCTTGGATTTAGACATGTTGTGTCCACTAGATCCTTTGATAGTAGTCCTTCCCCTTTGATTCTGATCTTGAGCAACAAAGACAGAAGCTTGAGAATCATCGGCTTTCCTACGCTTCTCATGAGACAAGAGAGTCGATTCCACCTCATCCATTTTCAATGTGTCCTTACCATACAAGATTGTAGTGATGAAATTCTCATACGAATCGGGAAGCGAGGTAAGAAGTAAAAGGGCTTGATCTTCTTCCTCAATCTTTACATCAACTTTTGTTAGTTGATCAATCAGTTCACTGAACACGTTCATGTGCTCTATGAGACTCACACCTTCTCCCATCTTGAGCTTATAGAGATCCCGTTTTAAATTCAACTTCGTCTGCAAGCCTTTTCCAAGATAAAGCTTCTCCAATTTTTTCCAAAGCTCTGGTGCTGAATCTACATCATTAACATTATTAATAATATTGTTAGCAATAGAAAGCTTAATAGTGCTAACACATCTGGCCTCTATCTGCTCTCAATCTTCATCTGATATCTTCTCTGGCTTTGCATTCTCTCCCTTCAATAGTTTTGCAAGACCTTGTTGAACTAGAATGTCCTTCACCCTCCTTTGCCATAGAGTGAAATTTCTTTTTCCATCAAACTGCTCCACCTTGAAATGTGAGATGCGTACACTAGAAATTGCCATGACGAATAGCCCAAGACTGAGAGCCGAAGCTCTGATACCACTGTTGGGAAATAAATGCCCCGCCACGTAGGTGCTAGATATTAGATGGAAAGAAGGAAAAATAAACAAGCCAAGAAGAACACAATATTTAACGAGGTTCGGCCAATATCCTTGCCTACGTCTTCGGAGAGAACCACCTTCACTAATGAGAGATTACACAAGTATAAGATAACACCGCTCACGTTTATACCCAACCCAAACCTTTGTATCCAATAGGACACCCCTTGTACACCTTGTCTCAACTTAGAAGATTATCTACCTCAAGAGTTATTTGTACTCTTGAACACAACTCACTCTATCTTCTATACACAAAGACTCTTTGAGTTGCTATCTCTCTCCTTATGTTGTAGTGCATGGAATGAACATAGCTCTCCTTTATATAGCAATTAATAGAAGCCTCTAGACTTGCCCTATCAATGTCCATTCATGACTTAACCTTCCATATTCCCCATTACATCCATGTAACTCTCTAGGAATAAAAGATGTAACTCATGAATTTAACCTAAACATTAATCTACTTAACTATGCATAAACATCATGCATAACTTATCACCATGAATGCACAAACTAGTAACTTTTATGCATTCATGCCATACCATATCTCCACCATGGAGGAAATCCCAACGATCACTCCTAAAGAATACAGAAACAGAAGGTAACAACTTCCATCCTAAGGAAAACCAATATCATATCAAACTGTAAAGAGTTTTCATATAATGTGATCAGGTAAGAAGGGTATACATTGGTTCAATTATGGAGCTAATGAATTCTAAGTTCACTCCTTGCTTTAGGCAATGTAATCAGTTCCTTACTAAAAGAATTTTATCAGAGCTTAAACTAGGCTAGCTCAATTTCACCGATAACATTCCTACTTCGTTTGGGAAGTTCCAAAGGAGAAGTGTTGGGTTTGAGCAGAGATGTGTTCAGGGCAAAACCCATCTTCTAAACGAAAACCTCAGCCAGTTGTTTAAGCTCTACTTATCAGGTAACAAATTAGAAGAAAGCATTCCTCCAAGCTCATGAAACGACTAAAGAATGCAGGAAATGAGAATATCGCGCGATAGCCTTGTTGGATATACCACTACATACTTGTATAGTAATATACAAGCTGCTGCAAGTTTTTGTGCGACCAAATTCTGGCCAACTTGATTATGTGCAATATATGCATATATTATATATAGTTATAAATATTTTGTTGAAAGATCAAAATACTCTATCAAAATATGAAGAGAAACATGGAGCAACAAACACCTGTTTGATATTGCATCAGCACAAACCACTATGGATCCAAAATTGTACCTATATTTTGTTGAAAGATCAAAATACTCTATCTAAATATGAAGATAATGTTATAATATTTAGACTAATAACTTACATTAACTTAAATGTTCATGAGTTAGTGGTTGCATAAGTTGCAGGAGTTAGTAGCTCTTCGGTTACAAGATATTAAGACGGAAGTTACATAAAGAAAATTGATGGTTATTTAGAGTTATGGTGTCATGAGTTACGAGAGTTACATGAAGCACCATTATGCGAGAGTACAAATGAGGGGTCCTCCTTAAACCTATAAAAAGAGAGGTCATTTGTTCATTCCATCAACATTGAAGCCAATCATTCTGATCCATCACAAGTATCATCTTCCAAGTTCTTGCTATAGTGGAAGTTCATTCTTATAGTGTTCTTGTGTACCCATTCTTATAGTGAAAGTCCTTGTTGTTGCTACCCCGTGGACGTAGGCACATTGCCGAACCACGTAATATCCGGTGTTCACTTTCCTCTATCCTTTATATCATTGCATATTTATCTTTTGTGGTGTTTGAGTTGTCACTTTCATTATATTATTTTTCCCAACAGTCGTATCAGAGCCCTGTTTATAAGGCGTGGGTGTAAAATGGAAATTTCAAGGAGTATCATGGTTCGACTCAACCACACAAATTAACCACCATGAGAATGATGATTGATGATGAATTACAAGCACTGTTGTTGGGGTCGTTTCGGGATAATTGGGAGACTTTTGTAGTCACTGTAAGTAACTTTGCTCCAGATGGTAAATGAACATGTTGAATGAAGAGACTAGAATAAAATCTTCAACCTCTGAAAATAGCCAAGTCTTTTTGGCGGGAGAGTAGAGGACCTAAAAATCATGGAAGGAATGCAAGTTGTTCGAGGACAAGATTCAATGGAAAATTTCATCATTGTGGTTTTTTTGGCCACATGAAGAAAAACTGCAACAAATTAAAGAATGAGAAGGAGGATGTCTATACCTACCAAAGGAGGGAAGACAAAGGTACCACTGTCGCTGCCATATCACGTGAGAAATGTGAGGTTCTTTGTCTTAAAGGTGAATGCCTATATGTTGAGGATTCTTCCAGTTCTGATGTTGCATGGATCATTGATTTCAGTGTCTCTTTCCATGCCACTCCACACATGGAGTTCTTCACTACATGCAAAGGTGGTGACCTTGGGATTGTGAAGATGAGCAACGAGGGGTATGCTAAGATTACAGGAATTTGAGATATTTGTTTTCAAAACCTATTTGGGCTGCAAGCTTTTTTTGAAAGATGTTAGACATGTTTCTGGTCTACGTCTAAATTTAATGTCAACTAGTATGCTTGATTGGGAAGGATATCATCATCATGTAGGTGATAGAAAGTGGAGGCTTACCAAGGGATCACTAGTGGTGGCTAGAGGAAAGTTGTGTTGTACCCTATACAAGACTTATGGTAGGATATGTAAAGGGGAGTTGAATGTCGCGAATGACTCTTCCCCAAATCTATGTCACAAAAGGTTAGGCCACGTGAGCGAGAAAGGATTGCAAGTTTTGGCAAAGAAATTTCTCATTTCCTTTTTCCAAGGTACTTCTCTTGTGATCATTGTTTGTTTGGTAAGCAACATAAGGTTAGCTTTGGTAATACATTCGCCAAGAAGGAAAACATCTTAGACCTAGTACACTTAGATGTGTGTGGCCCCATGAAAGTTGACTCACTAGGTCATAACAAGTATTTTGTTACTTTCATTGATGATGCTTCACGAAAAGTTTGGGTTTATTTCTTAAAATCAAAAGACCAGGTGTTTCAAATCTTCAAGAAGTTTCATGCCACAGTTGAGAGGGAAACAGGGCGAACCCTCAAATGTCTCTGCACTGATAATGGTGGAGAGTACATTTCAAATGAGTTCAAAGGTTATTATTTGAAGCATGACATTAAACGCATGAAGACAGTACCTGACACCCCACAACATAATGGTGTAATGGAGAGGATGAACTGCACCATTCTTGAGAAAGTGATAAGTATGTTGAAGACGACGAACCTGACAAAGAAGTTTTGGGGTTAAGCTGTGACAACTGTATGTTATATGATCAACCGAACACCATGTGTAGTGTTGGGCCTGAAGACCCTAGAGAGTGTATGGACCGGTAGGAGCGCTTCATACTCACACTTGAGAGTGTTTGGGTGCAAAGATTTTGAACATGTTCCAAAGAAGGACAAATTGAAACTAGATGACAAGGTCATACCATGTATTTTTCTATGGTATGGTAATGAAGGGATGAGCTACCGGCTATGGATGATAAGGTCATACCATGTATTTTTCTTAGGTATGGTAATGAAGGGATGAGCTACCGGCTATGGAATCTAATAACCAAGAAGTTGTTCAGAAGCAGAGATGTGGTGTTCCATAAGGAACAGACTATTGCAGATTTTGACAAAAATATACTTGATAATGTAGACAACTTCACTTATTCAACACCACTTCAAGCTGCAGATGTCGCGAATGAAGCTGCAGGTGCCGCGAATGAAGCTACAGATGTCGCGAATGTTGTCGCAAATGAAGCTGCAGATGCAGCGAATGATGAAGCTGAAGCTGCAGAGGCCGCTTATGATGTCTAGGAGGCCGTGAATGATGATTAGGATGTCGCGAATGATGATCAGAGTCAAGAGGATCATAGTCGGGGGAGCCTAATCAAGAGCAGCAAAAGTCAAATGCCCAAGTAACAGTTCGAAGATCTGAAAAGCGTCGAAGCCAAGCACCAAGTACCCTTCGTCTCAATACATTTTACTCACCAGTGATGGGGACAATCCATATATATTAGATATATTCTGTTCACAGGTGATGGAGAGCCTGAATGCTTTGAAGAAGTAAAGACTTATGCAGATAGCGACAAGTAGATGTTAGCTATGATGTCTAAGATGGAGATACCTATAAGTTGGTGGAACTTCCCAAAGGCAAGACAACACACAAAAACAAATGGGTGTTCAAGTTGAAGAGGGATGAGAATGACAAGTCGACTAAGTTCAAAGCCCGGCTGGTTGTCAAAGGTTTCGGGCAAAAGGAAGAAGTCGATTTTGAGGAGATATTCTCACCTGTTGTCAAGATGACTTCTATTAGAGTTATTTTAAGCATGGCAGCTAGCATGAATCTTGAGGTGGAGCAGTTAAATGTGAAGACTGCATTCTTACACAGTGATTTGGAGGAGAAAATATATATGGAGCAACCTGAAGGTTTAAGGTTGAAGGCAAGGAGCACACGATATGCAAGGTAAAGAAAAGTCTGTATGGCCTGAAGCAAGTGCCAAGACAATGGTTCAAGAAATTTGAATCTTTCATGATGAGTCATTGGTACAAGAGGACTGATGCAGACTCATGTGTGTATATTCACTGATGATAAATTTATCATTTTGTTGCTTTATGTTGATGATCTGTTGATTGTGGGGCAAGATGTTTCTATGATATGCAAGTTAAATTCAGATTTATGAAAGTCTTTTGACATGAAAGACTTAGGTCCAGCTAAGCAGATTTTGGACATAGATTACTCGTGACAGGAAGACAAAGAAATTATGGTTGTCACATGAGTGGTATGTTGAACGAATTTTTGAAAGGTTCAACATGAAAGAAACCAAGGCAGTGAGTTCACCTCTAAGTAATCACTTTAATATCAGCCGATTGCTTTGCCTAACTACACATGAGGAGAAAGACAAGATAGCAGGTATCCCTCATGCATCAGCTGTTGACAGTCTTATGTATGTCATGGTATATACTCGTTCGGATATTGCTCATGCAGTTGGTGTTGTTAGTAGATATTTATCTAACCCTGACAAAGAGCATTGGGAAGCTGTTAAGTGGATACTCGATACTTATGGGGCACCTAAAAGTTGTGTTTGTCTTTTAGTGGTTATGATCCTGTTTGGAGGGTTTTATAGATGCAGATTTAGCTGGGAACCATGTTAACAGAAAGTCAACTTCTGGGTATTTATTTACATTTTGTGGGGGAATTGTGTCATGACAGTCCAAGTTACAGAAGTGTGTTACATTATTTATCACTGATACTGAGTACATAGCGATGAATCAAGCGGCAAGGAAATGATTTGGTTGCAAAGGTTCATTTGCGAGTTCGGTGTGAAACAAGAAAAGTATGTGGTGCATTGTGATAGTCAAAGTATTATTCATTTAAGCATATTGATCTCCACTACCATTGGATAAGAGATGTAGTGTCGAAGAAGCTCTTGCAGTTAAGAAAAATTCACACCAACAAGAATACTTCTGATATGTTGACTAAAGTTGTGTGCAGCAGAAGTTAAAGTATTACAACAAATCTGATGGGATGGACTTCAACTAGAAGTCTTATATCGTATTACCCCGGGTTAGTTTTGAGGGGGAGATTGTTATAATATTCAGACTAATAACTGACACTAACTTAAATGTTCATGAGTTAGTGGTTGCATAAGTTACAAGAGTTAGTAGCTCTTCGGTTACAAGATATTAAGGTGGGAGTTACATAAAGGAAATGGATGGATATTTGGAGTTATGGTGTAGCACCTCGGGAGGGGAAAGCACCTCGGGAGGGGAAACTATAGTGGCTAAGAATTTAAGCCAATAAGAAGCCAACACGTCCAAAGGACGTGCCAACAACTTATTAACCTAAAGTCGTAGGCTTTTTAGTAAGTAAAATAAAATTAAATTTTAACTAAAGTGGCACCAAATAATTTCTTAAAACATTAATCAGAGGTTTTCCAATTTCACAGAAGGTGGTCAAGTTAAAGGGTCAATTAAAAACTTTAGCGACAACAATAAAAATATAAAACAGGGTTAACAATTCAGGGTGACACCTTTACTGTTTATGTAAAAAAGCTCTGGTAAACGACCCGAAGGATAATACAGGAAAAGTGATACAACTCGGACCAAACATTGAGGAAGGAATGGGGCTCCACACGCACAGCTCTCTCTATCTATCCCGTCACAGTACATAGTACCTGCAAACAACCTGTTGTAGGGGTGAGCGTCGTCCTCGTGTGCTCACATATAGGCCCACCAATGATAGGTTTTAAAACCATAAAACCATATATATACATATAGATTTGAGCTCCTAATAAACCATTTAGAAAATCCTTGGCACACAAAATCATCATTTAATATCTTTTGGGAAAATTGTGCAGTATGCTAAAACAGGGGCTAGAGCGCTCAATGAACAATACAGCCTGCAGGGCTTCACGAATCTCTGTGACCGAATCCCGGGTTTGTCTATACAGCAAACTAGGGCCAACTACCTATGCGTCTGAAGACGAATAGTAGCGAGAGTGTCCATTTATTGCTAATGCCCAACAAATCTCTCTAACAACACACCGTACTTACGTCTCGCTTAACTCTGTACGAGACGAGCGTAAGTGGGATAATTAAAATAAACAGGGCATCGCCCTTCGGAGGTTCACGGTCATCGACACCGTGAGAGTGCTATATACTAGGTTCTGTCACTCTCAGGTCACGCACCGGAAATCAGGACAACGGTGCTGAACATATCACATCATCATATAAAAGTCATTTACGTCTAGCCTCGAGTTTTCTTGGCCTAATCATAAATCATTTATCACAAATATAAAGAAAACTTCCCGAGGCATCGACCATGAGCATACAAAATCATGCAGTTTCATATATACACAAAACCACTAACAAAGGGGTTTAGCTTTCCTACCTGGAATAGCCGTTCCATACGTAAGCTCCAATCTTCCAAGAACCGCCTCGGATAAACTGAGGTCACCTCTTAAGCTACCTCGTCCAATGATTCTCTGCAGAATTAAAATAGCTTAGCAACCAAGAAACAATAACAATTCAGTTGACCACAGCATTCCTAGTTTGACCAGGAATGACCACATTGACCAAGTTGACCAACCAATTTCCTTTTTAACTCTTTAACCTTTTCTTGCTTTTCAGGGTTATCGACTCTTATTTACCGGAAGTCTGACTTAACTTCCGAACTTTCCTTAACCATTTTAATCTGATGTTAGGGTGTCACATAATAATTCGTTGAATTACTATGGACACCCAACGTGTCACATTAACCAATTTATTTACCAAGAGTCGATTTACCGATTTATGTGAATCACTAATTTTACTTGAAACGGTCAACTTGACATTTCTCAGAATTTCCAGTTATCAGTTTCCGATAACAATTTAACTTTTTACCAATTTAACCAAATTGTGTCAAACTTCGTTGAACTTTAATTCTTTACTAAACCGTTTTTCTAAAAATGGAACTTTCCCAAAATAGAAACTTTCCCAAAATGAAAAGTTTCCCAAATTAGTAGGTTTCCAAAAATAGAAAGTTTATTACAATGGAAAGTTCCCAATTATCGTTGGTTTCCGTTTTAGTACGTTCCCTTACGTAAATTCCGATTTCGACTCTTAACTCGACTAAACGGAAACAATACATTTTTTAAGGGATTCGAAGACTACCTCTCTGTATTTCAGCCGGATTCATTGTCTTGTCGGAACCTTTGTCGGATTCTGGCAACTTACCGGAATCCTCTACCGGATTCTGGTCATCTTGTCGGAATTTCGCCATAACTTTCCCGTTTTCTTTGTCTCTAAGTTATCGACAACATGCAATCAAAACAGAATCATATTATCATCCCAACAACAGTAACAAATTCAATACCAAATTCAAAGCCAAGAATGAGTTCCTTACCTCCTCTCACCTCTAACTCTCTGCCTAGGGTGACCTTTGCACCCAGCAGAGTCTCACAGTGACTTTCTCAATCCTTCATCAACTCTTCTCCCTTCCTCTTTAACTCCAGAACTACAACAACAAATCAAAACACAACCAACTCAGTCTCTCTTCGTTTTATTCAGCAAAAACCTAGAAAAAATGCCCATTTTGAACAAAAAATGATCTAGGATGGGGGATAGCTTACCAGCTGCCTAGGAGTGATAAAAAAACCTTTTAGAGCTCGAAAAGCAGTTCAGAATCTTCAGAAAACCATCGGCGGGAAAACTCACTGCCTAAAACCCGGAATTTCAAAACATCACCGATCGAAGAAACTGAATACAAGAGCTTGTAGAACACATTGAGGAGATCAAGAAACCTACCTCAAACCGAAGATTCGGTGGCCGGAGGCCGGAGAAATCTCGTCGGGAAAGTGGAGAGGCCGAGTCGGGGTTCCTCGGAACCTCACTAAAATGGTTGATCTTCGGGTACAAGAATGATGGGCTTGAGGAGAGGAGTCGAAAGGGACCAGCCACGCGTGCAGCCATGGCCTGACGACGGAGATCACGGCGGCGAAGTCGGACGAGAGAACGACGTCGTCTGGCGTCGAGACTGAGGTCGAGACGAGGTCTGACGAAAGTCTGACCCGATCCCATATATATAGAGAAGCGGACAGCCCAGATCGTCCCTCAATGAAATCTGACGGCCCAAATTTAAAGAAGGTAAAAATTAAATGGTTAAATGGTAAAATTCTTTTTACCAGAAAGGTAATTAAAATTACCAGGAACTTCAGAAATTCGTAGAAAATAAACGGAAGCTCAGAAAAATATTCTAAAAATATTGGGAGACTCGTATCGACACATACTGCCGGATACACCTTCGGTTACAAGTACACCTTCGGTTACAAAAATTGATTAAACCACAGTCAGTGAGTGCACAGATTCTCATGCCATCAAGCTCAGTTAATCACCCTCGAGGAAACCAAGTGTCATAACAGACAACTTTGGTTGCAGGTTGAAGCTTGACCATCTACAAACATTCTCACTCCTATTCAACGATTCAGTAACCCTTGCCCCACTGCTGTCACTTCACCACTTCCGTGCATTTATCTCAGAAAACATCCGAGCACCTACTAACGACATTTAATAATCTCGCTAACCATCATAAAAATCGGAGCAACTAACAATAACCCACTTCCGACCTGTATTTAAACGGTTAGGTCATCTACTTGACGTTTTGCACAAAACTATTGACAAACGTCATTCACCTCTGTCTTCAAAATATGGGACTCTCACAATACATTCTTGAAAAATAAGAATGTGTCATTTTGACCACACACAGCTGCACAAAATAATTATGTCTTACCAGCATGTGCTACCCAGATTCAATTTACCACTTCCCTACACATGAGGGTACACGTGCTCTTGTGGGGTATACCCATGTACATCTTCAGTCGTCGAAACAGTGCCGTTTGCACAACGACCGGTTTCTACACCACACTAATACAAAGTCAATCAAGACTCGTATCACTATCTCCGGTACCCTGAGCACTCTTGGTCCATGACCCAGTGACTTGTTGCCACTCCCAACATGTTTCTTAAATTTCAAAACCACTTACTTTTAATTACAACTAGTATCATTCGCTTAATCTGAAAATCGAACTCTAACACAGCTAACCTGGAGACTCCTCCACAGGTGTACTAATTAAAATACTTTGACCATAGGTGGATAACTCACCTTATGGTTGACCTGAGCCCCAAGATCTGGTGACACGATTTAATTTCTACCTCCACGATAAATGACCCAATGACCATTGTCACCAACAATTCAAATCATGCTTGGACTCACTAACAAGTCAAATCTTTCTAGTACCCCAATCATGGGTGGCTGGAGCGAAGATGATCTGGTCGTAGCTGACGACAACAATGTCAGCACCAAAGGTGACCCAAGCTAATAGTTTCAGTGGCTGTCCCATAAAGCATCAAGTGACCAATCAAACTATCACTTACTTATTGTCTTAATTATGTCACACTCGGGACTCGTCACTAGATCAAGACCATTGACCACAAAATAACAACGATCGATTTCCTCGAGTCATTCTACTTTAGCACATCCGCCAGTTTCTCTGAAACCACACTAGAGACGAACATCAACAAAATCTTAGCAATCGTCAAATCTTAATATTCATCTTCTCTGAATAATCGCGCTAGGCGACTACAGCTCCTTTTTCCATGACAGGATGCAACCTCTTTCATTAACTTTTACGACTCTTCACTTTTAAGAGTCTCATAGCTCGAACACCAAGGCCTCGCCTCAGGTTTCTACAACATCCCTGTCAACAACCACAATAGCCTTCCAGGCAGGAATCAAATGTTTCACCAGCGAGCACTGACACAAATGCTCCAGCAACGTTAAATACCGTGAGTTTTCAACTCGAGTTCCCAACACCCAACTCTATTTCCAAACTTCATTAAACACTGGGGAACTCATAAAAATAATTACGTAACGAGCTTACCTTGTTCCTTACAAGAGCTCTCTGTGAGGTCGGCGTACTGAGGCATAGTCTTGAAGATTCAAATGTTTATAGGACTACTCTGTCCATAAATCAACCAGGAAGTACTAACTCATATCCTTAATAAACACTAAGCGTCCAAAGCATAAAATGCCGATGGATCCGCCGCGGTCGGACCATCACTCTATAGACGCTAAGTGATACCAAGTACATGAGGTAGTAACAGGAAACGATAACCTAATGCTCTGATACCAACTGTCAGGACCCACCCCGAGTTAAATCCCTTTAACTCGAAGTAAATCCTACAAGGACCACCTCAAGGGAACTTCTTACCGAAACCCCCTTGAAATGACCAACCCTTCCTACATACCAATTCAGCACTTCCATGAGTATTTATAAACAATTCCTAACTCATGAAGGCATCCTGCTCCCTAACCTACTTAACTAGCTAAACGGGGTTAGTCAGAGCAGTCTACACAGAAGATTACCCTAATGAATTGCAAGCAGCAACGGATTGATTGACTATGCCTCGACTCTTGTACGCGCGCGACCTCCACTCTAGAACCCTGCACCACTGGGCATTTGAAAACGAAGGGCCCAGGGGAGAAACATTGAAAACCGTTAGCGTGAGTGGACAAAAATCAAATATAAAAACTCAATGTTCCGTTAATGTTCTCCCTTAGAGTTTTCTAGAAAAATCCGCATGCACGCACCTCATAGACATTAAATAATTAAATCATTCAATTAAATCCCTTGGCTCAAATATAAATAGTTGTGTGGGGTATTAACCTCATCCACGAGAAAACCGACCTGCTCTATTCGGGAGGGTCTATTGACTAGTTACCACCGAAGAGGGTCCCCGACCTGCTCTATCCGGGAGGGTCAAATGACCAGCTACCACCGGAGAGGGTCCCTGACCTGCTCTATCCGGGAGGGTCAAATGACCAGCTACCACCGGAGAGGGTCCCTGACCTGCTCTATCCGAGAGGGTCAAATGACCAGCTACCACCGGAGAGGGTCCATGACCTGCTCTATCCGGGAGGGTCAAATGACCAGCTACCACCGGAGAGGGTCCATGCTAGCATGCAATACTTATATCCTTTTCCTTTTAACAAATCCTTTAAAACCTCGTAGGAAATATAATCCGAAAACCAAGTCAAATCTCCCTGACTTTACCCCAAATACATCTGTTTATAGGTGGAACCTAATATTTCTCCTTTACCGGGTTACAATTCAAGAAATAACACACAAGTGTGGTCGATTATTAAATGTGCATCGTTTATTATGCTTGAAGTACTGTTTACAGGATTAAAGCCCAGTCAGATTTGAGAAGCCACTCTGGGTCCTTTGTCAGGGCCCAGTTCATTGTAAAATTGAGGAAAAGCAAGGGAGTTTATTCCCACTTTGGAAAAGGACAAAGTGCTGCCTTTAATGCTACTATAAATACCGGTGAGGACCTCCCGGTAAGGGGACGGACAACTTCTTAACTACTCTTGAGTTTTCTGCTTATCTGACAGTGTCTGACTTAAGCATCGGAGTGGCTTCCCTCGGTAAACCCGGGGACGCCCCTTTGACGTGTTTGTTCTTTACACAGGAAAACTCGGAGTACAAGGAAGTTCGTTATTTCTGGAACCGTGCAACCCGCTAAAGGGGCCGCGAGTTTACCCGGAAACAATTGGTGCTCTCGTTGAGAGTCGAACTCAAGACCTCCCGCTTAATATTTTGAAGGACGGTGGAAATGGCAGGAGAACAAGATCCAACTAGGAGGCTTAATTTCTCAGGGGATGATAACCCGAGGACCTCCGGGACCCAGTTTGGCCAAACAGATTTGGCAGCAGCATTTGAGCTCTTGAAAAAGGACTTTCTCGCTCAGAAGGAGCAATCTACTCGAGAACATGCCGAGTTAATGACGGTAAGGGAGCAATTAGCAACTATCCAGGCCGAGCATGGGCTTCTTCAAGCAACCTTAACTCAAAGGGCGAATGCCATGGGGACGTCAGCCAGACTTGCTGATATCATCACCCTAGAAGGGAATCCTCCGGGTTATGGAAACCCGCGAACTCTTGACAGTGCATACATACCACCCGCTATTCTACCACCCACTGCCCACCCTAACCCAAATTCACAAATTATCCATCTCTCCAATCCTTTGTTTAATCACAATCTTACAGGACCTCCTCCACCTCCAGAGCCGTTGTTAAATCAACCACTTCCCCCAGCAGATGCCCAGACCCAGCTGCTTTTACAGTTGACACAAACTGTGACCCAACTTAAGCAGCGTCTTAACTCGGGAACTGGACCACAGCAATACCAACCCTTTATTACCCGTGCAAGCCTATTCTCCACACGGGTTCAAGCAGACAAAAAGCCACCGGAAGCAAAGCCATTTAAGATTAAGAGATATGCCGGAACAGGGTGCCCGTATGCACACCTAGAGTTGTTCCAGTCTCAGTTGGATTCAACCCGGTTCACAGATGCCCAAGCATGCCATGCTTTCCAGGAAACACTCAGTGAGGAGGCATTGAGTTGGTTCCTCAAGTTACCGGCTTTGTCAATAGAAACCTATGGTCAGCTGACACAGAGGTTCCTGTCCCGGTTTATCCTGCTGTCTAGTGCCAACCGAAGCACCACTTCGTTATTCAAAGTCCAGCAAAGGGATGATGAGAGCTTGAAAATTTTTGTAACCCGTTGGCTGTCCACGACTTCCAAATGTGGGCACTTGGACGAGTCAGTAGCATCAGAGGCGTTCTTACAGGCGCTCAAACCAACCCGCTTTGTGGTGGAGCTCAGGAAGCAGCGGTTCAGGTGCTACGATGATTTAATTAATGAAGTAACTCGGCAAGCTCAAGCCGAGTATGACACCTTCGGGGAACGCCGGACGAATACCGGGTTCACAAGCCAGCGAGCTGATGGATGGAGAAAGGAAGGGCAGAATAAGAGTGGCCAGGGATACTACGACAAAGGTTCAAACAGATCAAGGGAGAAGCCAAGAGAAGCTCCATACCCGAGACCTCCAGCCCAGGAAGCAAAAACTCCTTACATTCCGCGATATGAAGTGTTAACTAATTTGACTTCCTCCTATGAAGAAATTTGGAACCGCCATAGAAATGACATTCCCCCAGCTCCAAAAAGGAAGTTTCCCAAAAGGGCAGGGCCGGACAACGGGCAACACTGTGCCTATCACAACGAGTCTGGCCACACCACCGACCGGTGCTTTTCCCTTCGAAACACCATTGAGTACATGATCCAGAACGGCAAGTTACATCAGTATAAGTCACCCGCCACAGGTGTCAACCTGATTGAAGTATATGGGGAGATAATGACGATTCACGGGGGTGGCACCCAAGGGGTGTCCGGTCACCGGGCCAAAAGACTCTGCCCAAGAGGCCCGGAGTTAGAGATAATGCAGCTTCATCAGGAATGCCGCAAGAAGCTGGTTCCTTGGGATACCGTGTCATTTTCTCAGTCTGAAGACACGCTGAAAATGCATCACAATGATCCTTTCATTATCACTCTTCAGATTGACCATTGGAGAACTCGAAGGGTTCTAATAGACACGGGAGCCGCTGTCAGCGTCATGTTCAGCAGTTGCTATAAGGGGTTTAAAAGAGGAAGAGATAAGCTCTATAGAAACCACGAGCCATTGATCAGTTTTTCTGGTGAGACAACTCAACCGTTGGGGTCTGATCAGCTAACGGTTATAGTTGGAACCGGGCACCAATCCACAAGAATTGTAGTTCCCTTCATAATTGTGGACTGCCCATCTTCCTACAATGCCATACTTGGGAGAGATGCACTCTGGGGCCTACAAAGTTTTATAGCGGGTCATATGCTGCTTATGAAGGTACCTACACCCGGGGGTTGGGTTACAATTCGCGGAGACCAAGAAGCCGCTGTCAGATGCAACGCGATAGCAACAACTCAGTCCCAGCATGAGATGTTTTCGGCCGGTTTTTCCCTGTCCCCATTTGACAAACCCGATGACCCCAGGGATGACCCGGATTCTTTGCCCATCAGTAAGACGGCACAAAAGAAGAGCCAGAAGTATCCTGCCAAGTTCCCCCGGCCAGCCCCAATCGAAGCATCAGAATGGATTCAGATTTCAGAGGAATACCCGGAGAGGAAGATTTGCATTGGCACAGGCCTTGACCCCGAGGTCAGAACCCGAATGATTGAGCTGCTAACCCGGAAACAAAAAGTGTTTGCATGGTCTTATGCAGACATGCCCGGAATTTCTCCAGAAGTTATGACGCATTCCCTTAATATTATCCCGGGTGTTACACCGGTAAGACAGAAGCGTCGTGCATTTTGCGCAGAGAAGTACAAGGCCATTCAAGCAGAAGTTAAACGTCTTAAAGACATAGGGTTCATTGAAGATGCAACATACCCGGATTGGTTGGCCAATGTGGTGATGGTCAAGAAGGCAAACGGAAAGTGGAGGATGTGCGTCGACTACACAGATCTGAATAAGGCTTGCCCGAAGGATAGTTTTCCCCTTCCAAAGATTGATCAACTGGTGGATTCAACCGCGGGCCACCCCCAGTTGAGCTTTATAGATGCATACTCGGGATTTAACCAAGTTCCGATGAATCCCGCGGATCAACAGCACACATCTTTTACAACAGACAAGGGGATGTATTATTACAAAGTGATGCCTTTTGGACTCCGGAATGCAGGAGCCACGTTCCAGCGCCTCGTAGTGGGCATGTTTGCAAACCAACTCGGGGATACTATGGAGGTTTATATAGATGATATGCTGGTAAAAAGCCGGGAAACAAGCAAACACCCGGATGACTTGGAGACCGTTATCGACATTGCCTTGAGCAAGGGAATGAGGTTAAACCCGGAGAAGTGTGTGTTCGGTGTTTCAGGAGGAAAGTTTCTCGGGTTTATGGTCAGCGCTCGGGGAATTGAGGCAAACCCGACAAAATTCAAGCCGTCTTGGCCATGCAACCGCCAAAAACCAGGAATGAAGTCCAGCAACTTACTGGCAGGCTGGTAGCCTTATCCCGGTTTATATCCAGATTAACAGATAAATGTGCCCCCTTCTTCAAAATTCTCAAGAGTCAACACCGCGAGCGGATTACATGGCAGGAAGATCACAATCAAGCTTTTGAAATGTTGAAGGAATACTTGGCGTCAGTTCCTTCCTTATCCAGACCTAACCCGGGGGAAATACTCTATCTATACCTGGCGGTATCTCAAACGGCTGTCAGCTGTGCCTTGATAAGAAAGCCAGAGTCTGAAGAACTGCCAGTCTACTATACTGGAAAAGGATTCAATGATCCTGAAACTCGTTATCCAGATATTGAAAAACTGGCCCTGGCCTTGGTTGTAGCAGCAAGGAAGTTAAGACCCTATTTTCAAGCACATTCTATCCATGTGCTCACCAACCAACCACTACGGCAGGTTCTGCAAAAGCCGGCGACTTCAGGAAGACTGGTCAAGTGGGCAATTGAGTTGGGGGAGCATGATTTGCACTTTAAACCGCGAACGGCAATCAAAGGGCAGGCAGCAGCAGACTTCATTGCCGAGTTAATCCCAGCAGATTCATCAGTTGCTGAAACTCTTCCTACACAAGCTGAACCGGAGAGTTGGCAAATATTTGTAGATGGATCAGTCAATCAGAGGCAATGTGGAGCAGGCATTACATTGGTAGACCCGGAGGGTAATATCTTTGATTATGCTCTACGCTTTAACTTCAAAGCATCAAACAACACGGCTGAGTACGAAGCCTTAATCAAAGGGCTCCAACTCGCTAAAGATATGGGCGCCCAGCATCTCCGCATACTAAGTGATTCACAACTGGTAGTGCAGCAGGTTAACGGCGGATTTCAGGCAAAGGAAGCACATCTTTCGTCCTATCAAAAGTTAGCGGCTTTCTTGCTGGAAAAATTTGACACCTTTGAGGTTACTCAGATACCGAGGCAGCAGAATGTGAGAGCAGATACTCTGGCTAGGATTGCAACAGGGGACGATTCCAATACCGAGTTTAAAGGCTTACTGGTCGAGACATTGGAGAAACCAAGCATCTCACTCTCCTTTTCTGAGATTTTCGCAGTGGAAGCAAACCCGCCACCATCTTGGATGGATGAGTTCATCAACTTCATCCAACATGGAACCCTACCTGAGGACCCGGTAGCGGCCAAACGACTACGGGTTCGAGCGGCGCAGTATAGTATCCGTGATGGGAAACTGTATCGACGAGGACATACTTTCCCTGATTTGAAGTGTATTACACCCGAGGAAGGAGACCGGGTTTTGCAGTCGCTTCATAGCGGGGTATGTGGAAATCACTTTGGAGCCCGTAACCTGGCTTTCAAAACCCTAAGAATGGGATATTACTGGCCTTCTTTGGAACACGATGCCAGAGTCGTCGTAGATTCCTGTCTTCAATGTCACCGATTTGCAAGCTTTCCCCGTGCCCCATCAGTCCCACTATCAGTAATCATTTCTCCATATCCATTTTGCATGTGGGGGATTGATTTCATCGGGCCTCTACCCACAGCTCCGGGACAGCTCAAACACGCCATTGTCTCAGTGGACTATAATTCCAAGTGGATAAAAGTTCAACCCCTGGCACGGATAACAACCGCAAATGTTAAGAAATTCCTTTGGAACAATGTCTTTTGCCGGTTTGGAATCCCAGAGACGTTTATCACAGATAACGGGACGCAGTTTGACAATGATGAGTTCCGAGAATTCTTACATTCCAATGGGACAAAGGTGCTATATGCCTCCCCTGCACACCCGCAGACTAATGGACAAACTGAAGCTGTTAACAAGCTCATCAAGCAAGTTCTGAAAAAGAAGCTGGAGGACGCAAAGGGTTTATGGGCTGAGAAACTTCCAGAGGTTTTATGGGCACTTAGGACAACTCCAACAGAAGCCAATGGGGAGAGCCCATTTCTTATGACCTTTGGCTCTGAGGCAGTGATCCCGGTAGAGATGGAAGTCCCGAGTGACCGGGTATAACTGTTTGACAGGGAAACCAACAATGAAGGCATCCGCCTTAACTTGGACCTCCTGGAGGAACGCCGGGAGCGTGCACATCTCCGAAATATCAACAAGAAGCAAAAAGTGGCTAAACACTACAATTCCCGGGTTATCAAGCGCCCACTCAAACTCGGGGATTGGGTAATGAAGGAGGTTATCCCTAAGCCAACGGGGTTCAAAGCTCCATGGGAGGGTCCATATGAAATTGTTGAAGTCGTGGGCCCGACAACGTTTGACATCAGGGGTACAGATGGAGTTACGCTTCCACGACCATGGAACGCCCAACATCTACATCTCTTCCCCAAATAGGTACCAAGTTATCTATGAATGTCCAAATTTATTGTTTATGATGTTGTATATAAAGCCTTTCAGGCCCACAATGCATGAAACCCCCTACCGGGTTATGTTTATTAAACAGTTTGTTAAAGTGAATGCAGCCTTTAGCGGCCCTACTTGTATGCCTTAACCAGCATTCTCCGATATTCTCCGATAATCTCCGGTCTACATGACGTGAAATATTGCAAACCTTAACGGCCTTATTTCACTGTCAAACTCGGCATTCTCCGATAATCTCCGGTCTACATGACGTGAAATATTGCAAGCCTTAACGGCCTTATTTCACTGTCAAACTCGGCATTCTCCGATATTCTCCGATAATCTCCGGTCTACATGACGTGAAATATTGCAAGCCTTAACGGCCTTATTTCACTGTCAAACTCGGCATTCTCCGATAATCTCTGATAATCTCCGGTCTACATGACGTGAAATATTGCAAGCATTAACGGCCTTATTTCACTGTCAAACTCGGCATTCTCCGATAATCTCCGATAATCTCCGGTCTACATGACGTGAAATATTGCAAGCCTTAACGGCCTTATTTAACTGTCAAACTCGCCAATCTCCGATAATCACTGGTAATCTCCTTAACTTGAAATATTGCAAGCCTTTCACGGCCTTATTTCAGTCTTTGAAAGTCCTAACGGACCCGTACAGCCCTAGCGGCACTTTTTATTAAACATGCCAAACCGGCAATATGCGTACATTTTGTCAACACTTGTATATTATGCATCACAAAAACCGGGTTATTCGACAAGAAGCCATAATTGACCGGTACGGCCCTACCGGGCCTATTGTTATTTTATGAAGATAACATGCCAGACCGGCACTATATATAAATTTTATCTACACTTGTGAGATACGCATCAACTCAACTTGTTATTTTACAGGGAACGTGTTATAGAAAGACATTCCCCCGTAAGGCCATAGCGGCCCATGGAGGCCCTAACGGACCCATATATCCTAGCGGCACTATATTTATTCACATGTCAAACCGGCATTATATGTAAATTTTTGTACTGTGTATCAGGTTACCGTGTTTTGTCACAGGAAGAGTTGTGCGAAGGAAAAATTTGATTACTTCAAAAAAGATCAATTACAAAAAGTAGCGAACCGCTACAGGTAAACTAATCTATTACAGCAAAAACAAAAAAGCTTAAGGCTCCAATTCATGGCGCTGCCGACCCGCTACCCCCGCCAGTGCTAGACCCGCCACGTCCTCCCCGGGGCTGTATGATGAACTGACCCCTACGGAGAGGTGGCCGGTTTCGAGGACCACCAACAATCCCACCACGGGAAGTACCTCTCCCGGCTGCTGTAGAACGAACCAGGGGACTCCGAGCCGGGTTCGCAGGAGCCCTAGGGTTTGCAGCCATGGCAGGAGTTGACCGGGAGGTGCCTGCAGCCTCGTCGGGTCTGACATGACCTTGGTGAACATCATAACCAGCCTTGTCAAGCCAGCCTTGGCGAATCCCAGCGCTAACAATTTCGGCGCGAGCCTCGGCCCTTGCCGTCCGCAGCTTCAGGTCAAACTCGGGGCTCGCCAGAAACTCGGAGATAGCAGAGTCCTTGGCCCAGGAAACTGCCTGGATTAAATCTCCTTTTTGTTGCTCCAGGGAAGTAACCTGTTGCTGCAGCGCCTGGTTTTGCTCGGTCAGCTGGGCTATAGCGGCGTCTTGAGCACACCGGTCCTCCCGGTGACCCTCGATGACTTTCTCCAATTCCGAGTTCTTGGCCACCAAGTCTGCTATGTGTTCTTCTGCCTTGGCCAACTCCGCACACGACGCAATGGCTGATGCGCTTGCGAATTCCTGGACCCGAGCCAGGCTTTCTTCGCTCGCCGTCACCTGGTCCCGGGCGGCCCGGAGGTCGTCCCTGAGCACTCTCTCTCGCTCGGGGATGCCTTCGTTTATGAACCGATCAGTTGCCAAGTACGACAACCTAACAGCCTACATAAACCAAATAACGGGTTAGTACAAAGAAACAAAAAAAAAAAAAGGAAGAACGGGTTAAGGAAGAAAACAAACTTACCCGCATCAGTTTCTCCTGCGTCCTCCGGGCTACAATCAACGGGTCCTCATGCTCCAGGACATAGGAGTCGGCGGCGCAGTTCTTCAAATCCGCTACCATCCTCTGGATGGCCACGTCCGCCATTCCCGCGCCCGCCAACTCCTCCATTATTTCAGTAGTGTCCCGGTGCTGCTTTCTCTCCCTCCTCTTTTTCCTCTCCTTCCTTCTCTTCCTCCTCTCGGACCTCCCCGAGCTGGATGCCTCCCGGGTGCGTTTGCGAGAGGGAACGGGCTCCACTTCTTGAACTTCGTCACTCCCGTCACTCCCCTCCGGGTTCTCACTCCCTATCCCCCTTTCCAACCCTCCAACCTCTTCACCCCCGTTGTCATCCTCTTCAGTAAACTCCTCACCGGGGAGCACAGACGAGGGAACTGCGCTCATCACCGGTTCTTCAGTCTCTTCATCGGCGATGGAAGATTCCCTTCCCGGTTCTTTAAATAGCGGGTTATAATCCACCTCCGAGGGATTCCCTTCAACTTCCTCTCCCTCCTAGAAAACTTCTGGCCTGAGAACCTCAGCCAAGTACTCGGGGACCTCGTTGTAGTGCAAGGCGTCAACATGGAACTGCTGAACATCCCCTTGCTCGGCGTCTAGGCGCAGGAAAGCCGCTTTTTTCGTCAGGTCGACATCATATGCTAGACCCTCCGCCCCTTGCGTCCGAATCCCGGCCCATACAGCTTTGTCCTCGAAGCCGTCATATATTCCCGGGTTCTTGCGTTTCGTGAACTCCATCGGGAGAAGAGCTGCAACAAAATACATAACCCGTTAGACAGGAGCATGTGACAACAAAATTTGGAAAGGACACGAGACAAACCTGGGAGCTCCATCAACCGGCACCTGCTATACACATACAGCCTACAAAGCCGGTACGAACTCCGGTCATCTTGACCCCGGAAGGCCCATAGCATCCTCCGGATCCTTTTCTCCATCACCGGCTCCAAAGGAATGTCGGGGACGTCTGCAACACAAATAACGTATGTAAGTACAACTCGGGAAGGAGAAAAGAGAAACCCTAAGGGAGACGACTTACTCATCAGTGGCTGGAAGTCACCCAGTACTTGAAGCGCGTGTCCCGGGTCTTGAAAGTTTCTTATCAAGAAACTTTTTTCCCTCCAGGTCCGGCTCACGGAGGTTGGCAAGTCCTCAATGATCTTCTTGAAAACCGCTTTGGACTTCAGTTGGATGGTCCCACTGAAACCCCCCTTCCGGGAGTACTCGGCCCGGTACATGGCGTGTAACTCGTGATAGGTGGGCATCTGCTGCTTCAGCACCTTGTACATGACGCACAACCCTAGTAGCTGCCTCCACATGTTCGGGCCAACTTGCCCGATGGCGAAGTTGCTCGCAGCCAGGAGGTACTGCACCTCCACCTTTAGCGGGAGTGACAGGCCGCAGCGTAGCTGGTACTCGTGGCATAGCGTCCACCCATCCCCGGGAGCGAAGAACTGATCCTCGGGTTCTAAAGTCCGAATTTCCATAGACTCGGGAATCTTCCAGTTGCTCCTTAGCTCCACAATCTCCTCCGCGGTCAGTGAGTACCCGGGAGGGTCGAGAGCGGTCCCATCAGTGAAGGTTACTGAGGCAAACTTCGGGACGTGAGCATCCATTGCCGGGTTTGTCATCTGCAAAACAGGAAACACGGGAACGTCGTCAGAAACCCAGATAACCCGGCGACCACAAGGATAAACTCACACACTAACGCAGAAACCCAGATTGGAACCCAGAAACAGTACACATGATCGATCCAAAACACTCAAAAACAACGGAAGAGGAAACAGTACCTTACTTATGAGGGTTTGAAGGGCTTTTGAGGTCGATTTGAGTTTGGAAATCCAACAAGCACAGCGACAACAGAGAATGAGAGCAAAAGCACGAAAAAGTTATCGGTTTCGAAGGTGAGACAAAACTGTCACCCTCAACCCCTATTTATACAGTTAGAGGCGTACACTGAAGGGACGTTTCGGTTTTTCGAGAAAATCGCCACGTGTCATGCATGCCGCGTCCCAAAACCGAAAAACTTTTCAGTTTCCCCCACTTCAAACTGAAAACTTTTCAGTTTCCCCCACTTCAAACTGAAAACTTTTCAGTTTCCCCCACTACAACCCGGAGACGTCGTTTTCAATTCTCAAAGTGAACGTGTCTGCGGGGTACCCTTGCGTACGGACTTGGGGGACTGGGTACACCGGGTCTGGATTATAACTTTGTAACCCGGTAAAGAAATGATTTCAAGTCCCCACCCAAGCGTACCCCTTGACTGAGGACTTGGGGGACTTGTTTACAGGTGGAACCTAATATTTCTCCTTTACCGGGTTACAATTCAAGAAATAACACACAAGTGTCGTCGATTATTAAATGTGCATCGTTTATTATGCTTGAAGTACTGTTTACAGGATTAAAGCCCAGTCAGATTTGAGAAGCCACTCTGGGTCCTTTGTCAGGGCCCAGTTCATTGTAAAATTGAGGAAAAGCAAGGGAGTTTATTCCCACATTGGAAAAGGACAAAGTGCTGCCTTTAATGCTACTATAAATACCGGTGAGGACCTCCCGGTAAGGGGACGGACAACTTCTTAACTACTCTTGAGTTTTCTGCTTATCTGACAGTGTCTGACTTAAGCATCGGAGTGGCTTCCCTCGGTAAACCCGGGGACGCCCCTTTGACGTGTTTGTTCTTTACACAGGAAAACTCGGAGTACAAGAAAGTTCTCTATTTCTGGAACCGTGCAACCCGCTAAAGGGGCCGCGAGTTTACCCGGAAACAACATCGGATTTAAAAACCTTTCCAGGAACCCAAAATCGGTTCTCTGCCTTTATCATAAAACCCTTTAAATCCATGAGCCAAGTTTCCCCTTTTAAAATCATCCCTCTCCATAATCCTAAAACGGTGAAAACCATTAAATCATATCCCGAGAAAATCCATTAAAATCACGGGAAAGGTAGGAACCTCTTTCCCGGCTCATTTATCTTTAAAAGCATTAAATCCCATTTTTCCCAAAATCACCGTAAAACATAAATGGAGGAAATCATATAAACAGGAGAAATCAAATAAAGGCTATGACATGCAATTTAATTTAAAACAAGGTCCACTCACAGTACTCATCGCGACCTTCTTCCTGCTCGGAAAGTTCCTCGAGCGAAACCCTCGAACTAACCGCGTAATCGAGTCCGTCTCACGTTCAATCAGAGACTGTACAAACAAACCATTATATTAGTCTTTACATAGTTGACTTGGTCTTTTACTAGTTTGACCAGGAAATCTTATTTGACCACGTGTTGACCAAGTTCCTTTCTTTTTAACATCTTTTCAAACATTACACTTATTTCTGATTATCAACTCGTAGTTTGGTTTCCATTTACGCCACCTTAGCATAAGTATTTTCTCTTTACTAATTGTGAGTCGGTACGTCGATAATGAAATTATCTGATTGTTTTTCCACGATCAACTTGACATTTCCGTTAATGGGAGTCAACATCTTCCTCAACCACTAGAGTGGTCAACATACTATAATTTTCATACTTCACTAATTAACTTCAAAACCTTTAACTTGAATTCTACCTTTTCTTTAACCTTTTCAACCCGATTTAACATCTTCTCATAAATGGAAACCTTCCAAAAAGGGAAAGTTTCCCAAAATGGAAAGTTTCCTAACATGGCAAGTATTCTTTAGATTGGGAAGTTTTCCAAAATGGAAACTTCCTACTTACGTCCAATTTTCCGTAAATATCCTAATTACGATTCAACTGACACTTTTTGACTCAAGCATAACGAGGATTCGATTTCTACCTCTTCGGCATTCAGCCGGTTTTACTGTATCACCGGAATCTTCGTCGGATTCCGGTGACTTGCCAGAATTTCGCCAGAGTTTCCCCATTTCTCGATCACCAAGTTCTCGACATGAAACAACCTAAATAACACTAAATCAGCAACCCAACAACGATTCAAATAACACCAAACAATAAAATGCAGCAACTACACCATAACCTCCAATACACCAACTCCCCAATTCAATTACCCCAAACCATTTAATCAAAGCTCTTTCTAGATTAAGGGATTCACCTCTAAATCCCAAAATGAAGCAAGTTGCTCTCACATTACTCTTCACACCCAAAGCTGCACCAAAACTGCTTTCTGCACCCAAACCTCCACTGCTCACTGCCGAGAGATTCCTCTACTCCAAACAGAGTATCAATGCCGCTCTTTCGACTCTGCCTTCACCTCCATTCCTTCTCCTTCATCTGCAGAGCCTCAACAACTCAGAAACACAACAATTTGTCGAAAATCACCAAAAACACGCAAATCACCAAACAAACAGTAAATTCCAAATTAAACAGAAAACCAAAGACGTAACAACTCCTCCAATCTAGACTTCATTCACAACTCACCATGAAAACATGTTCAGAATCCTCAATCGATATCAAAAGAGCTAATTTAGAACCAAACATCATCCCCGTCGCCGTTGTGCACAGTGCCATGAACGGCGGTCCTCCACTGCCTAAACGCAAATTCTTCATCTCCCAACCAAACTCAAAATCAATTATAGAAGGCGTAGAGCTCGATGATTAGATGATCTTTCATACCTCACTTGTCTTCGCCGATGACCGGAGGACACAGAACGATGGCCGGGAAACTCAAATCTTCTTCCGTTCGAATCTCCTTCCTCGGGCCTCTTCTTTGAAAACTGAGGACACAGAAAGAACAAGGACGATGAGGCGAAGCTTCCGGACCCATCCAGACTCGCCGTCGCGGCTAAAGTCAGAAAACCCAATCGAAGACAGTCGCCTTCTCTCCTTCGATTCTCTCTCTCTCTACAGCTTTGTATGGAAACCCACAACCACAGACGTGTTGGGGACGGCAAGGCGAAGCTCTGGTCACCGGTGAGCCGCCGAGAGATGATCATTTGACGGAGATGCGATCGGAGCACAATCGTAGCTGGAGACGGAGTCGAGAGAGAGAAAAGCTGCGGTCAACCCTCCAGTTCGGTTTTTGACCGAAGTCAACTTCCCTCAAATCCTTTTATACTCGAGACAACGGTTGAGATCAAAACCTAATCGATCTAACGGTTCAAATTTATAGAAAGTGAAAAGTAAATAGATTAAATAGTAAAACTCCTTTTTACCGGAATAGTAATTGGAAATTACCATAAACTTCATAAATTCACAGAAAATAGCCGGAAGCCCCGAAAAATATTCCGAAAATACCGGGAGACTCGTGTTGACATGTACTACAACATCGAGTCATTAATTGAGGTATTTAGAGAACTTTTAAAAACTCAGAAATAAACTCGAGCGATGTCTTATCAAATTACCGATCGTAATTAAAAGCCCTCGGTAACTCGTAAACCTCTGTGGAAAGGCAACTTTTAGGTACGGGATGTTACACATAGAATTACCTCCATACTAAAATTATGTGGAGAGCTTGTTAGTGAAGATAGCAAGCTCGAAAAACCTTTTTCGACATTCCATGCCACAAATTTGGTTTTGCAGCAGCAATATCGTGAATGAGGATTCAAGAAGTATTCTGACCTCATTTCATGTCTTATAGTGGCAGAGAAAAATAATGAGCTCTGATCCTAATGAAAAACCACAATTCTTGCCCTACTAGGTGTCACCCTATTCCTGAGGTAAATGTTGTTTCTAATGGTGGTCGTGACAATAGACATGGCTATAAGCATGGCAATACTAGTGCTCGGTTTAAGGGAGATGCCAGTAAACGACGAAACGGTTAAGCCTGAAAAGGTAACAACAAAAATTTGGATCCAAAGAATACAGCCAAAATTCACAAAGGTAAAAATCATATGGCCAAAGACCCTACGAACAACGAAATTTTTTGCACTCGTTGTGGATGCAATAACCATTTTTTATGCACTTGTCGCATTCCTGACATCTTGAGTCACTTTACCAAGCTTCGCTCAAAAATAAGAAAGCTGAAGTAAATTACATTGATCAATTTGATCTTTGGGATTCATCAGTACCGTTGGATGTCTCTTCACTTGATGTCTCCAATTTTTTTGTTGACAATGGAAAACATGCAGATGTCATGCTTAATGGTGGTGTCGTTGACACCGAATAAATTTTCAGCCCATGTTTTGGCAATTCAATTCCCTTATTTTGTTAATTTTCCCTTTTGCATTTGTTTGTTGCCGATTGTACTTTCCTTTTTTTATTCTGTAATGGATGTTTTCTTATCATATGCCATGAATGTGTAAAATTTGTTTTCAGTAACATGTAATTGCTTAATCACATCATTACCTTTATGTGATAATAATTAAAATTCGCTTGAATCATGCATAATCGATTTTTACCAATAATAATTTTTATGCATAATTATGCTTATCATGAAATATCTTCTTTTTCATGTGATCATAATAACCTAATATTTTACGGATGTCTATGTTCATGGTATGTAAATGCACATGCATGATTATATCATTTTTCTTTTCCTAAATTAACTCATAACTGATATTATTTATCTACCAAAATTACATCACTCTAATTTAATTACACTGATAGTAACAAATGTACACTTTCATATAGAGTATATTTTATTCTACAAGCAATTTGTTTATTTTATATTATGTTCTCCTATGATGGCAATGGCTATGATTCATGGATGCCCTATCGTCTAAAAGGATGGAGAATATAAATGCCTTGTTGACAGTGCTACTACGCACACGATTCTTCGTGATCGAAAATTTTTCTCCACCATGGTCTTCAAAAAGCTAATGTGACCACAATTTCTGGATCCTCAAACATGGTCGAAAGCTTTGGTAAAACTCACATTAGACTACCGAATGACACTATGTTGATTATTCAAGAGGCTTAGTACTCTTCCAGATCCAAAAGGAATCTGCTCAGTTTTAAAGATATCCGTTTAAATGGATATCATATGGAGACCACAAATGATCATAATGTGGAATATCTTTGCATTACTTCCAATAATCACAGCGAAAAACATGTATTGGAAAAGTTGGTTGCTTTATTTTCTGGGTTGTATTATACAACCACTACATCAATTGAGGTAAACCATGTTATGAACCAACTATCAAAGAATCAAAATGCATTTATGCTTTGGCATGACCGTTTAGGTCACCCCGGATCTACTATGATGCAGAGAATAATTACAAATTCCAATGGTCACCCGTTGTTGACTAAGCATATAATTTTGCCAAGAAACCCTTGCAAAGCTTGCTCGCAAGGAAAATTAGTCTCCAGACCATATTTTGTAAAGAATTCAGGGAGACATTTGTGGGCCCATACAACCACCTTGTGGATCTTTTCGGTATCTCATGGATTTGGTTGATGCATCTACGAGATGGTCTCATGTTTTCTTCTTATCCACTCGTAATGTGATATTTGTCAAACTTCTTGCTTAGTTAATTAAGTTGCGAGCACAATTTCCGGACTAACCTATCATGTCCATTCGATTAGACAATGCTGGTGAATTTACATCTCAAATTTTTGATGATTTTTTCATATCTATGGGAATTGAAGTTGAACATTCTGTTCCTCATGTTATAGCGCCTTCAGATTATAGCGTGCACCCTATTAATGAAAATTAAGTTGCCAGTTTTTGCCTGGGGACATTCTATATTGACCATAAAGAATTATGTCGGCAACACTTAAAGAATTATCTCGGCAACACTTATTCATTGAGACCCATAGCCAACCATCAATATTCCCCATTACAACTCGTTCTTAGGAGCCAACCCAATATCTCCCATCTTAGAATTTTTGGTTGTGTTGTCTATGTGCCTATTGCATCACCACAACGTACTAAAATGGGTCATTAACGCCACTTAGGAATCTATATTGGTTTTGACTCACCATCAATCATTTGATATCTAGAACTCTTAACAGATGATATCATCACTGCACATTTTGCAGATTGTCATTTTTACGAGATAGTTTTCTCGCCATTTGGGGGAGATAAGATTGTTAATGTTGAACATCGTGAATTGTCATATAATGGACCCACACTGTCTCATTTTGATCCTAGTACAAAACAATGTGATAATGAAGTATGAAAGATTCTTCATTTGTAAAATGTTGTCGAGTCAACGCCTGATTCATTTACTAATACAGTAAGAGCGACAAGATCACATATTCTTGTTGTGAATGCGCCTACACCAATTGATGTCCAAATATGACAAAATGTTGTGGCAGCTAGTGAGTCATCTAGTGCATGCTTAAAGCGTGGCAGACTTTTAGGTTCAAAAGATTGAGTTCCTAGAAAGAGGAAATTAATGGCACATCTGAAACCTGATGAAATCGCCCCTGAAAAAATTTTTGGGCAAGCTATCAATGTCCTACCCACAATTCATGATTCTATAAATACAGAAGAGGACAATGATGGTGACACAAAAGCCTCAAATGAGGCTCAAGTACTTGAAATAAGGAAATTTCCGTAAATTATGTGTACATCAATGAGTTCTGGGATCGCCAAGATATCGACATTGATGATATATTCACATTTGCAGTAGCTACTGAAATAATAAAAGGAGATGACACTGAACCTCGCTCTATCAATGAATGTAGACATAGACATGATTGGCTCAAATGGAAAGATCCAATCCAAACAGAATTGAATTCTTTAGATAAGCGCCGTGTTTTCATACCGGTTGTCCAAACACCACCCAATGTAAAATCAGTTGGCTGGTTTTTGTAAGAAAATGCAATGAGAACAATGAGATTGCAAGATATAAGGCGCGACTTTTGGCATAAGGATTTTCGTAAATACCAGAAATTAATTATGAGAAAACATATTTTCGCGTGATGGATGCTATTACGTTCCGTTATATAATAAGTTTGGTCATATCTAAAAAGCTTAGAAAATGCATCCCTATATGTCTTGTACAATTCGGTGTAGAAGAACACACTTGTTGCATGAGTTACTTGTTTGATTTTTTTGTTAAAAAAACACAACTCTCTCCTAATTGGTCCATACAAAATCAAATCGAAAGGCGGACAAAACTTGTCCCATGTCTCAGCTATGATTTGTGATTAATATTTGCTACATGATTCGTGGGGAAGTTAGCTTTCGTAAATGTGTGGAAAATGAAGCAGAGTTCACAGTAGCTGATAACATGTTTGGTGTCAAGAGCAATTGTGTTGACCTTCCGTGATCGATCATCAGCTTTGAGTCTCATTTGATTATGATTTTTCTCAGTTCAAACCGCAAACACTGGTATTTGAGACATATAGTGTCAACCCTTTCGAATATAATATCTAGCTCCACCCTGTCACAATAATTACTTAACTGCACATTTGTACAACGAAAACAGTTGAAACAAAAGTCAGTTAAAACAAAAAATGGCATCGGACAAATGAAAAAATGGTTCGTTTTGAAAAGGTGTGTATTTTTAAGTCAACTCTGGTTGGCTGCCGGCCGAACGTCTTCTATTCTATTCTCAGCTTCTTTCCACCTTCCAATCATCCCGACTCATGGACGGAGGCGGCGGTCCGGCGCCGTTCTTGCTGAAGACGTACGACATGGTGGACGACTCGGCGACGGACGAGATCGTGTCGTGGAGCTCCAACAAGAATAGCTTCGTCGTCTGGAACCCTCCAGAATTCGCCAGGCTTCTCCTCCCCACCTACTTCAAGCACAACAATTTCTCTAGCTTCATCCGTCAGCTCAATACCTACGTACGTGAGCCACCCTCAACTCCATTTCTTGTTTTTTAACTCTATTATTTCGACAATCATAGCTAATTCCATGACATTTTCCTTCCCATTTGTTTGGATGTAGTCATTTTAGTATTTTTGTATACCTGATTTGTGTTGCCGATTGCAAGTTATTAGGATGAAATGGTATCTGAATCGAAAATGAAAATTCGATATTGATCATGAAGCGACATTAATTAAGGTGAGGTAGGAAGCATCGTTTAGACTTGTGATGGACGTATAGAGTTCTTCTATCCACTTAGACGAGATAGCTATGTGTTGCAAAGCTTTGCAGTGCTATAGTGAATCTTCCTTTGGTAGCTTTTATTTCCTGGTTCTCTAGCACTTTCGGAAATGTATCAGTTACCTTTTTGCTACATTTTTAGTGATACAAATGGGAGTTGGAGCTGTTGACCATGCATTTCGCTTGCCTTCTGAGTTTCCAAGGTACAAAAGGAGATAGAAATGCTTTTCCATAGCTAAGCTGACATGCCTCAAATCCTCGCATGACAGAGGTGACTATAAAGTATGATGATGATTGATCAAGTATATATCATGTATGGGGAGATACGAAGTCATTGGTGATGTACTTGTAGTGGTAGGTCGTAGTTGAATGAACACAGCCTCTAGGAATGAAAATGGCTGCATTGGTTTAGTTTGACCACAGTGCCGGGAATGGAAGCATGGTGCGGACATAATTCAAGTGATCCACTAGTAGCACTTTCACACAATAGGGTCAAGTTTTAGGGGATAAACGGGGCTGCCTTCGTTTATATGCCCTCGTTCATCATAAAGGGTTTGGTCAGTCACCATCAGATCTGGTTTCATTTAAATCCAAAGGTTAAGATTAATTGAGTTAAAACATATTCAACCCTTGAATTTAAATAAAACAAGATCTGATGGTGATTGACCACACCCTCGTTCGTCACTAGACTGCTCATTTATATACCTTATGTGCGTCCTTACAAACTTATTTCCCACATTAACCCTCTTGCGAATGCAGGCACTTACAGGCTTCAAATTTGGTATCATATCTAATTATTTTTGTTTATATTATTTTTGAAACTGTGGTTTAGTACAGTCTCACTAAGCACTTTGGATTCTTGGCCACAGGGATTTCGAAAGATAGATCCTGAAAGATGGGAGTTTGCTAATGAAGAATTCTTACAAGATCAAAAGCATCTTCTTAAGAAGATTCATCGCAGAAAGCCCATTCACAGCCACAGTAATCCCCAGGGTTCTATGGTTGATCAGGAAAGAACGGCTCTTGATGATGAAATAGAGAAGCTATCAAATGAAAAGGCTGCACTTGAGGCAAATATTTCAAGATTCCAGCAGCAGCGATCTGCTGAAAAGCTTCGGTTGGAAGACCTGACACATAGGGTAAATGGTATGGAGCAGAGGCAGAAGAATTTACTTACTTTCTTAGATAAAGCTGTTCAGAATCCTGCCTTTGTTCAACATCTAGCCCGAAAAATTGAATCTATGGATTTCTCTGCATATAACAAGAAAAGGAGACTGCCTGTTGCGGAACACTCACAATCAGTTGTGGAAAATAGTTTCATGGATAACCAAAGTAGTTCCAGACCTGAGTTTGGGAATATTTTCCACCAAGACTTTTCAAGTAAGCTGAGGCTGGAATTATCTCCAGCTGTTTCGATTATTAATCCGGTTTCACGTAGCACCCAGAGTTCCAATGAAAATGGGGACAGTTCAACTAGGAAGATATCAGAAGAACTGAAAGGTGCACAGTTGAGAACGGAAGGACTTTTATTTGCAAATGAACCATTAGAACTTTCAGATACTGGAACGTCCTTTGCATTCAAAATGGAGTCAATGTCACGAAAATCAACGAGTATTGGAAGCCCTGGACTCCATTCCTTGAAGCGAGCTTTGCTGTCAAATGAAGATAGTGATGGCCTGATAGCCTGTCACTTAAATCTTACATTATCATCTTCTCCCTTGAAAGTGATCAGTAGCCCGCATTCAGCTACAGTACCTCTAGTAGGTCAGGACATTAGCAACTCCCCATCCTCAGGTTTAAATGCCAATGACAAAGAATCCGATATCAGAGTTCTGCATAATAACTTGGCTGATGAAGATAGGCCTAAAAATTTCCCAAAAGAGGCCACAAAACACAGTAAAGGGCATGCAGCTGTTCCAGTTAGAGTAAATGATGTTTTCTGGGAACAGTTCCTCACGGAAAGACCTGGCTGCTCAGAGAATGAAGAAGCGAGTTTTAATTTTAGAGAAAATCCGTGCGATGGGCAAGATGGGATGGCCAGAAATGCTAAAGGTTCCGAAACACTTACTCTTTGACAACTACTGGTTTGGTGAGCCATACGACCAGGATCTAAGCAGGCTCTCTTCCCTTTATTCTCATTCTATGTGAGTTTCATCTTTCCAAAGATTTCAAACTTATTGTGAGTTTACCTGTAATTGGTTTGAACAAGTTCTTGCCAAATTGCCGTTAGTTCCTCGTTGCCTTTTGCTACTGTTAGGGGTTATAATTGCTAACGTAGTCATTTGTGGTATTTGTGCATACATTGTAACTACGTTTCTAACTGTTCAGTAGATATGTGATTTTGGTTTCTTGAGATTATTTTCCACCTTTTGAAAGGAAGTTTATTAACCTGCGTTTCTGTTTGATGCATCTGTTGCTCAAGTTCTGTCAGAAGTAGCATGTTGCTCAAGTTCTGTCAGAAGTAGCACAATGAGCTCATCCCAATTGGAGGGTGCGTACATACGCTCCAATTTATTAACTTGACATATGAATAAACTCGGCAATTTATGCTGTGAAAGTTATCCAGAAGATGTTTAGAGGCTTGTAGGTACAAAATTAATGTCAATAACCATACGTATGCATATATTATTTGAAATGCAAAAAGATAATTTATTCAAAAGACAGTGAAACTGTTGAAGATTCACTTCCAATGCTGAGTAACATAGAAACACTAGAAATAACTTGAATACATTTCAGTAACCAATTAGAGGTAAACTTTGAAATATCATAGGCGAAAGTAAAGCCTAATTGAACGAAGGAACAAGTCAAGAAATGTTTCAAATAATACAATATTGGAAGAATCTAGCTAGCTACTTGACCACATTATGGAAAATAAAAGAACAGATTGAAACCCATTCAACTAAAATTTTTTTTCAATGCTCATTTCAATTAATCACGATAAAAATACTTTTTACTCTTAACTTAAATATCTACCACTTATCTTTCTGATTCCAATCTGAAACCATTCTCTCTCTCTCGTCAGTGATTTCACTGGTAACATCCATCACTGGCATCTCCGGCCAATATAATGTTCTAAAAAACCCTAGGCGCTAGTCGGGCGGGCAGCTGGTGATTAACGCCTAGGAGGGCTAATCGGGATTAATCGGTTTTCTTACTCTTTAGGCGGAAACGGTGAAGCATCGTCTAGCCTAGAAAGAGATTAATTGGCTCTACGCAGGAATTTTTAGAACACTGTCTCCGGCCCACCTCTTCCTGATCGGTGACGCAAGGCATTCCTGACTCCTCTTCTAGAATAGGCATTCTCATCTCCACCTTTCTCGTCTTCGGTCACCGTCGCCATCAACCCCGCTTGAGAAGATAGAGATGTCATTTCACCGGTTGACGTTCTCCACTGCAACGTTGATCTGTTTGGCCTTCTCCTCCATTCTAACCACTAGATCTAGTTTCGTCCACCAGATCACGAACACCAAACATCGTCTTCTAGCTCACTGACCACTCCATACCTCCCTAATTCACTATTCGGCCGAGTTGGAAGCGTTGTCACTGTTTGACCTCCCCAAGGAGAAGAACGAAGCTTGTTTTCCGAGGAACTGGCCTTTTAGGGATTGAAGAAGAAGTTGAAGTTGACGAATATGATGATGAGGTGGAGGGACTCAGCGAGTCATTTTTCCAGGATGAGTCGTGCTACACCGAGTCAGCTGACTTGTCTTTACGTCCTCCACCACATCTCTACGTCCGTCGAGGTACGCCTTCTCAGATTTGATGGTGTAGTGCATTCGTGTTGAGGGAGAGCTCTGACCACCGAGACCATAGTTTCACGCCACCGGCTTCGTCTCTATCTCTAATTACAGCACATCCTTTGCCCTCAGAACTTTGTTGTCGTCGCTTTCTTGGAGTATATTAGAGTTAGAAGACTTGGTTTTTAGAGTATACTAGGGTTGGTAGACTTTGTTTTGATGTATACTGAGGTTAATAGACTTGATTTGGAGTATCGTAGGGTTAGTAAACTTGGTTTTGGAGTACACTAGGGTTAGTAAACTTAGTTTTGGTGTATACTGGGGTTAGTAGACTTGAATTTGATCTAGAAGTTGCCCCCAATAAACTTTATGTAGAAGTTTATTGCCCATAGTAAAAAAACTGGCAAAATTCCGACTACCAGTAATTTTTCGGCGATTGGTGACCAGAATCGGGAGATCAGTGACCAGAATCCGACGATCGGTGACCGGAGTGGCGACCGACGAGGCTTGGAAAAAATATTCTCTCTTATTTTCTTTCTCTAAGTGTATTAGGAATAAGGGTGAAATTGTTTTAAAAATATTATTTTATTATAAATTTCATAAAGATTTGTGTATTGGAACATTATACATGCATCTTATATTAAAATGGGACGTTTGACTTTTCAATTTCTTGGTTTGGGATACTTGAAATATGTTAGCTAGCTTCACTCCTCTAATCCCACCATTTCTGCTACTGGCAGTGACTCTAAGCTTTCCTCATAAGTGAGAACTTCAACAGGAGAATCAATATTATGTCCCCATGAATAATATCCTGAAACGTCCTTGCTTTGGGATCGTAAAATAATAAGCACTTCCCATCATGTTCTATCACCACTTCACCGCTGTCCAAAATGCAGTCCGGCTTCAAATCGTGTCCACCACCTCCAAACTCTCGACGTATAAGCTTTGAAGGAATATGTACCACTCTAGTCCATGATTCCTTGACCCCAAATTTCCTCATAAGCCATACGCTAAAACTGGGATGATCCGGTCCAGAATATACAAACTGAAGGTTTTTAGCAATGCCGATCCCCAAGCAGGGGAGTTCATAGCTGATATCAGGCCGCAAGTCTGGTAGTGGCAATATCTCCTCGAACCTGTTGTCTGCTAGACTTCATGAAGCTAATGTTGCTCTAATGGATTGCTCCATTTAAGTAGCACCCCCGAAGGCCATGCATATATAAGTTTACACACTCAACAGCTTCCACCACACCTCTAGATGTTCAGCCTAGTTCTACAACTAATGGTAGCATTCTCAAACCCCCTGTGTTTAGTACTGAACCACTAAAATTTAGAGAACTAGCTCATTCTAAAAACACACCTTCTGTAAGTACAGGCCCAGGTAGGACACTAGGTTTTACTGCCATAGATTTGTCCAATGATTGGATCAACTATTCCATATACTAATGTTAATTTTGGGAAATAAATTGAAGCTTTTAGAGGGAGAGGGCAAAATTTTCAAGCATAGAATTACTTTCAGCATACCAGTTTTGGGGTCAACCCTTTTAACTATACCACAGGCCCTTTTTCGAGTGCCTATCATAGTTTTAGCTACCACCACATGGGAGTGGCGCCTATAGCTCGTGTGAGCATGGCAGATCCTTTCATAGCACCCTTCCTTACCCAAAATACACAAGTTCCACACTATATACATACAACTACTCTAATTTTCCATACAGGCCCTTACTATAACTCCCACAGTCCCTACCCTAACAGCCACAGTCAAAATCCTTACATACCAACATTTAATTCAGGAAATCAACCAGTTATTAGTACTTGATCATCAACTGGCCAATCCCATACACCTCTTAATAGCAGTCTAGCCATGCAGACTAATTTTGGAACACAGACAGAGGCTGGCTATCATGGTATGCCTTTCCATTCAAATTTTGACCCTGCACAGCAACTCTGTGCCAATTAAGATTGGAATTAGCTAACTATGGTGGAGAGGATCTTGTGGAGTGGATCAATAAGGCAGAGCAATTGTTTGAGTTTTATCAAGTAGCTGAAGATAAGAAATTGGTGATTGACACATTGCACTTAACAAGGAAGGCTTATGACAAGTGGTCAATGTTCAAGCAAGAGTTTCCACCATCTTGGCAGGGTCTCACTGAGCTGTTAATGAGAGAAATTGAAGGCTACAATGTGACTGATTATCAAGCAGCATTAGAAAGAATGACACAACTGGGAAATATGGATTTGTACATGGAGCAGTTCACAAGGGTGTCTAGGAGAGGAACTGGTTTTTCTTAGCAGGCTCTTATGTCCTTCATAGGGGGGATTAAAGAGTCAGATGAGAGCAGATGTTAAAGCACTCAAACCTAGAACTCTTGATGAAGCCTGTGAACTAGCCAAAATTTTTGAAGAAAAGGAGTTGAGTTTAAGGGCTGCACACAAGACAACTCAGCAGCCTAAAGTGGCTTCAGCTTCTTCTAGTGGCTATAGCAAGGTTCATACAACTGCCAGTTCATTCCAACATAAGCCCCCAAGTTCCATCTAAGAGTAGTGTGAGCCACCAGAATAGTGTGGCCTCCAATACTGGATGACACAGAAGATTGAGCCAGGCAGAGTATCAGGAGAGGAGAGCCAAGAAACAATATTTTTTCTGTGATTAAACTTTTAAGCCTGGTCATAATTGTAGGAGAGGTCAGGGTCAACTAATGGTGATTGAGGTGCTTCAGGAAGACATGGAATTGCCAGACACCTCCATGGGTACAGGAGAGGATAACAACACTGAGGGGGAGCCAGAAAATGAAAAACAGCTACAGATACTTCGAGGACAAGATTTTTATGACACCATGCAGGTTAAAGGGGTGTTTAACACTAAGGAGGTACATGTCCTAATTGACACATGAGCTTCTCATAATTTCATTCATCCATCAGTGCTGAGAAGATTCAAATCCACCTCCATTAACATCAAACCCTTCAAGGTGAGGTTAGCTAGTGGTGCAATCATGCACATTACAGCTATGGTAAGAATAGAGTTACAACTGCAGCAATTTATTCTTACAAAAAAATTTATGTTCTTCCTACTTCCGGTTATGAGGTAATTTTGGGATCATAATGGCTCAAATCCCTTGGAGATGTCACTTGGAATTTTGAGCTTATGAGAATGAAATTTTGTAGAGACAATGTCCAGTATGCACTTCAAGGTGAAACGAGACCACAAGTAACCATGATCACTTGCACGACCATGACCAGATATTGAGGGAACCTAAAGCTGTGATGGTATAGCTCCATCTTGAAAGGGAAAACAGTATTGTTATAGATGAAAGGGTGATTCATCCTGGGCCTGTTGGGTTGCTGGACTGAACAACATAACAAAGCAAAGTTTTTTCTGGGCCTGTTGGGTTGCTGTGTTTTGAATGAATATCTTACAAAACAAAAATAAAAAACGCATATCAATATGAAGATTTGCCACTGGATAATTTTTCTATGAAAAAAATCAAAACTTCAGATCTCCCCCCCGCATCCTTCTCTAACATGCAGCATGAATCTCAGAGAAAATATCTCACCATTTAGAAGGTCACAAAATGGAAACAATTCGGTCCTCCAATTAAACCTAAAATATGATTATTCCTATCCCAAAATGGAATCGTTGCATGCATTACCCATGAAAAATAGAAAAGGTTAACGAAACAGAGAGGAGGAGATGAGGAGAAAAAATGAAGAGAGATGAACCGAGAGAGGAGGAATAAGAGAAATATACATGTCTGCCAATTGGGTCTTTCCCAGATTTGAGATAAATTGAACACAAGTAACAAATCGAAGAATAAATTAGACACGCGATGGAAGGAGATGTGTGAGAGCAGAAGAACGAGACCTGAGTGCAGAGCGAGATTTTGGCTTTCACAGTCCCATGGTTTTTAGGGCCGCTGTGGAAGAAGGTATCCGCGCGTTTTTCGGACTCTAGATGCTCATTTAACAGTCCCTTGTGTTGACAAACACGAGATTCAATTTATTGGACTATGTAAGTAGTCCACTCCTGTCCAATCTTGCCTATCAAACGTTCCCTACACTCACTTCCAGAAAAATGAAATTGAAAAAATGGTCCAAGAAATGTTGGATAATGGAGTTATCAGGCCTAGCACTTCACCATTCTCTTCAGCTGTGATTTTGGTCAAGAAAAATGATGGAAGTTGGAGAATGTGTGTTGATTATAGGGCTTTGAATTCTGTGATAGTGAAGGATAAATATCTCATTCCAGTTGTAGATGAGTTGATAGAAAAAATTCATGGTGGAAAATTTTCACTAAGATGGATTTAAGATCAGGATGGCTAAAAGGGATATTCAGAAAGCTATGAGTTCCTAGTCATACCCTTTGGGGTAACCGATTAATAGACCTGCAACCTTCCAGTCAGAAATGAATGATGTGCTAATTTGAGAAAACATGTATTAGTGTTTTTTATGACATCTTGATTTACAGTGTCACTATGCAGAAGCTTCTTGTTCACCTGCAAGAAATGTTTGAGGATCTTCTGCAGCATTCCTTGAAGATCAAAGATAGTAAATGCAGTTATGGGGTGAAGCAAGTAGAATATTTGGGCCATGTCATCAGCTCTAAAGGGGTAGCCGTAGACCATAACAAGATCATTTGCATTGAAAAATGGGTTAAGCCAAAAACACTGAATGGGCTGAGAGGATTTTTGGGGTTAGCTGGTTATTACAGGAAATATGTGAGGAATTGTGGGAGCATAACAAAGCCTTTAACTGATATGCTCAAAAAAGACAATTTCATTTGGACCAGTGATTCAGAAAGGGCATTTGAAATTTGAAAAGAGCTTTCACCACAACCCCAGTACTGGCTATTCCTGATTTTTCAAAACAACTTGTAGTAGAATGTGATGTCTCAAACAAAGGCATCAGAGCTGTTTTATCTCAGAAGGGGCATCCCATAGCCTTTTTAAGAAAGGCCTTGGCCCCTAGGCACACTGCACTCTCGGTCTATGACAAGGAAATGATGGTAGTAGTCCATGCAGTACAACAGTCGAGAAATTATTTGTTAGGACTAGACCATTATCAGTTTTTTCTGTTAATCAATAAGCTAGTGTGTTAGCATTTGTTTGGTTTCTTGGTACTTTTTTTTGTTTTTGGTTTCAATATTTTGATAGGTTGATTACATTTGATTACTTTAGGGTAGGGTAGTCTTGTTTGTGCATAAGATTATTGTTGGGATAATCTCATGTACTAACAATATGTTGTTGATAGTTAGTAGCAAGTAATAGTGAGACACAAGGTTTATAGTGGTTCATCTTACCATCGGTAGGCAAGGCTACATCCACTTTAATATGTACTAGGTGCTGGGAGCCTTGAATGGGCCCCCACAAGTATTACAAGTGATGTGTTGTCTACTTGTTATCATGCCTAAATGAGTGGGGTGGATTCTTCTTTATAGAGAAAAGAGGCTCCCCCATTTACATATTCTTCAATATGGGACTAAGAGTCGTATTCTAGTCTTCAAGTGTTGTATGAGCACATGTTGGTGAGGCCGAGAAAGTGACTTGCCGGTAAGCTCTTGATGACTTCTTTGTACCGACACGTAGCTTGCATGTCGGTCTTCGTGATACACGTTGTGGTCGGGTCCTATCATGGCTCATGGGCCCACAAAGAGGGTGTCAATTATGCTTGATTGTGTAGGCATATTAGCCACAATATTGGCTACACATACAAGTCTCCGAAGTCCCCAAGTAAGAGAGCCTTCTTGGTTGAGGACTCAAACCAAGACACCAAGCATAAGTCACAACGAGATGGCGTCCATCCCCTACTAGTCCTTGAAGTCTCCAAGCAACAAGGGGCTCTTCAAATGGCCCCCAAAAGTCATGACGTTCATCTTACTAGCTGATATCCGTCTTGTTGGATGAGCGTTGTTTGCATAAAAGTGGGAAATGGCCACATCAAAGCTGAATTCTTGCCGCATAAAAGATGGACGCTGAGAGCGAGAAGTCCCCAGCTCTCATCACTTGCCAAGGGAGAGCTGACCACATGAGTTCTGGAAGTCACCGGGTTGCCTTAAGATAGCTACTAGCTGGGCGTTATCTGCATGAAATCTAGGTGGTGGCCGTATAAAAACTAAACGCTGGCGGCCATGGTATAACAGTTGGGCGGATGAGTGTTAGAGTGTTATCTGCTCCTATAAGTTGGCCACTAATACGCTGAGCAAGCGTGAGCTGCTGGCAGAATGAATCGCCTAAACTATGAGAATTGAATGCATAAGAGTTGTGCGCTGAATCTGGATAGTTGAGCCCTTAACCGTGTGAAAGATGGCCGCTAAAGCCCATAAGATATGGTCGTGTGAGAGGTGGCCGCTAAAGTTCTGAGAGATGGACGCATAAGAGATGACCACTGAAGCACTGAGTGATGGCCTTATAAGAGATGACAGCTGAAGCGTTGAGAGATGGTCGTATAAGAGATGACCGTTGAAGCGTTGAAAGATGGCCGCATAAGAGAAGGCCATTGACCGTATGAGAGTTAACCGTATGCGAGCTTGAGCGGTTCTACCTACCTTGGTATTCTCATGTGCACGTTCGACAAGAGAATACCTCGGCGCTTCTCGCGTGCGTTCGACGAGGTATCCCACACACGCTCGGTGAGGTATAATTTCGAGCAGCCTTGTAGTTCTCCCAGTCTCTGAGGTTCTCTTGAGGAATGAGGCAAACTCTTTAACGGTTATATATCGCTAGGAGTTAGCGATTGTGCTTGCTGACGGTGGCATCGGATAATCATCATTGGGTTCTTTATGGTCGTGATCTGTGTTACTCTTGCCTGGGGAGCGTCTTGCGCAAAGCGAGGGATTACGTCTCTCCTAAGGGAGTCATCCCTCATGGAGCAAGGAATCGTAGTGTATAAACTTCGCTGAAACTCTCCAAGTGGAGGCATACTGCATGTTGCGAGGAATCATAGTGGAAAAACATCACTGAAACTCTCTGATATGAGGCATCCCACATGGCGCGGGGAATCGTAGTGGAAAAGCATCACTGAAATTCTCTGATAGGATGCATCCTGCATGGCACGAGGCATCGTAAAATGCGGCTCATTGTGCCTTAAACGATCTGCTTGTATGTGAGTAAAGACTTTGAAGGGCTCCTGTAAAATATACCACCATATTTTTGGGGATTAGCTTTATCCTTGGTTGCCCAAGGATAATAGTTGGGATAAGCCTGTTTCATTTGCAGCTTGTTAGTGTCACAAAAATATGGTATGCTCTTAAAAACTTATTTCACAAGATAAGCGCATGCACAAATATGTGGCACCTGGGGTAGTTCCCTGGCCTTAAAATCGTATAGGACCGGGTCTATATGTGCCGGGTAGTCTCCGGGTTTTAAGATTTAAGTGGAGCGGATCCACATATGTCGGGTAGTCCCCGGCCTTTAAGATTTAAGTGGAGCAGATCAACATATGCCGGGTAGTCTCCGGGCTATAACATAACAATGCTAACAATAGTATAAATAATGATATGAGGTTTGGCGAGGTAATGATCAATGCTTAACCAAAACATGATAGAATTGCATTGTAAGTTGGGTTGTGTGAGATGATAGGCATTGTGACGTTTATGGGATGGACCCTGGTCAAGTCGTAGCCATGCTCGTAACCGCTAGCTATTGCTACTCAAATCATATTTTGGTTAAAAGTCTTAATGTCACAACATCTCTAAGTGTGATATGGCCGGTTTATTAATAACATGACATTATTTAGGTGAAACATGACAAGTGTTTGTACATGGATTTTTAGCTAAGCGTGCTTGAAAGTGGTAAAACCATATAATTACATGGGGAGTATGAGAACATAAATTGAAGCGTCTCAAATTGTCTCACTTATCTCATGTGCGTTTGGACGTAGGCGGGGAGTGTGAGGTTGATCTGCGTGCGTCGATTCACATTTATTGATCCGCATGCGTTTGATCCATTTGTGCTGACCCATATGGGTTGAACCACATAAGGTACATGTCCCGCCTAACTTGGTTGAGTAGGGGTTCTCTTCCCCCATTTCACAAGGGTGGAGTAGGGGTTCTCTTCCCCCATTTCACATTTTCGAACTGCGCATAAACTCTACTGAATCCCCAAGAGCTCAACCATCTCACTGATCTTCTTTTGCTTCCCCTTAAGATCAGGTTTGTTCTTCTGCTTCTTCCTATTTGTTGTTTTGATTTGTGCTTTCAAGTTCAGAACATGTTGGTTTTGAATATGCATTTTCTGGGCATGGGGGGATCTGTTCATCTTCTAGTTAGGCTGGGTTTCTTGGTTTAGGATGTTCATAGAGAGTCTTGAAGATTTTTGGGAAACTTTTAGGTTTTGATCGAACTAACATCTAACTTTTCTGGGGTAGGACCCTTGTGAGAATGGCGGATCAACCTAACTTGAGCGAGAGAAAATGTGTGTCGAAGATGGGCATCGCTAGATGGATAGCGGATGTCTCCTCTACAAGCGGCTCAGGTCCGGGTGTCAGGACCCACCTCGAGTTAAACGTCTTTAACCCGAAGTAAATCCTGTGAGGACCACCAGAAGGAAACTTCTTACCGAAACTCCCTTGAAATGGACAACCCTTCCTACAAACCAACACAGCACTTCCATGAATAATTTAAATCAACCCCCAACTCTTGGAGTCATCCTGCTCCCTAAATCACAACTACGCTTCAACAAAATATTCAACTATCTAAGTTGGGATAATCAGAGCAATCCACATGGAAGTGATAACTAATTAAACTTACGGCAACATCGGATTAATTGACTATGCCTCGACTTCGGTACGCACGACCTCCTCACAGAAACCCTGCAATACTGGGCATTTGAAAACGAAGGGCCCAGGGGAAAACATTTAAAAACATGATGTTAGAGTGAGTGGACAAAAATATATCAAAGCGTAAGAAAAGTAATCAATTTCTGTTTTCCCTCTTATTTCTCTTGAAATTCATACGCATGCAACAATTGGAAAAAATGGTTAAAACAACATTTTCACTAATCATCTTGGCTCAAAACCCAAATTAAAATGTGGGGAATTAGTTTCACCATGACCACGAGAAAAACAACTGACCATCCATAATCCACGAGAGGGTTTATTGACCAGCTCTATCGGAGGGGGTCCCTTAACCTGCTCTATTCGGGAGGGTCCTTCTGACCAGCTACCACCGAAGAGGGTCCTGACTGGCTTTATTCGGGAGGGTCATTGCGACCAGCTACCACCGAGAGGGTCTGACCAGCTATAATCTAGAGATGGTACCATCTCCATCCAGAGAGAGTCCATGCTAGTTAGCAATCCATATATTTGAAAAATCTTTAAAATCCTCATGGTGAATAAATCAAAATTCAAGTCAAAACACCCATGACTTTTTTCCAAATACTTTGGAATTAAAACTTTCCTAGGCATCCGATACCGGTTCCCAGACTTTACTTTAAATCATTAAAATCTAAGAGCCAAGTTTCCCATTTTAAAATATCACCCCCTCCATAACCCAAAATGGTGAAAACAATTTAAAATCATATTCCAGGGAAATTATTTAAAACTCACGGGAAAGGTATGAACTTGTTTTCCGTCTTACTTATCTTTGAAAAATAGTAAATCCCCAATTTTTCCTAAAATCACCATAAAAATCAATATGGAGGAAATTTTCATAATAAAGGAGAAACTTAAAATAAATCTGTTGCATGCAAAATATTTAAAAATAAAAGTCCACACACAGACTTAGGCCTTAGCCTAACGAAAACTCGAATTCTGTCCAAGCGAAGTCTCCACAACACGATCCTCTTCACGTCCTGTTTCACAATTAATATTAATTTTCCGCACGCTAGAATGATGATTAAATAACATAGGCGTTCACATTTGTGAGCGTACAACTCGCTTATCGTCTTCACACTTCTCAAATTGTCAACTAAAAATCCCCAACCTTCACCAATAACTTAGAACTCCATCAAATATTTCTTAAATCTTAACCGACAATAATCGATAGCCAAAATCATATTTTATTATCTGCCAATAATGCTAAACTTGAAAAATTTCAAAACATAACCAAAACTCCTCCAAAAATTACCAAATTTAAACCATAGACTCCTCTCATTTTATACTATTTAATGGATATGAAAAACTGACCAAAAAGTGGCAGCACCGCCGCCAGCTCTGCCGGCAGAAATTTCGGCCAAAATTTCGGCGACCTCCAATCGCCACCAAATTTTAACAGTGGCTGCGTCTCATCATTTGGAACAACTTTCTAGTTCAACTCGAACGGCCAATTCGGCCTATAACTAGGTCAATCGAAGGAAAATGTAAAAACCCAAAATTTTTAAACTTCAAATCTTTGATTCTCCCTCCACACTCCAAATCAATCCACCAAACTTTAGGGGTGAGTAGTATTCCTAAAACCCATTCTAATCATATAAAGAACTCCCCAATTCGTGACCTGAGGAGGGAGAATTTCGATCTAGAACTCCTATTGTACACTAAGTATACAATTCGACATTTCTTCTAAACTATGGTGAGATAGGTCGAAAGGCTTACCTAGAATTGAAGTAGACTCAGAGGCGGTCATTTTGAGACCGGTGCGACGGCCTGAGGTGGCCTGACAACGGCATTGTGGAGGAGAGAAGCTCCGGCAGGGAGAGAGAAAATGGTCGGGTGAAAAATCTGATTTTTTACCCCGATAACTCTTATTCATAGCTATTTTACCGTACAATAACTTTATATTTTTGCTTATAACTTTCACATACAAACTCCGATTTGAGCATGCTACATGTCCACAAACTCGTATCGACGTCCTCTATGACTTTCATGAAGAAAGTTTTTCCAAATTCTCGACTTATGAAAAGTCAACTCTCCTTAAGAGTACGTTAAACTCTCTTCATGAAAGATTTACTTCTCCAAGAAAATTAAACGCAAAACTGCGTTAAACTCTCCTTAAACGTCTAGTCTTATAAGACAAGTTGGGATCCCTCACTTCTCAAATAAGAACTACAACTCATAAGACTTAGTTGACGTCTTAAATATAAGAACAATCAACTGATAAAGTCTCGAGAAGTTAATAATACTCCTTGTCACTACGTTTCTCTTGCCCATCACATAAAGGAGTTATATTAACTTAAATAGGCAATAGCGAGACATCAAACCACTCGATGAGACACCACGAGTCTCATCGTTCTCTACGTTGAGCCTAGGGTGACGCACAACTGCGAAACCCAACTTAATCTAAAATCTCGATCCAGAGAAAACGCTAAGACCACAGTTCCAACGTGATTGTCAACTTTACCATATCACTGAGCCTGGACAACCACCAGCTTTCTTTTACTTCAAGCGACACTTTCTATAATCTCCAACGTCGTATCACTGACTGGAGATAACAATTCTCATTCTATCTCTGTTACTATTCATAAGTCAGACCACTGACTAAGATTCGATGACAGATACTCGAATCATATACGCCGCCCAGGTGCCTCTACTTCCCGCAATAAAATTCTTGCTTGGAATTCTACCGCACTGCACGTGCGACGAACACCGAATCACTTTTCATTAGACAAATAGTTTCCACTTAGGGACTATCATCACCAACTATGTTTTGCCATCTTGTAAAACTGATACCTCGACAAAAGTCAAATTCTACGTCCACTCTCGGCTCCAGCTCGAGAGGAAATCAAATTTCAACTTCCACTCAAAAGTCTTGTACCTCGCCGACAAATATTAATAGTCTAATTGAGGCAGTAACCAAAACCATACTTCAACATCATGATTTGGTCAATTGTTGTAACTCATATTGATGACACAACCATAAACACAATGACCTCACAGGTCAATCTTGGATCAGTATGAGATTCCATCACAATACGATCCCTAGTAGGATCTATGCTCTACTTAACAATAAATTTCACATTCCTCAAAACACGCCCATCGAGGACATTAGTCTAACTTTCTTAAACAGCAATAAAGTGGGTGAATAAACCATAATCTTAACACCTCACAGCTAGTCACCCATTTCGAGAGAAATGAAAAAGAAATGATATCAATAATCCACTTCCACCACAATTTCAAGGCTTTTAGAAATAATCCTTTAGCAATACCACCTGAAATAAATATGGTCTACTACTAGTCCATGATACAGTGGGCTTTGCCCCCCGCTGTCCCTTCCTTGAATTTCGTGTATTTGACTCAACATGCACTAGATCAGTCGCTATTGACTTTCTTAAATTCTCGTAGCTTTATCTCAGTTCGGAATGACCTCTACTGTCCAACTTCCGACCTACCACAAACATAAGGCTACATACCTTATGACCTTACCAAAACATCCAACAACAAAAGAGTCTGACCTCCTAATCCAACTATCATGGAGATCTTACCATGACCTCATAATTAAAACGCTTATCCGACAAATGTCACTCTCGTCAATCACAGATTGATCGAAAGTCAACACATGAGTGACACCTTGCAATTTCTGAAATTCCTTGATAGTGACTAAGCAATTAGCTCGTCATAATACTCATTTTCCAAAATGCTTTCACTATGCAATTTCCACTATCTTTTGCATCAAAGACCACAACTACATCAAAAACATTCCCCTGCTCTTCACCCTTAAAGAGCAATATAGATTGATACTGAAACATAATATCATATTTCCAAAATTTCCTCCTTTGATCAATCTATCTGACACCTCCAGGGCATGATCTAATATTTCAATTAATAAAATACACATCAAATGCCCAACTTTGCACTTAAATCAAGAGCCAATCAAACAATGGATTCATGAGTCCTCCACACATATCCTTCATCTAGACACAAATTTTCGGTAAGAGTTCAACGACTCATAAGAAAAATGTAGATAATTTACCTTTCCCTTAAGGGTACTTTGAGAGGTCAGCGTACTAAGGCATAGTCTTGAAGATTCAAATATTTATGGAACTACCCGGTTCATAACTCAACAAAGAAGTACTAACTCATATCCTTAATAAACACTAAGCGTCCAAAGCATAAAATGCTGATGGATCCGCCGCGGTCGGACCATCACTCTATAGACGCTAAGTGCTACCAAGTACATGAGGTAGTAACAGGAAACGATAACCTAATGCTCTGATACCAACTGTCAGGACCCACCCCGGGTTAAAACCCCTTTAACCCGAAGTAAATCCTGCGGGGACCACCTCAAGGGAACTTCTTACCGAAACCCCCTTGAAATGGACAACCCTTCCTACAAACCAACTCAGCACTTCCATAAATAAGTTAAATCACCCCCGACACGTGGAGCCATCCTGCTCTCCAAGTCACAACTACGCTTTACTATCTTATTCCACTATCATGATTGGGGTAATCAGAGCAGTCTACATGGAAGTTATACCTAAAAACACTAAGTGAGAAACAACGGATTAATTAGCTATGCCTCGACTTCGGTACGCGCGACCTCCTCTCAGAAACCCTGCAACACTGGGCATTTGAAAACGAAGGGCCCAGGGGAAAACATTTAAAAACAATATTAACGTGAGTGGACGAAAATTAAATATGAAAAGGTAAAAATCTTTTCATGCTTTCCCTTTGATTTTCCAAACTTCACATGCACGTAATTCATAGAAAATGAATAGAGAAATCATAAAGTAAATCTCTTGTCTCAAATCCATGATTAAAGATGTGGGGTATTAACCACAACCACGAAAAACAACCAATCCGCTCTACCACGAGAGGGTCTATTGACCAGCTCAATCGGAGAGTGTCCCATGACCCGCTCTACTCGGGAGGGTCCAACCGACCAGCTACCACCGAAAAGGGTTCTGACCTGCTCTATCCGGGAGGGTCCTACTGACCAGCTACCACCGAAGAGGGTCAGACCAACTGCTATCCAGAAAGGGTACCATCTCCATCTGGAGAGGGTCCATGCTAGCATGCAATACATATAACCATATCCTTTAAAAACCTCGTGGTAAAATAAATCGAGAACCAAGTCAAAACTCCCATAAATTTACCCCAAATACATTGAATTTAAAACATTTCCAGGAACCCGAAACCGGTTCTCTGACTTTACTTTAAAATCGTTAAATCCAAGAGCCAAGTTTCCCCATTTTAAAATAATCCCCCTCCATAACCCAAAATGGTGATAACAATTAAAAACCATATTTCAGGAAAATCCTTTAAAATCACGGGAAAGGTATGAACCTCTTTCCCGGATCACTTATCTTTGAAAAATAATAAATTCCTAATTTTCCCCAAAATCACCATAAAACTTAAAATGGAGGAAATTCATAAGTTAAAGGAGAAAATAAATAAAATCTATTGCATGCATTAAATTTAAAATAAAAGTCCACTCACAGACTGAGGCCTTAGCCTGACGAAAACCCGAAATCCGCTAAAGCCAAGTATCCACAACACGAGCCTCTTCGCGTCCTGTTCCATAATTAATATTATTTTTCTGGATGCAAGAATAATTAAATAGCATAAGCGTACACATTTAAAAGCGTACAATTCGCTCATCGGCTCCACATTTCTCAAATTGTCAACTAAAAATCCCCGACCTTCACCAATAACTTAAGAGTCCTTAAAATAATTCTTAAACCATATCAGGCAATAATCGATGGTCGGAATAATGTTTAATTATCCGCCAATAATACTAAACTAGAAAATTCCAAAACCTAACCAAAACTCCTCCAAAAATTACCAAATTTAAACCATAGACTCCTCACAATATATACTATTTCATGGGCATGAAAAACTGCCTAAAAAGTGGCGGCACCGCCGCCAGCTCCGCCGTCGCCGGTAGAAATTTCGGCCAAAATTCCGGCGACCTCCAATCGCCACCAAATTTTACCAGTAGCTTTGTCTCGTCATTTGGAACAACTTTCTAGTTCAACTCGAAGGGCAATTCGGCCTCTAACTAGGTTAAATACGTGATGAACAGTAAACCCGAAAATTTACACTTCAAAACTTCAAATTCTCAATTCTTTCTACACACTTCGAATCAAGCTACCAAATTCTAGGGGATTATAGTACTCCTAAAACCCATCCTAATCGTATAAAGAACTTAACAAATAGTGATCTAGGGGGAGAAATTCGATCAAGAACAATCACTGTACACATGATGAACAAATCGGAATTTCTCCCGATTTACGGCGAGTTAGGTCGGAAAACTTACCTAGGAATGAAGTAGACTCGGAGGCCGATCTTTTTGGACCAGTGCGGCGGCGATTGGTGGCCGGACGGCGGCGCTGTGGCGGCCAAACGTTCCGGCAGCGTTTCCGTCGGGGGAGAGAGAAAGGGCCGGGTGAAAAATCTGATTTTTCACCCCTGTAACTCCTATATATAGCTATTTTACCGCACAGTAACTTTACATTTTTGTTTATAAATTTCCCATACGATTTAATATTATTGTGACACGTAATAATATTATTGTTCTCAAATAACAACTCATTTACGAGAACTCTCACTACCAGAATAACTATTATAGCTGACGAAAAAAAATAACAGGCCGACGAATTTTTTTTTGTCGTCTAAAGTGGACTTTTAGCTGACGAATTTTTTTTTGTCAGCTAAAGTGGACTTTTAGCCGATGAAATGTTTTTTGGTCGGCTAAAATATTTTTTTCGTCACCTATAGTCTGTAAACTATAGCCGACGAAATTTTTAAAGTTCAGCCAACGACATATATAATTTCGTCTGCTAAAAGTCCTTATATTTCAAGATCTAGACAACAGCTCATGTGAAAAAAACGGGAGAAAAAGTTTGGGGGTTGGCGAAATTGTTGGGTGTTGTCGAAATCTGTCCAAATTAGTTTGTGGCGCTATATATAGGTACATATATGTGTATATATCTTGTTTTTGGTTTGATTTAAGAGTTTTATTTGAGTTATGTATATATTGATTTTGAGTTTTAATTTGAGTTGAATTATTAGATTTTGAGTGTGATTGTTGATCGATTTTAATTTGATAATATATATGAAGTTGTTGTTATATATATTAATAAGTAGTAGATATATATATAGATATATATATATATATATATATTAATTTGATTATAATATTGTGTTCATGCATATATATAGTATGAATTAAGTAATATTTTGATTATGATTTTTGTTAATTGATATATATATATATATAATATTGTTATATAATTAGTAATTAGTATATATATGCATGTATATATATGTGTGTTAATTATTAATTTGTTATATATTAATTAATTGTACGTTAACTGTAGATAGAATACTAAATGATTTGTAAATTTAATTAATTAATTAGAGTTTATACATATATATTATGTTATCTTCTCAGGATATGGATAAGAGTTGGATTTCGCTTCCAAAATGGGACAAAAGATATGGTAAAGGAGTTATTAGTTTTATTGAATATGTGATAGATAATGCTAAAGGAATACAATTTTCTATTGCACGTGCACTAAATGTCAGTGTCGCAGCGATATGCATCGATTTGCAATTGACAAGGTTTGGCAGCACCTTAAAAGTAATGGGTTTTGGGAGAAGTACACATGTTGGATATATCACGGTGAAACATCATCAGGGGGTCCGCATGATCATGGGCAATTTTCTGAGACGGGCAGTACATCTAACGATCCAACAACAGACTTCATCAACGATATGTTTCCTTATGAGAGCGGTGTATGCTCTGAAGGACCGTATATGCCTGAGTCGGTGCAGCCCTTCCCTAGAGTTGTCAACACTACTGGTATTGACAGGTACAACAAACTACTTGCTTTCAAACAGACCCCTGTGTACCCCGGTTGTCAGAAGACGGTTCTTGAAAGCGTGATGGACGTTATGAAGATTAAAGTTGAGACAAAATCGACTGTGAAGGCCGTTGATGACTATCTACAGTATACTGCTTCGATGCTGCCCCACGGTCATCGTCTTCCTCATTGCATGGCGAAGATACCCTTATATACCCTTATAGACCGTGAGTTTCCTCATTTTACGTCAGAGGTCTGAAATGTGAGGCTCAGGCTCTCATCTGACGGGTTCAATCCTTTTGGCAACATGAGTCTTCAATACAGTGTATGGCCGGTGATTTTGGTACCATACAACCTTCCTCCATAGATGTGCATGAAGAAAGAATACAATATGTTGAGTTTGTTGATTCCAGAACCCGGTTATCCAGGGAAGTGTCTCGATGTGTATTTGAGACCCTTGATTGAAGAGCTTAAGTTTTTTGGGACGTTGGTCATCCCACTTATGATAAGTTCATGCACGAGATGTTCCAGATATATGCTATGGTTGTTGGTACCATTAGTGATTTTCCCGCCCATGGGATGTTGTCGGGCAACGTTGTTAGGGGATACAAGACTTGTCCATAATGCCTTAGCGATTAGCGGAGCAGTAGTCATTGCAACAAGATATGCAGATTGGGTCACCTTACTCTCCTTCCATATGATCATGAATGGCGGTTTGATGACAAGGCATTTGATGGGACTGTAGAAAACGGTGTGCCTGCTAGAAGATGGACAGGGGAAGAAATTTTAGCAGTGTTTAATGAGTAAGATTTTGGGCAGCTCAGCAATCATCCTAATATTGTGGCGGCAATACCTGACATACCCGACAGGTATAAATTTTGGACACATAAGAGCATATTCTAGGAACTCCCATACTGGAGTAAGTTGTTGATCAGACACTACCTAGATGTGATGCACATAGAAAAGAATGTGTGTGACGGTGTGGTGGGAACAGTGCTAAACTTGGAGGGAAGACGAAATACGGTCCGAAGGCACGCATTGATCTTAAAAAAATGGAGATACGAAGACATTTGTGGTTGAAAGAAGGAAGAAAAAAATGCCTCAAGCTCCTTACACCATGAAGCCTGACCAGAAGAACGTAATTTTCAGGTGGATGAGTTCTGTGAAGTATCCTTTAGGCTACGCAGGAAATATAGCCCGGTGTGTAAACATTCGGGACAATAAAATGTACGGGTTAAAGAGTCATGACTGTTATATTATGCTACAACGTCTCTTCCCTATTTTCATTCGACCGTTCATTCCCCGTCAGGTGGTGGAGCCGTTAGTAGCGTTATCAAGATTCTTCTAGAAGTTATGCATAAGGGAAGTGACAAAATTTGACCTCCGTGAAATGCAACAGGACATTATTTATATCATGTGTAAATTTGAGAGGATATTTCCTCTAAATTTTTTTGACATCATGCCGCACCTGATGATCCATCTTCCCGAGCAATTGTTGCTTACCGGTCCAGTACACTATACCTGGATGTATCCTATGGAAAGGTGTGTTTTTTACAAGTAATTTTTTGATTCTACATGTTCAATATATAATCGTAACATATTACAACAAATTTATTTATATATAGACAACTTGGATACTACAAAACTTATGTGGCTAACAAATCTGCGCCTGAAGGATGTATAGCTGAAGCATATATTGCGCACGAGTGCGTCACCTATATGAAGTTGTATTTAGGAGCGTTGAAGGAAACTCCACAAAACCATACCGGTAGATGTACCAAAGTTCAACCTTTCCATATTCTCTAATGATGTTGAAGTTTATGGAATTTTACCACTTCTACAAGTTGCAACCACATGAGCTAGTCATAGCCCATTGGTAGGTATTGATTAACTGTCCAGAAGTTGAATACTGGAAAGACATCCATTTATACTGTCCAGACATTCAAGGTGATCTCGACTACCACAACAAGGAGTTCACGAACTATTTTGGCGGCTGGGTATGTAATTCTTTATTTTTGTTCATTACTCATTCATTGCATAATTATTCATATTTACAATACATTGAATATTTGGTTACAGATGAACCATATTCAATTCGATGGTCACCCAAATTGGTCGGACGAACTAAGACTTCTAGCGAAGAAGCCGATAATGTTAAGAGTTTATCCGATGTGCAAGGTGAATGGCGTATAATTTATATGTGAACAGAGAGACAACAGACGGAGAACACAATATTCTGGGGTGATGGCGCGTGGTGGGCAGAATGGAGTTGATTATTACGGTGTTCTTGATTCAGTAGTGGAACTCGTTTATGGGCAAGGCATGATAGTGCACCTCTTCAAGTGTAGATAGTTTGATACCAGAAGCCCGCAGAGCATGAAGATTGATCAGTACGGGATTTTATCGGTGAACACTGCTGCAAGCTGTTACGAAGATGACCTGTTTGTTTTTGCGATATCGGTAAAACAAGTGTTTTATCTTGATGACCTTGTTAAGGGTGACGCGTGGAAAGTTGTCAACCTTGTGCACCCTCGAAACATTTACCGGGCGCTACACTTGGAGAGGCCGAAAAAGAGGAAGAAGATGTTGCGTATCAAGAGCCTAGTGCAATAGGTATTCCTGACTCCTCTACAATTCGTCTTAATAATTTTAAAGCGGGTCGTTCGGTTCGAATTCGTAATTTAGACGCAAGGCTTATTGATGTGGATCCAAATCAAGAAACAGCGACGACTCTTATGATGAGTAAATACATAGATTGCCAGAAATTAATTCTGACACCGAAGAAGACGCATCAGATGATTCCGATTACGAGCCTTCTTAGTTTGAATTTGTAATACAAATTGATGTGTGTTTTATATGCTACAAGCTGTTGAATTCACACAGGAAATTGGTATGGTTACATTAAACAACCTGTTTTTTTATCTATTTTTCATTTTTTGCCGATGAAATACATCATATTTCGTCGGCCAAGATAGTTTTAGCCGACGAAATACATCATATTTCATCGGCTAAGATAGTTTTAGCCAAAGAAAAATGATGTATTTTGTCGGCTAAACCTATATTGGCCGACGAATACCCTAATTTTCCGTCGGCTAAACTGTAAATCCTAAATCCTAAACCCTATACTATAGCCGACAAAAAATTAGGATATTCGTCGGCTAAAGTTAAATAAATAAAATAATTGGGTTTAGACCACTGGTTGCGTCTCATCGATTTGAAACTATTTGTAGTTGAAGGTCCGGACAGAATACGTAATTTATACGGTCAAATTACCGTTTCTTTGTGTTTAGGGGTTTGACTAACGGGATTGACCGTCCGAATCGAGTCCTTAAGTTTGTCGGATCAAGCTGAAAATTTATCCCCACCCATGTTTTAACATAATAATGATATCTGACGGTCGGATTTTAGTTTCACAAGATTGATCGTCACAATCAAAATATGTCTATTAATGTTGTATAACTAATTTACCAAGTGTTAAGTAAATGTTCCGTTTCAAAAACAAACTATACGTAGAAGCTTCAAACGAAAAAAAAGTCGTGAAGTAAGATATGACCGGAACAATGAAATATGTCTACGGTTGAAAAATCACATAATTCCGATAAGTTTCGGTACCAATAGTTGCGGTCATTGCATTTTTTCATTCTTTCTCCCTAGAGGACGCCCTATCTCCGATGGTTATTTTTCATGTAATTTTTATACCACTAGTTGCGTCTCATCGATTTGAAACTATTTGTAGTTGAAGGTCCGGAAAGAATACGTAATTTAGACGGTCAAATTACCGTTTCTTTGTGTGTTTAGGGATTTGACTAACTGGATTGACCGTCCGGATCGAGTACTTAACTTTGTTAGATCATGCTGAAAATTTACCCCCACACATGTTTCAACATAATAATGATATCAGACGGTCGGATTTTAGTTTCACAAGATTAAACATATAAATTGGACATAAATTTATTAAATTATTATAAAATGTACTATAGCTGACGAAATCTTAGTAATTTCGTCGGCTATAGTATTGTAACTAGTCGACGAATTTAAAACAATTCGTCAGCTAAAGTGGAACTACAGCCGACGAAATTACTAAGTTTTAGCCGACGAATTTTTTATTTCGTCGGCTATACTTCTTCCTATATATTCGGACTCAGCGACAGAACCCTAGTTTTCTCCCTCCCTCTCGGCCTCCACTACATTTTCTCCTCTCCTCTCGACTTTCTTTGCTTTTTGGTCTCCTCTCGGCCTCCACTCCGCCTCCCACAGCCACTGCTCTCTCCCAAGCAATTAAGGTATGCAATTCCATGTCTATATTCAATTATATAACTATTTTCAATTATTGACATATATATATATATATATATATATTGAATTATATGAAATTTTGGTTAATTTGGTATATTTGTTATTGAAATTGTGAATATTGCATAAATGTTGTTAATTTTTTTATAATTTGGTATATTTAATAAATTGGGTATATTAAAATATATATTGGTATATTTAATATATTTGTGATAATGTTGTTAATTTTTTATAATTTGAAATATTTAATAAATTTGGTATATTTAATAAATTGGGTATATTAAAATATATATTGGTATATTTAATATATTGGTGATAATGTTGTTGATTTGGTATATTTAATAAATTTGGTATATTAAAATATTAATTGGTATATTTAATTTATTTGTGATAATGTTGTTAATTATTTAATAAACATGATGAAAGACTTGTTTAGTAAATCTAAGAGTTCAAAGGGCCAAAGGTTTGAATCGTCTGAGGGAATGTCTAACAACCCTCGGGCGCCGTTTCAGGGCCCAATGACAGCCCGACGTGCGTCTCTTCTAGAGCCAACACAGAGGCAACCGGGGGCCACACATTCGTCCAGGCAACCGGATGCCCCTCGCTCAAGGCAGCCGAGCGTCCCTCACTCCTCGACGCAGCTGTGGCCTCCGACTCAGGCGGAGGTGTCTGCACCACGTATGTCTAAGATACACAGGACACCGACTCCGGACCCTACTGTTTCAGAGGGTGGGTCTTCTGGGGTACAGATGTCGCCGCCTCTTCTCTACCTTCCGCGGTTGATACCGGCATTACCTGCAGTCGATGACTCAGGGACACCGATTTATCCACTGCCCCCGCATGTGACCCCATCAGCGGCGTACCTGTTCGTGCCTTTTGGTACGGATTTAATTTCTGCGAGGGTATCATCATCGGCAGCAGAGTCAGAATCCGTCGTGTCCGCTCCAACGCCCTCAGGTAATGATATATAAATAATTTGTTTTCTTATAATGTCATAATAAAAATAATCTATTAATAATCAATTTATGATAGGCACCGTCAGAGCCAAGCCGACAAGAAAGAAGAGAGGTCCCATCACAGGGAAGGCTCTCGAGAAGACAGTGAGTACCTCGGGAAGGATTGTCCACGATACATACGGGGATGGGAACGTAGTATCGGGCGGGAAGACGAGAATGTACTCCAGCCGCGTGGGAGAGCTCAATAGGGATAGAGTCCCTATGTTGTGGTCAGACTAGGGCGAGGTCCCACAGAAGGTTAAGGACATGGTCCACAACGCAATGTCGGTAAGTATAAAAAATTCACAATTAACATTATTTATTACATTGTGGATTTTTGAAAAACTAAACTAATAAACGTTTTAATGCAGGTGTGGATTGACGTTCCCCAGCACCTGAGGAAACACCTAGGCGGACGTTGTGCATGGGGAAAGGTACGTTGGAAAGTTAATGAAAAAACAAAATTATGTGTAATTATTAATATTTATAATTTTTTTGTCGTGTCTGTAGGTACAAGGAGTGGAAGAATGAGTTACGGACCCACTGGACTACGCATGGGAACGAACGTTCTGGTACCCCCTTGAATATGAGTGGTGTTGGCTTCTGATATCTGAATTCAACAACCCTCATAAACAGGTAATTAAAAATAATAATTTCTTATATTGTTATTAATTAGTACGTTTTAAAATATTTTACTAATTTTTTTTCCTTTGTAGGCCGTTTCCCAGGCGAACGCTCAGAACCGTTAACGCAACACAAGGAACCATCATACCGGTTCTAGACCGTTCACATCGTTGATGGATGAGGCGGCTAGGGAACATCCAGAAGTCAACCAGTACGTCTATACCTACGAGAAGACATATCCTGACGCCCAGGAGGATATTGTAAGTCGTTTTACGTTTTCAAATAATTTAAATTATATATATATATATATATATATATATTTCAAAATGTTAATTAATTATTTTTTCCTATCCAATTAGGCAAGGGTGAGGCAGGCTAGTGACGAGGTGATGACTACTATAGTAAGGGAGACCTGGCCAGACACGCAAGAGGAAGACATGTCCGAAGCCATGTCTCGGATCGACACTTCGGATCTCAGAGTTGGGGCGAGGATCATGGGCACAACATTCCCACCGCGAGGAAATAAATTCTACTGCCGGGGTCTAGGAAAGAAGGGAGAAGGGGTACTGAAGACCACTCCCGAATTTCAAAAAAAAGCAGCCTCGACCAGCAGCAAAACAACTCAGCTAGAGGCAGAAGTTCAGATGTTACGAGAATAGCAAGCCGCCCAGACAGCCTATACTATCGTTTTACAAGAGTATAATGTGGTAGTATATGCCACCAACCAGGCACAGCAGCAGCAGATGTTCCAGTACTTACAAGATTTTTCAGCTGCCCAGCTTCAGGGACTTCCGCCTCCGCCCAAGCCTACGCCTATTCCCTTACCTCAACCGCCGCAACCTCCTCAACAACAACCTCCTCCTAGCGCGGATATAGATTTAGATGATATAGATTTTATTTAGTTTTATAGGTTTATGAACAATTTATAAATTAATAATTTAATGCTAAACGTTTAGACTACTTTTGACGGTGTATGTTGTTGGTTATATGAAATTGTTTGTGTAATTTACAGCTTGCTTGGATGGTAATTTAGAAATTTTGTAGTTTTTGTAGTATAAAAAGTACTATAACCGACAAAATTTACAATAATTCGTCGGCTATAGTATTTTTTATTAATTTTTTCAACGTTTAGCCGACGAAATATGGTAAATTTCGTCGACTATCGTTGTATTTAACCCGACGAAATGTACTATATTTCGTTGGCTATATTATTTTAATTTTAAATTTTTTAAAATATTTAGCCGACGATTTATAGTATAGTTCATCGGCCAAAGTCTTAGGTTGAGACCGACTACAATTTATTTCTTCGGCGAAAGTCTTACTTTAGCCGACGAATAATTGAAAAATATGTCGTCGGCTAAGTGTGACACTATAGCCGATGACGACTTTTATTTCGTTGACTAATGTTATAGCCGATGAGTCTTTGCCGACGACATCTTAGCTGACGAATTTGGCTAACAGACCGACGAAAATTTTTCATCGGCCAAACAACTGATTCCGGTAGTGACTCCTTCAAATATTTCTTAAACCTTACCTGACAATAAGATGGCCGGAATAATATTTTATTATCCGCCAATAATACTAAACTTGAAAAATTTCAAAACTTAACAAAAACTCCTCCAAAAATTACCAAATTTAAAGCATATACTCCTCTCATTTTATACTATTTAATGGACATGAAAAAATGCCCAAAAAGTGGCAGCACCGTCGCTAGCTCTGTCGGCGGCAGAAATTCCGGCCAAAATTTCTGCAATCTCCAATCACCACCAAATTTTAACAGTAGCTTCGTCTCATCATTTGGAACAACTTTCTAGTTCAACTTAAAGGCAAATTCGGCCTCTAACTAGGTTATTCAAAGGAAAATGTAAAAACCTACAATTTTAAACTTCAAAACTTCAAATCTTCGATTCTCCCTCCACACTCCAAATCAATCCACCAAACTTTAGGGGTCAGTAGTACTCCTAACACTCATTCTAATCATATAAAGAACTCCTCAATTCGTGACCCGAGGAGGGAGAATTTCGATCAAGAACTCGTACTGTACACTATGCATACAATTCGACATTTCTCCTAAACCATGATGAGATAGGTCGAAAGGCTTACCTAGAATTGAAGTAGACTCAGAGGAGGTCATTTTGAGGCCTGTACGGCGGCCTGAGGTGGCCTGACGGCGGCGCTATGGCAGAGAGAAGCTTCGGTAGGGAGAGAGAGAGCACGGGGAGAGTTCACCCCCGGTAACTCCTATGTATAGCTATTTTACCGCACAGTAACTTTACATTTTTTCTTATAACTTTCATATTCAAACTCTGATTTTAGCGTGCTATGTGTCCACAAACTCGTATCGACGTCCTCTACGACTTTCAGGAAGAAAGTTTTCTAAAATTCTCGACTTAACGAAAAGTCAACTTTACCGTTATTGTACGGTTAAATGGTTACTTTAAATGGTAAAAGATAAAGTAACCAACCGTAAAAATAAATCTTGGATCGGGATGTGACACCGGGAGAGGTGACCGTTCATCCCAATCAGCTAGTCTTTTTGTCTTTTACTATTTTCGTAGCTGGCTTCCAGCCTTCGGCTACGATGTGGACATTCCCTAACGTTATGCGCCTTTTTTACTACCAACAAAAAGCGTCCCTCGGCCAATCGCCTTTGAGTGTGGAGCCAGTCTCTGTAGTGCAGCCCGGGCCATTACAAGTTGTTGAGTCATCTACATCTGATGTGCAGCCGCATGCGGCTACTGATGAGCCTTATGATACGGCCATAAACGCCTATTTATCCATGATGAAGGGAAGAAGAGCCCCAAGCAGAATCTGTAAGAGCCCACTGCTAGGCCGAGTGGGAGCGAGAAAGCGAACATCTCGAAGCCCGTCGGTAAGAGACCGATTAAGAAGAAAGTTGTAGTCGTCCAACGACAAGGCTAGGAGCTTGAAGACAGGCGTATTTATGGATGAGTCTGCCTTCATTATGGTTGAGTGGGTCATAGAGAAGAATTGCAGTTTGTTCCACATCCCAATATCAGTCAAGATGTGGCCGCTTAACGCTGATGAACTGATCTTCCTCCCGGATACGGCTTAATTTCTGACATTCTTCTCCGACAAGGTCTACGCCTTTCCATTGATTAGTGGCTTTAGTACGTCTTGGTAGAGTTTGGGATTGCCCTTGGTTAAATGGGGTTTAACATGATGAAGACACTCCTTGCTATGCTAGCTATATGAGATTTATGCGGCTGTGGAGCTCCTTTAGTGGCCGAGATCACATATTTTTATGACTTGGTGTACTCCTCTCGTAAACATAATCAAGAACCCGTGATGCTACACCTTCGAGACTAGAACAAAAAGAAGGAGGACAAGAACTCATGTGTCACTAGCATGCCGGATTTATAGTACGATTGGTATAGCAACGCATGTGTTGCCACAAGCGGCTGGGAGTTTGGGCGGCTTAAAGGAGACGTTAGAGAACCCTTGTACCGCCTTCCATACAAATTTCAAAAAATAGAGGGTAGGGTAGATTTTCTAAAATGTTCCTCAAGTATTTTTTCTAAAATGTCTAACTTGCTCTGTCTTCCTCTTTTTGTAGATTGACAACGCTTTCCTTTATCCGCTTTAAAAAACTAGCAGCTCGAGCGCGTGAAGGTCTTGTGGCTGTGAAGAGAGAGCTGTTGTTGTGACTAGCGCTTGCTGACATCTTAACCCGCTCTTCTTGAGCTTCAACTAGCTCGTCGACCTGGTAATTTTAAACCGCTTGGATTTTGTTTTAATTATCTTGTGCTGTTTTTTGTCTCTAACTATGCGCTCTTTGTTAAATCTCAGTATCACTCCTCTTGCTTCTGCTGCTTAGGCTGCGAATGAGTTTCTAGATGAAAAGAACCGCTTTAAAGACCTTATAAATATGGTGAACGACGCCATAGCCGCTCTTATGGCCCGACGGTCCAAATTGAGAAAAGTCAACGTCATGGCAGAATGGCCAAAAAGGTGGCGGAAGAAGTCGAGATTTCATTTCCCCCGCATACTCATCAAAAGGATGTGGAAGGGAAGTTCATGCCGGCCCATGTTTTGATTTCAACCCCGGAAGGCAGATAAGCATCCAGAGAATCTACGGGTGAAGCCGTGGCTGAAGTGTCTTCTTAGAAAAGGAAAGACAAGGGGATGGCTCGGAAAGAAGAAGCCTCCAAACACAAAAAAGTCGTAGATAACCGAAAAGCCCCTCCAGAAAATCTTATGGTTGTTCCCTAGTCAGCTCCAACAACTGATGCTCCGCGTCAGAGTAGTCCCCACTTATGGCAGATGTCCCTGCTAGCGCTCCAGCTTAGCATTGAATGGCGGCTGTGGCCTATTTGAACGGGCCATAATTGAAGATCAAGCGCTCATCCGGTGATTTTGTGAAGAGCGACGGGTTTTTAGAGAGACGACTGCCAACCATTTGAGGTTGCCTGCTTGAAGAGCGAGAGTTGCATGGACATGGCCACCCATATGTTTGACACCCTTCATGCCACGGGTAACTATGAAACAGCTCTAAAAGACAAGCTATCCACCGCGCATGCTAAAGTTGCTAAGTTGAAGAAGAAATTATTCGCCGAAAAGAATTAGTGTATAGAGCTAAAGGTGGAGGTAGCCGACACATGGAAGAACGTTGAGATTTCTGCCATCCAGATTAACGAGTGCACCGCGAAAATCTCATCACTGGAATCTAAGCTGGCCCGCTTAAAAAACTTCAGGCATCTCACAACAATGAGGTCGAGTCCTTGCAGAATGCCCTTGATGCCAAAGAACAAGAGGTTAAGGAACTAATAGCTGCATAGAATGAGGTCATCAAGGCCACTGTAGCTAAAGCGGAAAAGTAGTCGCTTGAAGCAGAAGAAAGGGTCTGAGCCTCTGAGAGAAAACTTCGAGAGGCGGAGGAGAAGATGCTTGCCGCGGTGGAGAAATTACGAGCCGTGGAGGACACCGAGGTGGACGCGCTTGATACCTTCCTCAAGGAACTTAACTACATCGGCTGCTTGGACATGGACAAGTTTGACAAGTGGCAGACTCGTCAGGAAAATCAAGCGGACAAGCAGCTAGAGGAAGAAACAGATGTAGATGGCCGCATGCAAGCCTCAGCGGAGCAAACCGAAGTTCAACAGCAATCTCAGGAGGGCGGCTTCCCATCATGATTTAATCTTCTATATGTAGCTAGGAATCGTACCCAAGGGTCTTTCGGCAGTATAGGCTTATTTTTTAATCCGTTTTTCAGCGACAAAATGTACAGCTTGAGTTGCTTAATGAAATATTTTCCCTTCACTGTGCTTCTCTCTCCTTTCTGTATAAACTTTGATGTTGCATCTTCTTCCGGCGTATTTATTTTGAGTATCGATAATAGACGGATATCTCCCCCTTTTTTCAACGGCCTAACTCCGTTTTGCCGTTGTCTTTTAACTGGGAATAGATAAAAAATGTATTACAAGCTGATCTTGTTTTCAGCGGTTCATTGTAACCTAGGCATCCAGTACAATTGAGCAACCTGTTTTTTTGTTCCGTCTTCCTTTTATCTGCTCATGATCCATGTCTTACATTTACAGCGTCTGAGTGTTCTTTTGTTATTCGTTGAGCGATGCACTATCAAAGCAGGCCAAGATAGGGCGCCTGACTTACTAATAAGATTTTGTGATTGCCAGAGGTCAAACAATCAAGTGACCAATATTCCATTGTAAATACGCTCGTTGTTGGCTATGAGATTGAACGAATTATTTAGTTTCAGTGGACTTAGCTTGCAGTAATTGACGAAGCATCTTGTATCAGCTTCCCATAGACAACACCAAATGTTTATGCATAAGCGAAGTATAAGGTTTATAGTGGTTCACCTTGTCATCGGTGGGCAAGGCTACATCCACTTTAATATACTAAGTGGTGGAAGTCTTGAATGGGCCTCCATAAATATTACAAGTCATGTGTTGTCTACTTGTTATCATGTGTAAATGAGTGGGGTGGAGTCTCCTTTATAGAAGAAAGAGGCTCCTACCTTTACATATTCTTCAATATTGAACTAAGAGTCATATTTTAGTTTTCAAGTGTTCTATGAGCACATGTTGAAGACCGGAAAAGTGACTTGCCGGTAAGATTTTGATGACTTCTTGGTACCGACGCGTAGCTTGCATGTCGAGATTCGTGATACACATCGTGGCTGTGTCCCACCATGGCTCATAGGCCTACAAAGAGGATGTCAATTATACTTTGTGGTGTAGACATATTAGGCATAATATTGACTACACATACAAGTCTCATGACTTGATTCTTACGGAACTCTTCCAAGGTAAGTCATGTAAAAAAATATGTATTTTTATTATATTTTAACGTTAAGAGTTCAAATGCAAAACCAATCAAAGTACAAAACACTATTTGTATTTTTTTCTCTAAAAGAAGCAATAAAAAGAAATAATTGAGTGGAATCACGAGATAGGGTTTTAATTTCTTCGTCCTACATGACGTGTATAATCGTAGCCAACTATATACCATTTGGAAGTGAACATGGCTGATGTCCCAACCCCCTTAATGAGCCATCCAACTACCCAGAATCTCACTTCATAGTCCCAACAACAAAACCACAAACAAGAAGCCCCAAAACACAGAAAATCAAAATGTCCAAGCTCAGAGACAATCCCATGTTAATCTTCTACCTGGATCTGCTCTTAATTCTCGCCCATTTCTCAATCTGCAATGGGTCCTCAGTTCTTGGCCTCAATGCTCTCAAAGATGTCAAGGTCGGGGACTGCATAACAGAGCCGGAGATGGACTCTGAGACAAGTAGAAGAGTGCTAGCAATGCAGAAGAAGTACATAAGCTATGAGACACTGAAGAGGGACTTGGTTCCTTGTGCAAGGCCTGGAGCTTCCTACTACAGTTGCCATGCTGTGGTGGCCAATCCTTATAATAGAGGCTGTGAGGTCATTACACGATGTAGAGGTACTCCATGACATCCAAGCTTGAGAAAGGGGTAGCAGCAATTCATTTACTTGTTTTTTCGTGTTGTATCTGATGTGGGTTTTCAGTTATCAATGTAAATTTGAGACCCATTTGATGGAATTCTATACTAATGTTAACACTGGCTTAAATTTTTGGACAGATCTGGGTTTATCTGAGATTAGCCCTGCTAACATGAATTTTGGGGATTTTCGTTCTTTCTTTTGGAAATTCTGGTGAATTGGTAGATGATTGTGTCTTAATTTCTGGAAAACTGTCTTTCTTCTTTTTCATGTCTTGCTTCTAAGAGTATTGTCAATGGTAGTAGATGAGATTGGATATTCTCTTATGAGGAAGACAGAGGTCATGACTTAAAAGGGAAGACAAATCAATATCTTGCAAATAGTATATTTAGAAGTCGTGTCCATTTCTGTAGGTCATCTTGCTTTAAAAAGATTACAAGGCCCTGCCCTACCCTACCCATTTCCAGTCATGATCATAAGCTGGTTTGTAGTGAACATGTCTATTTTTCTGCTCTAAAGAAGGCCAAACACAGGAGGGGAGAGGAGATTCAAAGTCTGGTTTTAGGTATGGAAATAATTTTGGTTAGGGACATGCCACCATAGTAGGCAATATTTCTAGTCAAAGTCTGTTCTGGTTTAGCTCAAGCTTTGCTGTAGTAAAGCATCCATGTTTTCATTACATCAGAAGTGTTTTGTTTACTTTTCTTTGTTCCTGGTGCAATACCACTGCTTCTTTCACATTGAACTGTTGCCTTCACTGGTGGCAGATTGAAGGGAAAGAAATTTTCATGGATTAACAGTGTGACAGCTAATGCAACAGTTGATCACCTTTCGGTGGTGATCAGATGGAAAAAGCCTTCTGTGCTCGTACAGTCCAACATCAAGTATAGAAGGATGTTTCAGACTTTCAGTTCTATCATATATCTGTAGCAAGCGTGTGACAGAAACAAAGCAACAGATCCAGTTATCCACCGATCTGCACCAGTACTCTCCCAAATGAGCACCGACTATGTCAGAATTTGGTGTCCACCATCTGAGGCAGCATTCTAATCATGCTTGGAAGTATTGGGGAAATGCAACTTATCATGCTTGGAAGCATTAGGATAACGTAGTTATCATGCTTGTGGTTTCCAACTGTTGGTTAGATTCACAACGCTATAACCGTAGCACAACTTCAAGAATCATTTTTTTTGGTAAGAACTTTATGAATCATTTGAATAGCTGCAGTTGCTGGAAAGGTGAAGCACGAAGTAATCCATATCTAATAATTGGCAGGGCTGTTGTTAGAATCGCTGCACTGTAGCCAGAGCTTTAACTCAGAAGGGTGAAAATTCATATACTAAAACAGTAAAATTTGCAACCATTCTTATAAAAACACAATAACACAAACTTTCAAAAATTTTCTTATCTTGTACAAATGATTTTAAAAAAAAATTGTTGTCAAAAGTCAGAACATGTTTTTTTGTTTAATATAGGGCTGGTAGTGCGGCTGTCCTAAAGCCTCGATTAATGAAACTGTTGAATGCAAGGAGAAGACATTGAGCCTAAACCCATGATTAAAAAGACATGAAATACTATCATAGATCTCTACATCAAACAAGTACTCAAACATGCATCAACTAGCAAAGAGTGCTTAGAATGGCTACTCTATTTGCTTTCACATTGCGGTGACATAATGAAAGAACAATCGATATGTAATACGATTGTGAGACCCAGACTTATTTTATTTATTTTCCGACACATCTAGGGTTTATTTACGACTTCTTTTCAGTACGTCGAGAATGCACACTAATATTTTAATATTAGAGCGAACGTCGCCACTTGCGTAAGAGTATTTACGGAATGTTTTTTCCGGCACTCTACGTATTTGTCCTGTTTTACTGACGTGATTTGACAAATTATTTTCAATGTGTGATTTACAGAAAAAGTTTTCGAGTTTTTCGTTATTTTAAAAGTCGTAAGAGATCGAGGCCGTTGGATTCGTTCGACGAATCGTGGTCGTCGTTAAAAGGTTTTATAAAAAAATCTTTCTCTCTCTTCCTTATCTTCTTTCTCCTCCTTTCTTTTTTTCTTCTCTTTCCTTTTTCTTCTCTTTCCTCTTCAATCTCCTTCCCCTTTTAACTCTCTCTCTCTCTCTCTTCACTCGACCGATTGAGACCACCCTCAGGCGAGCCTTGTCGCCGCGCGTGCTGCCTCACCGCCGCCACCATCACGTTCGCCAAGCTCCGGCGACCACACCCTGACCTCCAGCCGAGCCAGCGCCGCTGCAATCACCACCAGCTGAGGAGACGAAGAAAACTCAGTGCTGCTTCGTCGAGTTCGATGTGAAACCAGACTGGAGGCGAGCCAAGGAGCTTCCAAGCAGCAACAGAAGCCACCCAGAAGCAAGGAGGAGGCGAGCGGAGCTCCGCCGGAGGAGAGCCACAGGAAAAACAATGAAGTTCGACTTCGAGGGTAAATTCTCTATCTTTTCTCTCTATTCTTACACTACCAGAACAACCACTTTAGCCGACGAAATTTTTTCTTCGGCTAAAGTCTTAGCCGACGACACGTCGTCAGCTAAGAAGTCGTCGGGCAAAATCCGTCGACCAACACTATAGCCGACGAAATTACTGTTCATCGTCGGCTAAAGTCATTTATTTAGCCGACGAATAAATTTTTCGTCGCTTAATTTCTGGACTTTAGCCGACGAAATTTATTAAAATTCGTCGGCTATAGCTATTATTTTTATTTATTTAACTTTAGCCGACGAATTTTAGGGTATTTCGTCGGCTATAGTTATTATTTTTTTATGTAATTATTATTTTTTAAAACTTTAGCCGACGAATTTTAGGGTAATTCGTTGGCTATAGTTTTTTTTCTTTTTTTTTCGTCGGCTAAAATTTCACTTTAGCCGACGAAATTTTAACTTAGCCAACGATAAAAAAATTCGTCGGCTAAAGTGTCGAAAAAAAATTTCGTCGGCCTTTTTTAGATATTTCGTCGGCTATAGTCTTTTTTCTGGTAGTGTTAGCTTATTGTGTTGCTTGTAAAAACCTGATTTTCCGGCGAACCCTAGTTTTTACCATGATAGATTTTTTTATAGTTTTACCGTGAGATGAATTGACCAAAATACCCCTGTCAGTTTTCAATATTACAACATGCTATTTTTATTGTTTAACTCTTACGGTTTTACAGTTTTACCCGAGTTACTAGTTGCGAGTTGACTTTTACTATTTATAGTTCGACCAGTTGACGTCTACTATTTACATTTTGAACAGTTGACTTTTACTATTTATGTTTGACATGTTGACTTTTACTATTTACAGTTTGATCGGTTGACTTTTACTAAATATAGTTTGACTGGTTGACTTTTACAGGTTAAGTTTTACTATTTACAGTTTGACTGATTGATTTTACTATTCACTAGTTGACTTTTGACAGTTGAATTTTTCTATTTATGGTTGACCGTTGACTTTTACTATTCATATTTGACTGTTGACTTTTACTATTCATGGTTGACTTTTGACATCTACCATAGAAGACCAATTTTTACGTTTTTACTGCTACGGTTAAATGGTTTAACAGTTTTGTAAATGAAATCGGCGATAGAAAGACATAAGTACCGAATGAGTAATAATCCTGATCCTCGCCCGGTTCGAGAATCGAGTCATCAAATAGTTAGACTCTAGTGTCGGGGAAAATAAACGGAAAGTTTATCGAGTTTACCGAGTCTTGGTTAACTTGGATCAACTCAGTAGACTTGGTTAATTTTTTGGACAATCCAGGAATGACTTGGTCAACCCTAAAGTCAACCTTTGACCTTTCCTGGTCAAACTAGGAAAATGGGTAGTTGACCATAGAATGACCGTTATTTTACTAGTTTCGACTTGTTTGGCCGTTGACTTATCTTTTGACGGATTCAGTATTTCGCTTGCACTCAGAGCTTGAAAACTAAGGCTTGGAGCACGAGGATTTCGGCTTCGTCATATCAGGTAGGGTGAGCCGTAGCTTCTGGGTTAGTGGCATTTTTAATTTGTGTAGTGCTCTACGATATAAAAGTTATATGATGTTTGTTTGTGCATAGTTGATGCCTCACGATATATGTTTTCTTACTTTATCGCTTCATTAAATGTTTAAGAAAACCAAGGCTAGACACACATGTGATGATTGGGATCGAAAAGTAGTACCGTTGTTCTGATTTTCGGTGCTTGGCCTGAGAGTGACGGGACCTAGTGTTTAGACTATGTTTTCCCATGGTGTTGATGACCTTGAACCTCTGGAGGGGTACTGCCCTGTTTATTTTATTTTCCCGCTTATACTCGTCTCGCACAAAGTTATGCGAGTCGTAAGTGCGGTGTGTTGTTATGAGTGATTTGTTGGGCATTAGCTGTAAATAGACACTCTCGCTACTACGCGTCTTCGGGCGCACAGGTAGTTGGCCCCGGTTTACTATGAAGAAAATCCCAGGATTCGGCCGCCCAGATCCATGAAACCCTGAAGGCTGTTATGTTACTTTGAGCTCTCAGTCATTTTGATGTTAGCATTGGCACATGGAAAATGAATTTATTTAAATCTTCCTATGAAAACCAAATACAGTTTTTGGTTATTACATGTTTTACGAATTGTTTAAATCACTTGTAAAAGCTATATGTAGTATCTATTTATGAGAACTACACCTTTGTTTTCAAACCCTATCTTGGTTGGGTTCGGCCCCTTTTGGGTTAGCGAGGACGAGTGCTCACCCCTACTTTGCAAATACTCGGTAGACTTGCTTTAGAAGAGATGGATCGGTGACTAGGGGCTTGGCAGTGGGTGCTGTTCAGCATCTGTGTTTCGGGATCACCCTGGAGGAGCTTTTCATCCTTCGTGGTACTTCAGCTTTTCGATCTCCGTGACTGTTAATTTAGACACATTTGGTGCACTCTGACCTATCGAGCTTTTATCCACTTGTACTTTGCTCGTTGGCCCATAAAGTATATTCACTAACCTGGAATTTCTTCATGTATCTTATAGTCTAAGTCTTGTACGTTACCTTCCACACTTGTATATATCTTTATTTATTCATTCATTTGCTCCTCACTTTTATGTCATTTTATTTAAATTAGCCATGTGGTTTCAGCCTAGTGGGTAGTCAATACGTCAGATGACGTATTGGTTATTCATTAGTCCGGGATCACGGCAGTTACTACCGTGTTCTGGGGCTGGAAATAGTCTAGGGATGCGACATCGATTACATATCTTGATGTCTAATAAACTAGCTCTCCAACTATGTTGCCATTGAAAATAAATCCTATGACACTTAGTTTTACCCTACAATTAGTCGATAACGATCATTTGACGAAGCAAGGAACTCGCCGCCTACCTAGAACAGACAAGGCACGCAGAGTGTACCCACAGACAAAAAGCCCGACTAGCCCGACATATTGTTCAGTGTTTCAGCATAGAAGGTTGCAGTGGATCCGGGAATATAGGGGGAAGTGTGCTCAGTTGCGGTACCTACGGCGCTGGCGGCATTGGCACGGTCCCGAGACCTACCGAGACCCACAAGGGCACCGTGCTCACTCACGGCCCTTCTTGGGTCCTCATAGGGAAAGAACAAGACCATGTCAATGGTTCCTTTGAAGTACCGAAAAATAGTCTTTAGACATGTCTAATGACGTTGCGTTGGCGTAAAACTATATCAAGCTAACAAGTTCACTAAGAAATAGTGCATTAATACTACAAGAATTTTCCCCATTAGGGACTCATAGAGATTGGTCTCTATTGTGGACAATCCACACTGATAAGAGTGTGAAATCTCAATAGCACCTGTGTAGCCACTATTAGGGTATCAGTCCCCTATATAGCAGGTTCTATTGTGACATTAGGGACTGAAAAAACATCAGTGGAATCACTTCACCCTAGGTAAAGCCAGAATCTAAACACACTGATAATAGTGGCTCTGTAATACACTGTTATCAGTGGCAAATTTGTGAGATTATAATAAAAAAAGTTATCAGTAGGCACCTTTAATTCTTGTATTGTTTTTAAAATTTATAATACAATGAATCAACTCAAATTTACAGGTGCACCCATCATTAATATATAAAGATCAAGACTCCATCAGCTCAACCCTTTGCTGCATCTTTACTTCGATACTGATAACCTGCACAATGCATCAAGTTTGGTGTTCATAACTGTTTGCTGCATATTTCTAAACCTAACAATTACATGGACCTGACATCCTAAACATACAGAGCTACTACTGAAATTGAAATGTCTTCTATTTTGGTGTTAAGTACTAGTTTCAAGTTTTGGATAACAAACACTGCAATAATTTAACTATTAAGTAACCAGATTTCAATCCAATCAAAATTTAGAACTTAGAATTCACAACTAATCAAGAATTATATATATTTGAGGGATAATTAAAAGGCATGTAAGAGTATGAACCATAAGAAACAAATATCAGAAAGAGTTTATGCCATCTTAATGCAACTTCATTTATGTTCGTGATATATATGAAAGCATAAGTTCTAAAATGATCATGAAAAAAAAAAGAGATGACACAAACCTGTGAGCTGAATTGAATATTGAAAGGAAATGCTCTAACTTAGCCATTTCAGAGAACCTGTCACACACACAGACAGCTACAGCTCTGGTAATAACACCAAATACAGGATCCCAGCCATAGAGTTTCCCATCTTCAACCAGCAGACGCTGCCAGTACTCATGGTCAGTAATTCAGAGAAATAACAGAACTGTGAAGATTAACGATGTAGGATACAATAAAGTTTTCCTAAAAAGGTACAGATAAATGTGTGAAAAGCTATGTTACCGAAACCTTTCCTAAAGCCATCGTAACAGATACCGTATATACAATAAAGAGAAACGAATGAAAGATTGAATAAACCAACCTGAAGATGAGTTCTTGTTACTAAATCAGGCAAAGATTTTTGAAATTCAACCACGAAGTGTAGAACACTTTCTAGAGATGGTTCCAATATGACATCCAGATCGTGAAGAAGTTTCATAAAATATTCAATAGCCTGGCATCACGAATTGCAAAAAAGAAAAAGAATTAGAACAATGTTAGTACGGTACAATTACCATTAGTAGCAATTATAGAATACTTGCCTTTTTCCAACTAAGAATTTTTATTGCGCGTGGTGGTGTTGGAGCAGATATTCTACAAGTAGCATCGAATCAAATTGCTTGGCAACCAGAAGCAGTAGTTTCATCTACTATACTTCCTTCAAGCGTTCCAAGAGAATTAGATCTAAGGAACTCCAAAGAGTTGAGCATGCATTGTAATTCTAATTTGCAGAAGGCTAAATGCTTTCTTGCCAACTCCAAACCTCTCCCTTGAGGACGTCTCATGCAAGTAAGAATGTGATAGAAATGCTGTAAAATAAAGACGAAAGCTCTATTAACTTCAACAAGATGGGGTGTACATATCTTGAAGTGCAGCATACATGCTTACAGATGATGCACACACCATAACAACTAAATCCTCCTCCAGGCATACTCTTTAAGAAACTCAGTACCTTTGAAATACCTGCTGAGTGTGCAACCAGGGAACAAGATTAGTTCAAAAGTATGGTTATCTTATGACTAACTTTATCAAACTCCAGAATATCATAAATGAAAATTATAAACAATATGCTAGGCTCAATATGAACTTAAATGTCCTGCTCATGTTCATTTGCAAGACCAGTCGTAGCAATACAAAGGAATTCCAATTTAATATATGTTCTGGAAGTTAGTATTGTAATTTCAATGTCTTCTACTTTACTGTCAAATACTTGTTCAATGTTTTATTATAGCAAATACTACACAGCTATGATATGTGAAACATTGGAAAAACTTTAGAATGACACTAACATAATTTTGCAGTGTTTTTATTTTTGTTCAGCCAATTGATAATTAGTATGTAAATACTACCATCAAGAATACAAAACCTGACAGATTGTGTCGATAAACTTATATAAGCTAAGCACCGGTCAATTACAGTTCAAAAACATATCATATTTAATCAAATAATTTTACCTTGTCTTTCTCTACAGCCTGCAAATTCAGTGCACCAACAACGATCATATTCTAATTGTGAAGATCAGGAGCATGTTGATGATGCGGATATGGTATTTTCAGATTCCTGTTTTCTGTAAATATTGAGAATAATTTGTTAATCAAAGCTGTTTTATAATCAGCTTCAATTTCCTATTGATTGTTATTAGGTGTTGCCTTGTTTCATTACAGATTGTATCTGCCCTGCCAATTATACAACACTACTTAAACAACCATAACAAGCTGTAAATTTTGTCATCATGAGATTTCATTTTGAGGCTTTAGATAGAGAGTTTTTTAAGGAATAAAGGAAAACCAAGAAATCATGCATGTAGAAGGTTACTGCTACCTGAACATTCATTTAATCAAAAGGATTACATAGTCTATGGATTGATCAACCTTTTAACATCTGAAAAGTTTAGACCAATCACTTTTCTGAACCTAAAACTTCATAATTGCGGCTACATAATATTCTAAATTAGCTAAAATAATGTATATGTATACTAATATGGACAAAATAAAACCTGCTAATACCAAACCCTAATTAAGATAGCTACATTTGACACTTCCAAAAAAAATCTATTTCAAGCGAAAACCCAGATAAATTGCAACTCTTTGAACTCAATGAAAAACAAAGAGAGCAAAACCTTTTGAAGAAGTTTTCGTAGATCTAAGCCAAGAGAAATTCAGTAGATCGCCAACTGCCAGACTTAAAATGTTAGGGCTTTCGAAGATCAAAAGAAATAAAAAAGCAAAACGAACAAAAGAAACTGATTGTTGAAGATCGCATTCGGCACATAGTGTCAAGATCCTCACCGTTCATTCCTTCGATCGCGTCCCTCATAGCCTTGTCATTGCTGAAGGTGACGAATCACAAAACCCTGGATCTAAATCAAGTCAGATCTGAGAGTGAAATCAAAACTACAAAATATATAATAAATCTAAAAGAAAACGAACCCACCGATCTTACCGCAACGGAACTCGATCTCGATCGGCAGTGGCCATAACGCCATAAAGAGAAACGTTTCTTCAGATCAAGAATATGGCGAAATCGAAGGAAAAGAAGAAAATTGGGTTTCGAAACTATCAGAAAGAAAGTGCAAAGTATGTGGAGGTGGTAGTCTCTGATGAGAGGTTTTTTACATTGTAACTATCCACATTTTTATAAAAGGTACTTTCTCTAAAAAAATTAAAGAAGAAAAATTTCACACCGATCGACGTCGTCAGTGGATCGAAGCCATTTTTTTAATAGTATTCATCTGCTTTTCCCACTAATGAGATTAAATAAAAATAAAAACTTTGTACTGTTTCTTAAAGGCCACTGATGATCGGTGTAAGAAAAAAAAACCCACTGATAATTCACATCAGTGTGCCACTATTCATATTTCGCACTGATCAGTATCAGTGCCCTTTGGTCAGTCCCTATTGGGGATAATTCTTGTAGTGTATATTGATCCAAGTACAATAGTGCACGTATTGCACTGAGGTAAGGAACCTCTGCTCGAAGTACATACTTGTCGTCATTTTTAGGATGGAACTAATCCTTGTTTACATTTAACTTCGACCGACCATGTTGGTGCTAACTGGATGAACTTTGTCCATATCAAACCGCTTGAGCATCTTATGGACATAGGCAGATTGATGAATAAGTATTCTATAGGCTCGATTCTCTAGCTCAATACCTAGGAAAAACCGTGTTTTCCTCATGTCTTTCATCTCAAACTCATATTTCAAGTGAGGCGCGGTTTCTCTTATCTCATCAAAAGTGTCGATCAAGTTAATGTCATCAACATATACTGACACAACTGAAAATCCGGAACTCGTTCTCGTTATGAATACACAAGGGCATAAATCATCGTTCTTTTATCTCTTCCTAATCAAGTAGTCACTTAGACAAGCATACCACATCGTCTGGATTGTTTCAATCCATAAAGTGAGTGTTGCAACTTAATAGCATACGCACTTTGTGATTTAGAGTTTCTTGACTTAGACAATGAAAAACCATCAGATAATTTCATGTACTTCTCTGAATCTAGATCCTAATAGAGATACGCAATAACCACATCCATTAATTTCATGTCCATTTAATCATGTCTGTTTGATTAATTCATTAAAGATCGAACGATTGTTGCCGTTTCGTGCCGCTTACTGCTCCCGCGTCTGAGCAACCCTGTTAAATGTGAAAACGAATACGTCTTGCATTAAAATATTAATGCATTAGTCCTCGCATACAGGTGTTAAAATGGTATTTGGTTTAAAACAAGACCAAGAGAAGAAAGTCGTCATGGTTGATGAAAAGGGTGATGTTGCAAAAGGATAGAATGTTGGGAAAATTGCAGCTCTTTTACAGTTAGTTTACAGCTTTCTTAATATGACTAGAAAAACCAGTTTTCTTTGTTTAAACGCTGCGTTTAGCGGCTATAGGTTGTTATGTGTGTTGTTTTGCGTGAGCTATCTCAATCAATGCAACGAGAGCACGTGTCACTCATGAAAAGTAGACACATCAAGCAAATACAGTTATTTTCTTTTGTCCATTTTCTTGTTGTTTTTTCTTGTTGCTAAACCCAGAATTAGGGTAATAATCCTAATATCTACTCTATGGGCGCAAGAGTTATCATCAACTACATTTTCAAGTTTAAAATAGGCAGACGAATTAGCCACCCCAACTCAACAGCAAGAGCTCATCATCACACGTATCAGCCATTGCTGTGAAAGCAGATGTTTCAGACCCAGATCAGGTGAAGCTCCTGTTCGACAAGGCCGAGCAAGAAATGGGTGCCCAGGTCCACATCGTCTTGGATCCCAAGTACCCTTCTCTAGTCAACACCACTGTCGACGACTGGGACAAGACGTTCAACATCAACACGGGTTCTTGGTTTGAAGAGAGGCCGCCAACTGAGTCGCACGCGGCGCCGGCGGGAGAATCATCATGATCACAACCTCCGTCGTTGGGAGGACTCATGCCCGATCAATGTGATTTCAATACCATTGTATCCGATCAATACTTGTTTCCACTATTCTAATAGAAAACAATGCTTCTCTGAAAACATTGGGACTGATAGACGAAAGTTTTGGTGAAGAAATTGTTTTTCGACAATTTGTACAGCTCTGATACAAGAGTTTTACATCATGGATCCACAATTTGTGGTCTGTAAATGGAAGGGGATCGTATACAGCCCTATACAACTAATCATCAGACCAGAAGGGATTATTTCCTACAGCACAACACATCATGAGGGGATTCTTTCCTTCAACAACTGAAAAATTAATTTGAGTTACAGTTGAAATTACAACTAACAAGTACAAAACTTGTATCATGCATCTTGATGAGTTACAGTTGCTGTTAATATACCAATTGACTTGAATCATAAACTCGCAAGCGTACGAATCGTGTCAAGTAAGAAAAATATTAAGACCTTAGTTATCGTACCATAAGGATTAGGTTGGACCTAACCGATGTAATCGGCTCTAGGATTACTAAAGGACACAAGGGAAAAAAAATAAAAAACAAAGAAAACTATTGTAAACACGGATTTATCTGCGTAAATGACAAAACAACAAGTGTACAAAATCATATAATTTTATTGAAGAATTTGCGGGTTACCAATCTTTGTGAACTTCTCTGATTCTATCTCTAAATTTGGATTTGACTCAAGGGTGACAAGGCACTTGTTCTTGAGGTGAAAAAGTAGTCACGAGAATTGATCACGTGATGGGTGTTTGATTTGTGTTTGGGTTTGGTGAAGAATAGGCTATTTAGGAGCTTGGTTGTTCTTCGGAAGGGTTTTGAGACTTCTGAGCTCTCGGGAGTAATTTTCTCTCTCTGGTCTGAAGTCCTCCTCTTGATATAAGAGAGGGTATTTATAGTGACAATACTTCTCCGTGTAAGGAATGTTTTGTAGACACCATTTAATCGTATTTCCTTAACAGTGTAATTAAATCAATCAATTTCGATTGATTGGTCTAATTACGTACAATTAAATCAATCGGTATTTATTGATTGACTCGATTATGACCGATAAGGTATCAGGTCAACTTGATTAAATGTCAGACTTCCTTTTCGATAATCAATTTAATTTGATTGATGTATGATTATCGATTGACATTTAATATTTGTTTTCGGTCAGGATTTGACGATTTTGTTGTTGTTCGACCATCCACACGTCGCCACGTGTACTTCCAGAGTCTCTTTGATTTTGCTGACTCACGTGCCACGTATATGAATTATCTGGCCCACATGTGGTTTGAATATTTAACGATTTTATTTTCGTCGAATTTTATGTGTCTACAACTATAAACAATTAAGGCACTAAGCCTCGGTGATGCTCGGCCTACCTCATACTAAGCCTATTCAAAACCACTAACTTGAAGCCTAAAATGAATATGTACAAATGAGTCGATAGTTGAAAGAAAGTTGATTTGAGAATTAACTAAATTAATGCGAACTATAATAAAAGTAATCAACTAACTAACAAGCTAGAAAGTAAATTTGGTTTTTTAAATCAATGGGGACATGAGAGAGCCGGGTGATCCACACTAATCCTCTTGTAAACATTGACATTAATCTCACAAATATGCATTTCCTAATGTGTCAAGTCTCGTATCTAATACAGGTTAAGGCTACTAGACCAATTATCCTTACGGTGTATCAACTATGCTAGTTAAGGCCCCAATCAACTATCCAATTTAGGCACTACGCCGGTTAAAGACCGTAATATCCAAATTATTGGCCTAGAGTGTAAGATAATAGAGACTCAAACAATCTTAGCTACAATTAAGCTAGCTAATGGTTGTCATGCTCAAATCCTAGATGCCACAAGACTAGCAAGTAGTCAACTCATTAATCTACTCATCACAATTACCCACAACATAATGTCAAAGGGTGACTAAGCCTAGAAATATGACTCTAAGGACCAATAAATTAGGATTTAAAACATACACAATGGAAATTACATTTATTATAATTAAAACATCAATGTCATTACAAGATGAGTCAGGGCTTCACAACTCTAACTCCCAAAATCAAACTAATCACTACCCATTAACAAAAACATCATCCAATACATAAGAAATTGAGATAAGGGATAGAGAAGAGAAGAATACAAGCTAGATTCACAAATTGCTAGAACTTGCTCTTGATGATTGTCGAAACTTTTATTCATGATTATGCCTTGATTTTGAAAATGAATGAACAGATCTTATTAGGAATACCACCAAAGCCAAATAAAGCATTTGCCCAATTTGTGCCTGTCGTGGGACTCCTTAGTATTAACCCCCTTTGAGCCTACATTCAGCCTTTCTTTCATCACCATCATACACTTTCCCGTTGCTTAGAACAGAAATATCTTGACCCTTGTCGTTGAGACTTGATAAAGCTTGATTTAGATGCAGAATTGTGTTATGAAGTGATGATGTGAAACACGTGTGAGGTGAATTTATTCAATTGTGAATATAAAAACGTGTGTGCTAAATGAAAAAGAAAGAAAAATCGAACAAACTTGTGTTTTGAACCAAAGAGAAATAAAGCACGAAATGAAGAAAAATTGTGATGATTGGATTTAGTTCTTGCTGTGAATTTGGAGTTTGTACGTGATTTGAAGGTCTATCATTGTTATATTTGACCTTTGTTCGTTTTCACAAAGTAAGGGGAAGGAAAGAATGAAGAATTGGTCCAACATGATGAAATTCGGCCTATGAAGTGAAGTCATAAGAAGAATTGAGTTTTATTAAGTCTTGGTGACGTTTTAGCCACCACTATCCTAAATTCGAATACCTTGTGCCAAGCCTCATTATTATCCTTTTAAAAGATCTTTTCATGATTCTTAAAATGGGTGAACTTTGATCTGTGGAGATTTTCTCAAGAGTTAAGCATATGATTTTGGTCCATTCTTGCACTTAGTTGTTAAATGAGATTATCCAAGAAAATTTTTCACAAAGTGCTTTTATCTGTTGAAATATGCAAGCTTTTTGTTGCCTTACAATCTTTTCTCTTGCATTTACTTGAGTGAATATTGCCATATCATGTGTGAACAGAATAGAGTATGCCTAGTAAGGAGGATTAAAGTAACTTAACATGCTTGCATGCTCATTTTCTCACTTCTTACTTATTCACACCATGAAACATGTTTATGACACTTGGAATTTGTGCGCTTACATCTGAATGCTTAAACTTGAACTCTAAGTGTTTAAAGATTCTGAGACAATTATTTAGGGGTAATAGTAGAGTCTTTTAAGAATCCCAAGAACGAGCAAGCACAAGTTGTTGTCACAAGAAGTGGGAAAACCTTGTTGTCACCACCTTCAAAGCCTAAAACCACAAAAGGACTTGGGGTGTTGGACATGAGTGATGAAGAAGGTGATGCCGAGCTCATGATGCAAGAGAATGCCGAGCATAATGCCAATGCCGACACACATGGACAAGATCAAGGAAAAACCGTGCGAAACAAAGAAGCTGAGCCAAGCAAGGCAGACTTGGACGCAATGAAAAAGAGGGATCTTGAAAAAGATCCGGCAACTTCAACGAAGGAAGGTATGATTTCGAACCCTAGTGATTTAGTTAATACTAATCAATCTTCTTCTCTACCTTTTCCTTCTAGGTTCACTCAGAGCAAAAAGGATAAATCCGACGAAGAAGTGTTGGATGTTTTTCGAAAAGTGAACGTCAATCTACCCTTGTTGGAGTGCATTCGACAAATCCCAAAGTATGCTAAGTTCTTGAAGGAGCTTTGCACAACAAGAAGGCACACAAGGGAGAAACAAGTTGTCAAGATGAGTGAGACGGTCTCTGCCGTCATTCAACGAAAGATGCCGCCAAAAATGAAGGATCCAGGGAGTTTTTCTATCCCGTGTGTTATTGGTTCTACTTGTTTTGAGAATGTCATGCTAGATCTAGGAGCTTCAATTAATGTTATGTCACTAAATCTTTATAAGTCTCTAGATCTAGGACCTCTTAAAACTGACAATGTTGTGATCCAATTGGCGGATCATTCTAACAAGTACCCTGAGGGGTATGTTGAAGATGTTCTTGTGCAGGTTAATCAACTGATATTCCCTGCTGACTTTTACGTGCTAGAAATGGAGGAGTCATCTACAAACTCTACACAGTTGTTGTTGGGACGACCCTTCATGCGAACAGCAAGAACGAATATCGACGTTGCTGGAGGTAATTTGACAATGGAGTTCGATGGTGAGATCATCAAATTCAACATTTACGATGCCATGAAGCACCCTAGTGCCGAACTCAACTATGAAGAAAGCAACAATGCCGAAACTTATGGGGAAGAATTCGGTAGTGAATGGAGGTATGGTGGTGTTGCACCGTGTGCAATGACCACCCATCAAGCATAGCAATTAGCTATCGAGCGAGGGGTCGGATTTGACAAGTTTGGAGAACGGGATGAGGAGGCTTTGAAAGATTTGGAGCCGTCCATACTTGAAGTTGTGAAGGAGCTTGATTCACAACCACTTTACGATAAGTATTCTCCTTTGTCAATTCCAATTTCTACTAATAAGTTGTTACCATCTGTGAAACAGCCCCTAAGTTAGAGCTCAAACCTCTACCCCCACATTTGAAGTACGTTTTTCTTGGAAAAGATGACACTCTACCGGTTATTGTGTCATCAACGTTGAAAAAGCAACAAGAAGACAAGCTAGTTGCGGTTTTGCAAAGGAACACAGCTGCCATTGGCTGGACTTTGGCAGACATCAAGGGAATTAGCCCGACAAAATGTGTTCATCGAATTCTACTTGAGGATGGCGCCAAGCCTACAAGGGAGGCTCAAAGACGTTTACATCCACCAATGATGAAGGTTGTAAAGGACGAGGTGATCAAGTTATTAGATTGTGGTGTCATATACCCAATCTCAGATAGTCAGTGGATATCACCAGTTCAAGTTGTGCCAAAGAAGAGTGGAGTAACGGTGGTAGAAAATGACAAGAACGAATTAGTGCCACAACGTTTGGTGACAGGACATAGAATGTGTATCGATTATAGAAGACTTAATGCAACAACACGCAAGGATCACATGCCATTGCCTTTCATGGACCAAATGTTGGAGAGACTCGCCGGTCATGAGTTCTACTGCTTCTTAGATGGCTACAGTGGTTACAACCAGATCATGATACACCCGGATGATCAAGAAAAGACAACGTTTACATGTCCCTTTGGTACGTTTGCTTACCGTCGTATGCCTTTTGGATTATGCAACGCCCCAGGTACGTTTCAACGTTGTATGTATAATATTTTCTCTGATTACATCGAAAATATCATTGAAGTGTTTATGGATGATTTTAGTGTATATGGTAAAGATTTCGATGCATGCTTAGAGAATTTAGAAAAGATTTTAAACCGGTGTGTTGAGACTAACCTTGTACTCAATTGGGAAAAATGTCATTTCATGGTAAATCAAGGTATAGTTTTAGGCCATATTGTCTCTGCTCAAGGAATAGAAGTTGATAAAGCTAAGATTGATATTATGCATCACTTACCCTCACCTTCAACGGTGAGAGAGGTTCGTTCTTTTCTTGGCCATGCAGGTTTTTATAGGAGGTTCATCAAGGACTTTTCTTTGGTGGCAAAACCACTTACTTCCTTGTTGCAGAAAGATGTGCCATTTTCATGGTCTCAAGAGTGTGAGGATGCGTTTGTGCACTTGAAGAATTTGCTGATTTCTGCGCCAATAATGACGCCACCAGACTGGAATTTGCCATTTGAGTTGATGTGTGACGCTTCGGACTATGCCATGGGAACTGTGCTTGGCCAACGCAAGGACAAGAGGCCCTGCGTCATTTACTATGCATCACGGACACTCAATGATGCTCAGCTGAATTATACTACCACTGAAAAAGAACTTTTAGCTGTTATTTTTGCTTTAGAAAAATTTCGATCTTATCTTTTGAATTCTAAAGTTGTTGTTTATTCTGATCATGCAGCTTTGAGGTACTTGATGACAAAGAAGGATGCTAAGCCAAGGCTCATTCGATGGATCTTGCTACTCCAGGAGTTCGATATTGAGATAAAGGATAAGAAAGGATGCGAGAATGTTGTAGCAGACCATCTTAGCCGAATTGTGCACGAGGAGGATGCCATTCCTATGTCTGAATTGTTCCCGGATGAACAACTGTTTCAAATGGAAGTTAAGGAACCATGGTATGCCGATTTGGTGAACTACATTGTGACAAGGAATTTTCCTTCATCTATGAAGAACCATACCAGGATCAAAATCAAGAAGGAAGCTCGACATTACATATGGGATGCGCCATATTTGTGGAGACAATGTGGGGACCAAGTCATTCGACGTTGTGTGCCAGAAGAAGAGCATCAATCCATCTTGAATTTTTGCCACAAGGAGGCATGTGGAGGACACTTTGGACCGAAAAGAACAGCTAAAAAGGTGTTGGAAGCCGGTTTCTATTGGCCAACGTTATTCAAAGACGCTTATACAACATGTGCTTCATGTGATCGTTGCCAAAGAACAGGTAATTTAGGTAAGAGAGATCAAATGCCCTTAAACCCTATCATAGTTGTCGAAATTTTTGATGTTTGGGGCATTGATTTCATGGGTCCTTTTCCTTCATCTAAAGGCTTTCTTTATATCTTATTGGCGGTTGATTATGTGTCGAAATGGGTGGAAGCAAAAGCCACCAGGACTAATGATTCTAAAGTTGTTGCAGAGTTTGTCAAAACTAACATTTTTGCTAGGTTTGGAACACCAAGAGTTTTGATAAGCGATGGTGGATCACATTTCTGCAATCGAACTATTGAGGCTTTGCTCAAGAAATATGGAGTCACCCACAGAGTATCAACGCCATATCATCCTCAAACAAGTGGCATGGCCGAAACATCCAATAGAGAAATTAAGCAAATTTTGGAGAGGACTGTAGGACCAACAAGGAAAGATTGGAGTGATCGATTAGATGATGCACTATGGGCCTACAGGACTGCGTTCAAGACGCCGATAGGAACTTCACCATTTCGGCTAGTATATGGAAAAGCATGTCATCTTCCGGTGGAGTTAGAGCATAGAGCATGGTGGGCAGTCAAGAAGTTTAACATGGACCGAGATGCGGCTGGATTACATAGGAAATTACAAATTTGTGAGCTTGAAGAAATTCGAAATGATGCTTATGAATCCGCCATGATCTATAAAGCTAAGACGAAGACTTATCATGATAAGATGATCAAAGGAAAAAGCTTTGACATTGGCCAACGAGTTCTCTTGTTCAATTCTAGGCTTAAACTTTTTCCAGGTAAACTTCGTTCTCGTTGGGAAGGTCCGTTTGTTGTTACTAATGTGTTTTCGTATGGTGCAGTTGAGATTCAGAGCTTATCAGGAAATAGGTTTAAGGTGAATGGTCATCGACTTAAACCTTATTACACACCATTTCAAGAGCGCGACGAGGACGAGCAAGTTTTGAATGAGCCACCACTAATGGTTCATGGATGACGCCATTATCAAGGAAAGAAGAAGTCTAGGCTGACAGACTTAAAACATTAAGCGCTGCATGAGAGGCAACTCATTTCAACCGTAGCAGTGGAGGAGTCATCAACGAGAGTTTGCATTTTTCTAATCCCTTCACTTTCATGGTTGACTTATTTATGTGTTTATTATGTGACTTAGACACATGCTTAGGAAATTATGACATTATTTTGGGTTTACATTGAGGACAATGTAATTTTCTAAGTGTGGGGTAGAGGTTACATAGTAACATACATATTTTTATTTGTGTGTTTTTCAACTTTCTGTAATTTTTATAAAAAAAAAAAAAAAATTTCGAAATTTAATTTTTGTTTTTGTTTTTAAAAAAATGTTTTTATTTGTTTTTGAGTCTTAGGATATACCCTTAAAAGTCTATGATGAATTATATCTATGAATGCATGATTGACGGTTTAACATTTATCTTAAGAAATTACAAGTTTCATATAATTGTGAATTAGTATGAATATTTGAGACTTGATTGATAATGAAGTATGCATGTTTTGATAATTTGTTTCCATAAAAACCTATGTGAGAATTTGAGCCAATATACTTTCTTTTTGAGTGATTAAAATTCTAAATTCTTTGAAATTTCACTATCTTTTAAAACCTCATTATTCTTTGCATATTCAATGACTATGTGCTATAGCTTTTTAATGGACTCTAGAATTTACTAGAACTTGCTTATGTGATTTTCGAAGCTTTATAATCATAACATGTCTTGATTTTGAATATGATTGAATTAAATCTCATTAGGATCACCACCATTGCCAAATAAAATTTATGCCTATTTTGTGCCCGTCGTGGGACTCCTTAGTTAACCCCTTTGAGCTTACATTGAGCCTTTTATTTCATCACCTTTAAACAGAATTCCTTTGCTTAGAATAGCTAAACCTTTACCTTGTTATCAAGACTTGGCAAAGTACTTTTAATGGAGCTGTATTGCGTGATGTTGTGAAGCAAGTGTGGGGTGAACAAGGTAATAAAGAGCAAGTGTGGGGTGAACAATGTAATAAAGAGCAAGTGTGGGGTAAAACACCATATGATTATAAATGTATGTGCCATGTAAGAACGAAAAGAAAGAAATATGTCCGAAAAAAAAAAAAAAAACAAAAAAAAAAAAAACAAAAAAAAATCGGATAGAATTGAAGTTCAAGGCACAAATTCTTTCATGGTGTGTTGTAATGTTTTGTGAATTTGGAGTTAGTGATTGTTTGAAGGTCTAAAAGTGTGTATATGACCTTTGTCCTGTTCACAATATGGGGAGAAGTCAAGATTGACGTATGGGTCCAACATGAAGAAATTCGACCCTTGAAGTGAAGACATGAGGAGGAGCGAGATTTGCTAAGTCTTGGTGACGTCTTAAAATCACCATTTATCTCAAAAATTCCTACCTTATGAAACCAAGCCCCATTACAACCATATTATTGAGATTAATTCATGATTCTTAAGATAGCTAAATTTGATTTGTGGAGATTTTCTCATGAGTCAAGCATATGGTTTTGGTCCATTACTGCACTTAGTTGTTATATGAGGTTTTTTCCAGAAAATTTTATTCACAAAAAGCTTTTATTTGTTGAAATATGCAAGTTATTTGTTATCTTATCATCTTTTCCCTTGCATATACGATTGAGTGAATACCATGGATGAGTGAAAAGAAGAGAGTATGCCATTGTGAGGTGGAACGGTTATCATACATGTTTGTGTTATATAATCTCATATCTTACTTGTTCATGCTATGATACATGCTTATGAAGCTTTGCAATTACACTTTTTATTCAAATGTTCAAACTTGAAAGTTATGCATGCTAAAGAATCTGAGACAAATCATTTAAGGGTATTAGTTGTTTAAGTATTAGAAGTTTTTGAGTCATTTGGTTTTGTTTTTTTGTTTTAGAGTCAGTTTGCTAAGGGACTAGCAAAGGGTAAGTGTGGGGTAGTTTGATAAGTGCGTTTTACGCTATGTTTTTAATGTGTTTTTACCCTCATTTGTACCTTGTTTATTCCTTAGTAATGTTGTTTTTACTTATATTGAGTCAAAAGGGTTTTTCTGTAGAGTAATGGTTAATATGTGTCTTTATACAGAAATTTGTGCTTAAGTGTTGTAAATTCGATTTGGAACAAACACTTGGTTATTTCTCTTATGATTCACCGTACCTTTACATTGTCATTTTTGATGAATTTGGTTTAATGTGTAGATGACATGTAAATGAACATATGAGAACAAGAATCATGAAGATTGGACTCATGGAGGACAACAAAAGAAGCCATGAAAAAGAAGAAACTCCGAAACATAAGGTTTTGATCCGAGCAGAAATTTCCAGAAACCATAACTCAACTTCAAAGATTTCCTGAGGACGATCCAGGAGGAACCAGGGAACGTGCCATATATGGATGGAAAGCTATGGATGTCTAGTTTCTAAATCTTTTGGAATCGCAGCAATCCGAGTTCTGAGGAAGAAGTTATGCCGGAAACAATGGCCGGAGGTCAGTCTCGCGAATGAAACTCTCCCGCGAATGAAAACTTACTCGCGAGCAGAAATCTCTCCCGCGAACAGAAATCCTACATCAACTTCGGAAAATCATATCTAAATATCCAGGAGGAATCTGAGAACGAGCCATATATCATTGGAAAGCTACGGAAGTCTAGTTTTCAGATCTTCTTGAATCACAGCATTTGGAGTTCAGATGAAGGAGTTATGATCAAAACAATGGACGGAGGTCAAGCTGCAAAACTGGGCAGTTTCTGCCTAAGTTGTCACACGAGTTTGGGAGGATGTTTCTTCACCAAAATTCTTCCCAAGCATGTCAAAGGACTTAAGAAGAGCTTAATGAAGTCATGGGAAGCTGCATTGAAGAAGAAGATTCGAAGAATGCATCATGGCAGCCGAAACAACCAAGTATGGAGCTTTTCCGGTCAAACCGGGAAAGTCTGTCCTTGCCGAGTTTGTCCATGATTTCGGCTGCCCATGAGCCCAAGAACTTGTGTATAAGGCCTACATGGATTCAATAACATGTAGAGGAGTCCAAGAAATTAGAAATCCAAGGTCCAAGTCGAAATCTTTGTCCAAAAATAAAAGGAGGAAACCCAGCTTAACAAGGAAGGTGTCTCCTTGAAGCTCCTGAATTCTCTAGGGTTTCTCTTCGAAATTTTCTGTATAAATAGGACCTATGTACATCAAATTTCGTGTCTCTCAATTGCTCTAAGCCTTAGAATAGCCTAGCTCTACTTAAAAACCCTCCCTACACAGAAACACAAAGCCTTGCCGCCGCCGCCAACCCCTTGCTGCCGACTGCATCTTGCTGCCGACTGCATAGCCTTGCCGCCACCAATCCCTTCTTCAATCCTTGCCGACTCTTAGGGTAGGTTTAGGTATGAATTCATTCAAGGTTTATGTGTGTATCTACTGTATGGATGATGGTTATTTATATATATATTTGAATTGGTTTTCGGTTTTACGTTATAAACATGTTTGCTTGTTCTTCTTGGTGATTTTCATGTGATTGTGTTTATAATTGTAACGTGTAGAACTGCATGTTAGGATGACGATTTAGATTAAGTTGTTTGTGTTCATGTAAGTAATAACTTGAATTGATTAATCCTCACCTGAGCACGTAATCGAACTCTAGGTTAGCTTGAATCTAGACAAGTTAGCTATTAGGGGGGAGTTTCATATGCCGTAGTGTCTAAGGGTTAAGATCAGGCGATTGTAGGTCTTGATTCTTAGTCACTACCAAGGGTGGTAGGGTGAGAGATTTGCATGTTGAATAGGATGAGTGACGCCATACCTAGGACCATGTTTCCAATGACTCTCGTTCGATCAGTGTATTTTGTCTCAATGTCAGGCGATTGTAGGCATTGAACAGGATGACACATATACAAACTTAGTGTCAGGCGATTGTAGGCACTAAGTTTACATGAGAAGTCTAAATAGTTGGAATTAATTACAAGTTGTGAAAAGGTAAATACGACTTCTTAAACTTGCGAAATTTGTGACATGTCTTTCTTCACGGTGCTAAGTTGTTTTATGCTTGAGTATTGATTGACCATGTTTTGTAAATAAGTGTCTTTATTTTCTGCATTATTTTCGAACCACCTTTAAATCCCCCATAATATTTTGTATATATGTTTATACTTGTATAGTTGTGACAGAATTGTACTTGTATGTTTATATTATATTTGTGAAAGTACTAACGATTTGTTTTGCAGAATATAAATCCTTCCCTAGTGTCCCCGGCTAGAACGATCCCTACTTACAGTTACTACAATGATAGGGTTTTTTAAATTGCATGTCATGTTATGACACGTCAGCAGCCGAGCGTCCCTCACTCCTCGAGGCAGCTGTGGCCTCCGACTCAGGCGGAGGTGTCTACACCACGTATGCCTGAGATACACAAGGCACCGACTCCGGGCCCTACTGTTTCGGAGGGTAGGTCTTCTGGGGTACAGATGCCGTCGCCTCTTCTCTACCTTCCGCAGTTGATACCGGCATTACCGAAAGTCGATGACTCAGGGGCGCAGATTTATCCACTGCCTTCGCAGGTGACCCCATCAACGGCGTACATGTTCGTGCCTTTTGGTACGGATTAATTTTTGTGAGGGTATCATCATCGGTGACAGAGTCGGAATCCCACCGCGAGGAAATAACTTCTACTGCTGGGGTCTAGGAAAGAAGGGAGAAGGGAGAAGGGGTACTGAAGACCACTCCCGGATTTCAAAAAAAGGCAGCCTCGACCAGCAGTAGAACGACTCAGCTAGAGGCGGAAGTTCAGATGTTACGGGAACAGCAAGCTGCCCAAACAGCTTATACTGCCGCTTTACATGAGTATAATGCAGAAGTATATACCACCAACCAGGCACACCAGCAGCAGATGTTCCAGTACTTGCAAGATTTTTCAGCTGCCTAGCTTCAGGGACTTCCGCCTCCGCCCATGCCTACGCCTATTCCCTTACCTCAACCGCCGCAACCTCCTCCTGGCGCGGATATAGATTTAGATGATATAGATTTTATTTAGTTTTATAGGTTTATGAACAATTTATAAATTAATAATTTAATGCAAAACGTTTAAACTACTTTTGATGGTGTATGTTGTTGGTTATATGAAATTGTTTGTGTAATTTGCAGCTTGCTTGGATGGTAATTTAGAAATTTTGTAGTGTTTTTTAGTATAAAAAGTACTATGGCCGACGAAATTTACCATAATTCGCCGGCTATAGTATTTTTTTTCAACGTATAGCCGACTAAATATGGCTTAATTCGTCGGCTATAGTTGTATTTAAGCCGACGAAATGTACTATATTTCGTCGGTTATATTATTTTAATTTTTAATTTTTTAAAATATTTAGTCGGCGATTTATAGTACATTTCGTCGGCTATAGTTTTTAAATTGGCCGACAAAATATTTATAGTTCGTCGGCCAAAGTCTTAGGTTGATCGACAATTTATTTCGTCAGCTTTAGTCTTACTTTAGCCAACAAATAATTGAAATATATGTCGTCGGCTAAGTGTGACACTATAGCCGACGACCACTTTTATTTCGTCGGCTAAAGTCATAGCAGACGAGTGTTTGCCGACGACATCTTAGCCGATAACAACTCGTCAGCTAAGATCTTAACAGACAAATTTGGCTTACAGGCCGACGGAAATTTTTGTCGGCCAAAATACTGATTCTGGTAATGATAGCTTTTATTTGCAACTCAATTCTTATTGAACCTGTCGAGTACCATTTGATCTAATGACATAATATCTCATGTAGTAAGTAAGAGGTCGTGAGTTCGACTCACACAGTTGTAATATTTAAGTTGTATACCTAATCAAAAAAATTCTTATTGAACCTTCAACCCCTCCCGAACACCAAGGCATTATTATTGATCCTTCAACTTTATCAAACGCTTTATTGCAATGGAATAAGTAGAAAGTATGACAAAATTAGATCTAACATAGTGGAAGCAATGAATACGTGATAGCCCAATTGTGAACAACTTTAATGAAGATCAATAAGCATAGAAATTTGAAAAACGTGTTGTACGGTACAACACCGTGGGCCCGAGCCGCGTGGCATTATTCTATCGGCATCGATGATTTTGGAGGGGCAGCGATGTGATTTCCAGTCGAGTCGACGTCGTCTGGGTAACAATCTGTGACACGTCGATGGGATAATTACAACTCCGCCGGGAGATGAGCCACGTCTCCGCTACCGATACGGCGAATTAGCCTAAAATCGAAAGAGGCGGAGTTGAAGAAGGGGGAATAGGTGGGTTGTGCATAACTTGGAAGGCATTTTGGCTCACTAGTTTGAAAAATAGATGATTTAATAAATGGGTTGAAGCTGGAAACTGCATGCATTCCTCCATAGGTATTTTCCGGCCAGTTCTTGCTTCCTAGGAATATTGCAGTTATATGCTCTTGGTTTTAGTTGAGGGTTAGTTTGCTTATGACGGGATAAGAGCCACCATGGTTATATTTTCTGCTACTAATGTTTTTGCTCAAAAACATGGATCAGTGATGTGATGGAGTTTGGTTTTTGGGTTTGAACCTTGAATTCAAGGAGGAAGGTGATCCAAAGGAGAAGCCAGTTGGTATAGGAGTTGTATTTGGTTCAAACTTCCCTGTTTCGATTAAAAAAAGGCCAGTGGTAAATCCTCCATTGTAGCCGAATGTGAGAGCACATTCATGTTGATCTAGGAGTATTCAGTATGTTTGTAGTATTCTAGCACACAAAGCCATGCTCCTTCGAAAAGTCTTCGTAGAGACAGGTTAAGATGTATAATCAGACAATCAAAGCTTTAGTATAATCACAGGTTTGATGTAAACTCCCAGACAATGAAAGGTATAATCTAGATACATGTAAATCCTATGAAGATTGTTGAAATAACATGCTTTGGGTTGAGATTTTTTCAATCCCAGTTACATTTGAATGGTGCTAGTTTTTTCACTGGCAACAATCAATGTGGATTTATATTCATTGAAGGTAAGTACAGTTTATATGTTGAATGTAGATTGTACTTTTCATTGTGCTTTTCACTTCTCAAGATTGCAGTTGAAGTTTGCAGGGGAATGAAATAGTTGCACCAAAATAATATATCAACAAGGACTTGAAAGCTGCTAATTTATTGATGGATGGTAGTGGAGTAAGTGATATCTATCATTATCGTCTTCATGTTGCGTTTGTTGAGTCCTTCCGACCTTGTATAAGTATAAGGTTTTCACTACAATTAAAAATATAGGACCTTTGATCTCGTATTGCCTTCAAATTTAAAGTGTTGGAGAGGGAAGGAAAGCATGTGTATCATTGCCATTTATATTCAAATAGCTTGTCCATTAAGATCTTGTACATACAGTGTATTTTTCCTTATTACTTTTATCAAAATTCTAAGGTTGTACATAGATTTAGAATGGTATTCTATTTAATTATTTTTAAAGATTGGAATACATGTTTCACAGATTGTAAAAGAAGCTGATATTGTACATAGATTTGCTAGAGGACAGGCACAATCTGGTTTCATGACTGCAGAAATTGTCACTTACCGTTGGATGGCTCAAGAGGTCTGTGTTTGTCAAGCATTTTACTGAAAGTTAAGCTCAGGACTTGCACAAATAATAATAATAATAATAATAATAATAATAATAATAATAATAATAATAATAAAGTATTAGGAAATCAAATATCTGGACTGGCATGTCATGTCATGTCATCTCTAGTTCAGGTATTTGATTTTTGCACATCAAAAAGACATATAGTTGTTTGTAGTAAGGTGATAGTTATTTCTAATGTTCAGTGTACACAATCCAATGCATGTTTTCATCATCTTTGGTTTTGGTCATTTATTTGTTTCAGATATAAAATAAATTGATTGTTGTTGTCGAAAAAGGGGAACCAGCTCTTGTGATGTCAAGTCTAGCTACTCTTAGTTAAGATTTGATACTTTCTGTTGCCACTTGTAAAATGTAACAAATATATTGATAATCTTGTGGCAGAAACTCTCATCAGATGAGTATGCATCCTACTTCAAGGATATTGGCCCGGTGGCTCAATATAAGATGTGGAGAAGGAAAACTAAGCATGCATTGATCCTACTTCAAGGATATTGGCCCGGTAGCTCAATATAAGATGTGAAAAAGGAGAACTAAGTAGGCATTGGATTGCAGTAGCCACTTGAAGGAATCAATGCAAAGATACGATGTATACTCTGACAGGGTTAAAGGGAGGATCGCTGAAAGGGGAAATTAGCTAAAGTAGTACCAACTATCAGGCATGGCAGTGCCGAATGAGCTTTTAGTCTCTCATGATCAGACACTTCATTAGCTATTAACCCCTTTGGCTGTTACTGTTAACTACCTTCTAAAATGTAGATATTTGTTAATTTTGTTCACCACCAAATTGAAATTACAAAATAAACATCAATTGAAAGACAAACAAAGTTGTACATAATGGAATCAACTATAACAAGGCAAAAATTTGGAACATGTAAGAGTCATCTCTTTGAAATCTTTGTACTGCTCTATAATAGTCTAGAATCTGAATGCTCAAGAAATTGGGTAGTAAATTTTTTATTTCATTTGAGCTAATACCTTACTGGTACATTCAGATTGCATGTATTGAGATTCTCCTTCCACCTTTCTTTCCAAAGCTTATAGTACTACACTGACGAGGAACAAAATAGAACGAATTATACTAAAATGTGAAGCATATCTATTCAGAATTCATTTTAAAAATTATAAAATGCTTTATATGCAACTGTTGTCCCCAATTTGCTAAAGCAGTATTCAGCAATTTCCATCTGCTGGCAACCTGAACTTTGAATTCTGATTTGCATATGCCAAATGAGAGTGTCGACAAACTGACTGTTTGGCTATCAACATGAAAGTGTCTACAATGAGCTCTCAAACTCCACACTAGACAAGATTTTAACTATAACTATAACGCTCTCAGTTTATATCACAACTGATATATGTGGCATCGGCCATCCAGAGTAGAAAAATCTGTAGTTGCCTAGATTTTAGTATAGATATAGAGAGACTTGCAGCAAAAAATTCCTCCTGCTCATTCCTTGCATCAACAATAATGAACCCTTCCAGTGGCTTCTCCAAGATTAATTACACACAAAAACAATGTACAAGATCAATTTAGAAAGGCAAGTCATATATGTACCATTCACACAACCAATTCCTGTAAGGGGTACTTATACAAGTGGTACCTATATTTCCTGCAGCTTGCAAACTGCCTTTACAAGATGTATATACAAGATCTACATACGTTCTAATATGTTTTTAATGTCAGCTTTCCCAATCCCTCTAGCATTTGTGAAGAATTTGAACCCATTGCTGTTTTTTTTGTCTTAAGGCAAATGACTTGTTGTAACACCACAGCATGTTAGAACTTATATGAGAGGAAACTAAACTTGTAGATGATTAACGGAGATCCTGACATCTATATTTTCCTACAAATTTTTCAATCGTCTATGATTTTCGTGTGATCTTCCTTTTCTAGTACGTATAAATATATTTTGCTTATATTAAACAAAATTTCTTGTAGAATATGTGCTGATAGATAATGAACGGAATCAATCTTATTCTTATGAATAGAGAAGAGCTCTTTATATAGAGACTCACTCTAAGTACAATGGACTAATCCTACATGGATTGGGTTAAGTCCATAATGTAAACCTATTACAAATAGGGCACATGCATAAGGCCCATTGGGCTAAGCCCATATACACGGCATAAGACCAAGTGCACACACGCACATGTTATATGTCCTACAACACTCCCCCTTGTGCCGCGCGTCGAAATGCCGGATGGTGCTTACAATGTTGCCTCGTTAAAACCTTGCCAAGTAATAAAAACCCTGTGGAAAAAAAACAACCTTGGTCGAAAGAAAAAGAGTACAACACACCATGCTTCTCGATCGAGAGCGTGGCTTCCCTTGATAAGTAGCTCACTTAGGGAGGCTCGATAGTCGTCGCATTCCAATGCTCTTCACATGCTTCTCGAGAGTAGACTTAGGCATAGATTTAGTAAACAGGTCCGCTACGTTTGCCTCTGAACTCACTTGATTAATTTGAATGTTGAGGAGGACTTGCTGTTGCTGATTATAGAAGAACTTTGGTGAGATGTGCTTCGTATGATCACCCTTAATGTAGCCTTGCCTCATTTGTTCAATACATGCGGCATTGTCTTCATAAATACAAGTTGGCTTGTCTGTGGTGGAGCTCAATCCACTAGTCCCTCTAATGTGTTCTATAACTGATCTGAGCCAAACACATTCGCGTTCAGCTTCATGTAGCGCTATAATCTCTGCATGGTTGGAGGATGTCGCCACTAAGGTCTGCTTTGTGGACCTCCAAGATATCGTTGTATTCCTAATGGTGAAGACATAACCATTTTGGGAGCGCCCCTTATGTGGATCTGATAAGTATCCAGCATCCGCGAAACCAACCAAGATATCATTAGGTGTTTCGTTATAAGGGCAGCAAGCGGTGCCAAGTACATTAGGAGAGTAATGCTTCTCGGCATCTAAGTGTGCATGCATGCACAGCGCTCGGCAGTCATGTGCATAGCCCCTCTCGGCTGCTGCATCATGCTCGGCAGCATGTGCACCTTGCTTAGCAGTGTGCACGTAGTGCCCGGCAGCTGCAGCGCAGCGCTCGGTGGCTAGTGTGCACCGCTCGACAGGCAGCAGGCAGTGCCCAGCCGGCAGCGTGCACCGCTCGGCATGCTGTCGGCAGTGTCCAGCAGACAGCGTGCACAGCTTGGCATTCTGCATGCAGTGCTCGGCAGTGTGCACCCAGTGCACAGCCGGCAGCGTCTGGTGCTCGCCAGGGGCAGCATTGTGCTCGACAGTGTGCACACAGCTCTCGATAGCTGTGCACAGCGCACGGCAGCAAGGTGCACCGTACCCGGCAGCTTGGTTCCTTAAGTGACCAGAGCCTAGATTCTCAGGAACTCTACACTCTTTTGCAGTCCATCTTGAATCCTTATATGGAAAGAACATGCCCATGTCCATTGACCCTTTAAGGTATCGAAATACATTCTTGACACCGGTCCAATGACGTTGCGTTGGCGCAGAGCTATATCTAGCTAACAAGTTCACTGAGAAAGCAATGTCTGGCCGAGTGCACTGAGCCAAATATAGTAGCGCACCGATTGCACTAAGATATGGTACCTCGGCTCCAAGTACATCCTCGCCATCCTCTTTAGGACGGAATGGATCTCTCTTAACATCCAAACTCTGGACTACCATGGGGGTGCTAACTGTAAGCATTTTATCCACATTGAAGCGCCTGAGCATCTTGTGAACATATGCACTCTGGTGTATTAAGATTCCAGAGGCTCGGTGCTCTAGCTCAATGCCTAGGCAAAACCGAGTCTTCCCCATGTCCTTCATCTCAAACTCGGACTTCAGATGTGTCGCGGTCTCATTGATTTCATCAAGAGTCCCTATGATATTCATATCATCCACATAAACGGCGACTATCGCAAATCCAGAACTCGTTTTCCTTATGAACACGCAAGGGCACAACTCATTGTTCTTATAACCCTTCCTAATCAAGTAGTCACTAAGACGGTTATACCACATCCGCCCAGATTGCTTCAATCCGTATAGTGAGCGTTGCAACTTAATGCAGTACGCACTCCGTGGTTTAGAGTCACTTGACTTAGGCACCTGGAAACCATCAGGTAATTTCATATATATCTCTAAATCGAGATCCCCATAGAGATATTCTGTAACCATGTCCATAAGCTGCATGTCCAGTTTTTCAGATACTACCAAACTAACAAGGTAGCGGAAAGTGATTATGTCCATTACGGGAGAATATGTGTCCTCGTAGTCTATTCCAGGGCGTTGTGAGAAACCTTGCGCCACAAGGCGAGCTTTATACCTTAGTATCTCGTTCTTCTCATTACGCTTTCTAACAATGACCCATTTATGTCCTACAGGCTTTACACTTGGCGGCGTTAGCATAACTGGTCCAAACACTTGTCGCTTTGTTAGGGAATTCAATTCCTCCTGGATAACAACTTTCCATTTAGGCCAATCCGCTCTACGTTCACATTCATTGACGGAGCGTGGTTCGATATCATCGTGCTCAATTATCTCAAGAGCCACGGCATAAGCAAATACATCATCGATATGCATGGATCATCTGTCCTGCAATGATACTGTGTTCTCATAACACATTGAGATTTCCATGTTCTCGATTATCGATTCGGGTCCCGGGGCGTCCCCCAAGCACACCGACATCATTTCTAGGACATAGGTGTAATCAGAGACAATCTCGTGAGAATGATTCTTAGTATCAATGAGTAAGGGATTGGATTGTGCCAGAGGAGCCCTTTTCTTTCTGGGCTGCACATCTTTCGAATCAAGTGGCCTCCCCCTCTTCTTTTGAGGAGCCATGGCCTCCACCCGTCCACTAGGGTCGGCAGCGCCCATACTAGGGGCAGCGGTGCTCGGACCCGGGGTGTCCATGCCCATCTTTGGACTTCTAGCCTTGCAGGGACATTAGCAGCTGGTATGTCTGATCTCGTGACCTTAGCAATCTCAGGAAATGAGTCGGGCATCGAATCTGCCACTTGCTGGAACTAAAGGATTCACCTCACTTCCTTCTCGGCATGAGAAGTGCGGGGATCATAATGAGCAAGCGTTGGGACCGACCAGGCCAATTCCTGTCGTTCACGCCGAGCATGTATGCTCTCATCTCCCCCTAACGACGGGAAGACAGCCTCATTAAAGTGACAATCAGCAAATCGGGCCTTAAAGAGATTACCTGTCAAAGGCTCTAGGTATCTGATGATAGTTGGGGAATCATAGCCAACATAGATACCTAAACGTCATTGCGGATCCATTTTCTTACGCAGTGGTGGAGTAATAGGCACATACACTCCACAACCGAATATGCGTAAGTGCGAAATGTCAGGCTCATATCCAGTAACCAACTGGTACGCACTAAACGCTTGGTTGGAGGCGGGTCGGAAACGAACTAACATGGTTGCATGCAATATAGCATAACCCCAAGACGCAATAGGGAGTTTTGAGCCCATGACCAGTGCTCTAGCTATCAACTGAAGTCTCTTTATCATAACTTCAGCCAAACCATTTTGCGTATGCACGTGTGGAACAGAATACTCAATATCTATTCCAACCGACATGCAATAGTCGTCAAAAGTTTTTGACGTGAACTCACCGGCATTATCCATCTGAATCGACTTGATTGGATGATCAGGGTGGCCTCAGCTTAATAATCTGTGCCAGGAGTTTGCGGAAAGCAGCATTCCTTGTGGACAACAAGGCGACATGCGACCAGCGTGTCGATGCATCCACCAGAACCATGAAGTATCTAAACGGTCCACATTCTGGATGGATAGGTCCACAAATATCACCTTGGATACGCTGGAGAAATGGGATGTTCTCTATGTTTGCTTTAGCATAAGAAGGTCTGGCCACCAACTTAGCCATTGCACAAGCTTTACAAAATGATTTATGAGCATCAGACAGAGTCAGTGACGCATCAAGAAGGGTCCGGATCCTCATGACCGAGTGAGGATCGGCGGAGCTGTCCTCTGGCGACCCAAGTGTCGGCCGGGAGCTCACTTTGGCGACCACTGCATCTCTATCCTTTATGGGGAGCATGTGTCCCAAACCTTTTCGCTGTGTACAGAAGAAAGGATGTTCATACGAGTTTCGTAGAATCCTTATCATCATGTCTCTTCCGGGGTGACCGAGACGGTCATGCCATAGCTTGTACGAGTCCTGGTCTCAATTATCATGTTTGGCGACCGCATAGGATTCAATAACCCTTATGGTGGTGAGGTACAAACCACAAGATTGACTCATTAGCTTCTCCAAGATGCGCTTAGAGCCGCACTCATTGGAAGTTACATAGAGGAACTCATGTCAATTCTCACAATGCGTCTCCAAGTGGAAACCATTGGCGCAGATGTCTTTGAAACTCAGTAGTGTTTGAAGGCCCTTAGGCGCATACAAGGCATCGGAAACAATGATCAAGGTTCCATTCGGCAGCAGGAACCTAGCAGGTCCACACCCTTGAATGACAGGAGATGAACCGATCAAAGTCTTCACGGAAGTTTGACACGGCGTTAGCTCTGTAAAGAGCAGCCGATTCCTCAGGATCGTGTGGGTCGTCCCACTATCTGCAAGGCACTCAATTTCTCCATGTGACATACCTATCAAACAAGGTAGATATGTGAGAAAAAGATATAAAATCGAAGGCAACAATCGAAGGCAACGGTGTGCTTTGCAGAATTCCTGGCAGCCGGACCTTTGCTCACTAAAATAGTCATAACTCCTTCGTTAGGATGGATATGAACTAACTGCGAAAACCGTTGGAAACTAGACAGAAGTAGCTTTCCAGTGATATATGGTTTGCGTTCTAGTTCATCCGGAGCTATTCACAAATCTCTTTGGAAGTTACTATACCGAAAGTGGCAGATTCACTGTTTTCGTTTTTGAATGCCCTAAATTGCAGCTTGCTCGTATGCCAATGCCATAGGCCGTTGGCAACGTTCGGCAGCGCATTGCATCTACATATATACCATTGCACTAAGCATTTGGTAACTTGGTAGTGCATGAGGAGCCACACACATGCCGGTGCACAGAGCACTCGGCAACAATCGTTGGCTGCACACTCTTTGGCGCCCATGGCGCACGATATGGGGCAGATAGGAGGGGGCTCGGCAGCTCATCACTAGTGCACGGTATGAGGTGCACAGAGCTTCGGCAAATACCACCCATAGCTCGGCCCTGGTGCCCGGTGCTCGGCAGTCGGTGTCCTATGCACGTCCTCGAGTGTTCTGTGCTATGTAGCTCACTTAATGCTTGTCCTTAATGTAAGTGCACATCAATTGGTGATCAGTGCACATGCCCTTGTGTTCAATGCTAACATCTAGTTCTTAGTGCTCAACACTTAATACACAGTGCACGACAGTTCATGTGTAGGACACACAAAACTTGTCAACATCTGGCACAAAAGTGGTGGCATTTTTCACACAAAAATGAAGCAATTGGCATACATGGGCGACAATTGACACACAATTGGGGCAAAAAACAATCTAGGGGCAGTAGGTAGCGTACGGAGTAGCAACAGGCACGTTGGGGGCAACAGGCGCGTGACTGTCGGCAGCCGGCAGCCAGGTGCACGTGTGCTCGGCAGCAGTGCACAGCAGCTCGGCAACCATGCCGACAGCATGTGTAGCGCACGCAGCTCCTAGGAAGCGCTCAATAGCTGCTTGCCTTAGGTTCAAAACAGTGTTTCCTAGCTTCTAAACTCCGTTGGAGAGTCTTAGAGCGGCATACAATGGTCAAGTGCATCGGATATTGTCAAGTGTTTGTATAAACATATCGAACACAATAGTTAAGAACATCGAATTTATTACACGCATAATGGTTTACAACCAAAGGTCTCAAGAACAATCAAACTAATCATGGCATAAACATGCCTTATTACATATGCTTGAAAGGAATAAACAACAAACATGGAGGTAAAACAAACAAGAGCTCAACAACTTTAAAAGTCGGGTGCATCTAAGTCGGTTTGTTCCTGAAAATCCTCAACCATAGGGTTGGCATTCGGCACTTTGTCCACTTCCACGGTGAAATGACTCTCCACAGTTTCCTTATATTTCTTGTACGCAGCAATTATGTCAGCAGGTGCTCGGCATTGCCTCATCCAGTGGTCCTGTGACCCACAACGATAGCATATATTTGCCTTAGCATATTTCTTGGCGAATTTCTGAACCGGCTTGGGAGCTCGGCCCCTAGGGGCGGGTGCATCATCCTTCTTCCGGATATTAGGTCGGGCTTTAGAGCGTTTAAAACCTCTAGTGCCTCTCCTAGTCCGGATGCCTTGACCAGAGCCTTGCTCACGGTGATATGGTTCATAATGATCTCGTGCTCTCTGTTTCATGACTTTCCCGCCTCTGGCACTGTTGCAATTAGTCTCTGGAACAACGAGGGTCCCAACAGGCCGAGCAATGTTTTTAGTCAAGATCTTACAATCGTTTTCCTCAGTTAGCAACAACGTCATAAGAGAGTCAAACGTTGGAGTAAGACCACTCTTATAGTCATGCATATACTGTTTCATCAAAGTAGATGATGACCTGGGGAAAGTGAGCAATGTTTTCTCTATGAGATCATCCTCGGACTTCTCAACTCCACAAAAATACAGACGAGCACGTAGTGCAAGCATGTCTGTCTGGTACTCCTCTACAGATTTGTAATCCATTAGCCTGATGGAAGCCCATTCAGCCTGCAGCTCTGGTAGATGCGCAACATGAACATTACCAAATCTTGTCGCGAGCTTATTCCATAGCTCCAGCGGATCGGCTACTTGCTGGTATTTCCACCTCAATGTGGAATCCAGGTGCTGACAGATAAACATAAGCGCCTTGGACTTTGTTTTTTCGTCCGGCAGCTTTACACCCTCTGCAAGGGGTTCCGTTCGATGGTGGAGATATAGTCCTTGCCAATAAAAGTCTGCCTCATGTCGAGGACCCAGTGGTGATACTCACGGCCTTGGGTGTCCAGGGGATCAAACTGTAAGTGTTTGTCCATTGACTCTGCATACAAGAATTCAAGCAGTTAGTTCGAGACCAATTGGATTCGATGCTTAATTCTTAAATCAAACAGCCATGGATACAACACCATGCTGACCTAGAGAGGATATACAGTGCATATGTACATGTTCGCAGCCGCGTGCATGTGCCAAGGCCCAG